>JAGSMT010000229.1:0-581493 GCA_029286875.1 Lamproptera curius
GGAGCGCAATCCTCCTCGCCCCTTATTTCTTCCGGGCTGGCGTACAGCCCCGAGACCTCCCTCCTCGCGCCAGAAAAGAGTGACGCGAGGATACCGCCTGTACGCCTCGGTCAACAACACCATTCCATGTGAATGATGATGACAACAATTATGTCGACGTCAGCATCCACCAGGAATCGGATATGGAGGTCAAGGCGTTATCCAACCCCAAAACCAACGACGGCTTCAAAACCGTCAAATCCAAGAAGAAGCGCAAAGTCCGCATCTCTTCCCCAGCAACCGTCCTTTTCGCCGAGGCTGCAAAGCCTGACGCGCTAACCACTCCCAATCGTCAAAACCTACCCCCTCCATCCATCGTGCATCGTGCAACCATACCGTCGGCGGGATGGAGGGCTTCCCCCTTCCTCTCACTTCCCCCCGTTTGTCGCCCAGCCACGGCTTTCCAAGTGGCTGCCTAGGAAAAGTAGGGAAAAGAAACCCCAGAGAAGCCGACCACCTCCTAACCCATCCAACAGCACCGCCTTCCCACCCTTCCGTCGTTCCAATGCTTAGCAGTTGCACCCCACGTGGCAAAATGGCATAGCAATGGCTGCACTAAACAAGATAGATCTCTCTTTATTAAGTCGCTTGATCTTCTTGATCTCGACGACTTCAATAATGCCGCGACCGAATTCGCTGCCTCAGGTCACGCTATGGCTAGGCTCAGTATTCTTATTAAATAAACGAACTTAGTCAACGTTCTTAAGGCAAAATAAGTTGCAACATCCACACAGTAGTCACACACAACCTACACTTAGTAGTGTAGGACAACACACACACACACACATGACATCGGCCCCACCAGTGAGGTCGAAATTATATACCCTTTGCTATATGACAGACCAAATTAGATAGGAGCGTCGCTGGAGTTTCTTGCGCCACTTCGTCTCCCAGCGCCAACGCTTTAAGAAGTGGTACTAATGTTTAGGTAGAGCTCTTCTAGCTATAAAAATTATTCTTAAGAAATTATCTAAATCGAGCCGAGGTCTCTCGGCCCACCCGCCAGCCCTCGATTCAGCATGCTAACGGGAACCAGAAAGTGACGGCCCAAGCCGAGGCTGCCCATCTGGGAGCCCTTAGTGCAGTTAAGTCACTCGGAGAGGAAACGCGCCTGTGGCAACTGGCCTCAACACCCGGTTATGTTCTAATAGTTTTATTCCACAGAGCACGAGATCGTCAAACAAAAAAAAATTCAATACTTTTCGCATTTATGTGAATACTACACATGGTTTAATAAAATATTTTGCTGGTTTTATCGCGAGTAATTTATTTTACTATATTTCCGAAGTTTTAGATAATTTGCAGGATCTGTGGTCAACAAATTAAATGTGATTTAATCCGTAAAGTTATAATATATTAGGCAGACATCACGAGAATAGCTTGCTTACAATGAGCCTTCATATTTAGCTTTAGGGTCTGAACGGAGTTAAATCCGTAGTCTTTATTAAATCATATATATTATGTTTTAAAATACCAGGCAGACATCACGAGGATGGCTTGCTTACAATGAATCTTCACATTTAGAAAAAGAAATGCGAAGAGCGCGATTTCATGCTGCAGTAAATCCAATTTAAAAACTCTATGTATATTTAACCGCCTCCGTGATCTATGGGTATTGGCCCATTATAAACAGGAGGTTGTGGGTTAGAATCCCGTGGGGAAACAACTTCGTGTTATCGTTGTTTTCTGGTTGGTTAGGACAATTTGGACCGATCACCCAAATGTCTGATAAGTGCCGTGCGTCGGATGGGCATTAAAAAGTCGGTCCACCTACCAACCCGCATTGGACCAGCGTGGTGGGATACGGTCCATGCACCCTCTAATGAAGACGTGCATTAGGGTAGGCCTATGTCCAGCAGTGGACTAACACAGGTTGATGATGATGATGATGATGATGTATATTTAACTAAAAAATGTTGTGGAACGTTTACTACTAATGAACTTGATGACAATTGAACTATTGTAATACATAAAACAATTAATCATTTTCCAAAAAAATATTCTACATGTTTAATTTTGTTTTTATTTTTGCATTGTAAAAATATAGGTACTTGTTTTATTTAAAGTTTTGTCCGGTTTGTAATAAATATATGCTTAAATATTTTTGATATTCTCTCAACAGATTCTGCAACAGAAATTTTGGAAACAATTATCTCTTGACCTTACTCCATGAATAAGCTTTTCATAAAGGCTATACTTTCTTTAGTGTCTTAATACTTAGATATTTTTTTGCGTCACAACTTCATTGGACAAATCAAACAAAATCGGACCACTAGAAGCGGAGAATCAAGGTAACATATTCATAAAAAAAAATATGGTACGTATTGAGTATCTCTTCCTTTTAGGAAGTCGGTAAATAAACATGGTCCCAAACACATAAAATACACGTTTTAGAATCATGCGATCATTTGTTTAATCGTTATTGCTTAGAGCTTGTATAAATGAATATAGGTAGCCTCAACATTATAGTTATTATCAGATCGTATCAAATCGTATTATAACCTAAACGGTAGCATCAAATACGAACGCTGTTGTAATAATATTAACATTATTAGATAACTGAAACTAATTTCGTGTACAGAATACTAATATGATTGATTATAGTTTCATAGTAAGTTTGATAAGGTTCTGAACTGTAGCGTTTTTGACTGGCTTTCCAAAGAACACTTCTTCTTTTATATATAAAATTATAATAAATAGATGTAAAAAAATGGTAACAAGTGAAATTTTAACAAAAAATATGACCGACTTCTTACATGGTATTTTACGCAATATAAGCAGGTAACGTCATCTCCGTACGAAATTGCGTCGCGTTTTCTGCCACTGTATTTTAAATCTGTGATAACTTTTAAGGTATTTATTTCAACAAAATATCGTCTATATCAGGTTTTGTGTACATAGATTGAAAATATTTTTAATGTAAAAACTTTTATGTAAACTTAAACTGAAATAAGTCGTACAAATTCGATTTTCGCAATTTTTAAAATTACAAGTTTACATTTAAATGCTTACTGTGCGTTATTCTTTAAACATAACTATGCTCCAGGACTTTTTTTGTTGACCAATTTAAGAGTTATGTAAGACATACAGCTATGTAATCTTGTACGGTTTTGGCAGAGGTTGTGGTTTTTGGTGCCGTAATTTTTTTTTATTTCTCTAATATCTACATAACTACTCATGATAAAATGATTTTAAAAAATGGGACCAATGGGAAGCTAATAACCATAATTTAAAAATAAAATAAGAATGACAAAATCGGATCGCTTTGAGCAAAGCAACGAGGTATGTCTATCTGTCTGTCTGTATAATGTATGTCTTACATAATTGTTACATACACATTAGCAGTTTGCATGCCCATTTTTTTAATTATTTTGTGAGTAGTCTAATAGATGTTTGAAAGAAGGTAACTAATTCAGGCATGTTTTTTAATAAAAATTACTTAAATATTACCTGTTTATATTCTTTGAAAGTTGTATTTAGTAAAAAGGGATTTACATTTGGATTTATCTACAGTTGCGTGTTTCTACAAAAAAAGGAGTTAAACCGTCGTATTCCAGTTGAACGGGCACCGTATGCTTAGCAGTAAGTTACTCAGGATCAAGATGCGACATCTCATATCGTTTTAGGTCACAATATTATTTTGTTATCCTTAAATTAAAACTAGTTGCTATTTAGAGACTGAAATGAATACTCTATACAGTGATACTATAAAAATATGATTTATAAAACTAAAATATGCATTGTGACAGTCATAAATATTTTATTATAATTGCATGAATGTGATTTGCTAAGTCGTAAATTTCTTTTATAAAACATTTCTATCACTTTTGCGCGACGATCACTAGAGTTCAAGACTGAGCAATCATGCATCATTTAGAATCAGCTCCAGTACAGTTATTAGTGGTATATGAGTTCATCCACTTACTTATTCTTAATTTCGATCGTCGAAGTCGCTAATCTGGTTTCTATGCGTAGTGGCAGTTCTATATTTTAATAACGTCAAAGATAAATTTAAAAATCAAATTTTATATTAAAAGTACTTTAAAAATCACAATTTTTAAAGCAACACAAACTAAGCCTATTTTGCTTATATATATAAAAAAAACAAGTGTCTGAAAAACTTGCTTTCCGAATTCCTTCTACATATTATCTTGTAGAATTAAAATAATTCTATAAATAAATATAGTATAAATAAGTAAATAAATAATTAACAATACCGGATAAATTGTAAAAGCTTAAAAATCTGTACATGGTCTTTAAAATAAATTGTTTTATTGTGATAGTGAATGTAGACAATTGTTCTATTTATTGCGAACTAAACAAATAAATATATTATACATGTACATATTTTACACGTTGTTTTATTCAAAAGTTCAAAGCAAAAAAACGATTGTTCCATCGAGCAACGGAAAATCGCCGTCGGAATCCCCCAGGTGTTGTGAAAATAGAGTTTCCGTCAGATTATCCTTTAACATCGAGAGCAAGGCGATTTTTTTAGTAGAAACACAAATATAAATCAATGCCTATTTTGCCTTAATGTCAATATATAAATCCTACTAAAAAAAATATATAAATTGAGATATATTATTAGATAAATATAGATATACGTATTTATTAATTTTTTTTCATGTTTTCGTTCTTTGTCAGAGCAAGCTTATAAACTATATTTTTTTACAGACGTAAATTAATGAAAAAAATACATTAAAAAAAGCATACCAGGAAATACCCCTCTGATACACCTATTACCTTTTACCCGTACAATAAAAACTAACTTAATTCTAAATTTATGTTGTTGAGGTACTTAATTTTCTTGCGTTTACTAACTATTATTATTACTCATATGAACATGCCTTTATATTCTTGATGGATTACAAGTAGTTTTATTATTTAAAAAATAAAAGAAGTAATACGAATGTCGTCTAAGTAATATAATCACTAAATTACTCCTTTAAGTAGGTCTCGTGAGAATACGCAATCTGTTCGAAAGAATATTGGGAAAAGTCATTGCAAAACCCTTTCAAGTTCATTTTACCGCAATCGCCCTTTTTCCCTGATTTTCCGGATAGCTTGTCGAGTGAATAAAATGATAAGTTCACTTGCCAAGTTGTCCTCGAAAAGTTTGGAGGAAATTTTCACAAGTTGATGTGAACCGTGTCCTTATTAAAAACTTTTTGTGAATACTTTTATGAAGTACTGAACGCATAAAATTATCGTATTAAAGTTTTTATTTTATTACACCTAGTGCCGATTTAAAATTTAGCTTCTCCGTGTGCTGTTCTTAGACTTTAGCATAATTTCTTCCTGGGGCAAAAAGAAGCCTATATGTACGCAAGTATAATATAACTTTCCAAAGCTGATTAAATATGTCAAATCGTTCCAATAGTTTCGAAACCTATATAAACAGGTACGCAAACAAATCTTTCCACTTCATATTAGTGTAGATATAAAAATTGTAATTTTAATAAACTACACTACAACTAATTCAGTGCTGATGGTTTTTCTAATTAAGTATGGAGGTTAACTGTAAACTCGGATTACACAAGACATTTGTATTTAAAAATCAGAAATTACTCCTACTTAGAAGCTCATTTTTCCAGAAATTTCTTCCAATGCAAGAAATCCGTCTCTTTTCTCCATTTTGTGAAAGGTATTCAAACAAATTAACGGTTTGTATCGCAAATTTTAACTTTGATTTGGCTTTTTTTAAGACTAAGCTTTTTGCTAACTGCAAACTTTATCCAGTATGGAATATTTAGTTTATTTAAGATAAACAGTGAAAGTAACAAATGAGCAAAATCTTTAATTTTTGAATATCGCGTAACAATGTGTGCATGAAATGTTTTAGATTTTATCCACAATAGATTAAACAAGAGATAATTCATAGCTAATAAAGTATAAGTAGCTTTATTGTGAAATAATCACCGTACAATTGTTGTCATGAATTAGTTATTTTGAATTTAATAACCTGTTAATAATTTCATTCTACCGTTGTTTGTCATTGACTTATAGACTGTACTTTACCAGTAGGCTATGAGGCAGTTAATTCTCTAGACTCTAATTAAAATGCCGGAAGCGAACTAGCAAAGATACAGAAGGATGGATGGTCACACTAAGGTAACAGAAACACATAAGAGAGGATAAGCAGACGAGTAAATTTACAAAAATCAGATCAATTGCTAAGTTTTAGCTAGGTGCAGTTGATGTGTTTTACCTAATGATATCACATTCAAGGATAAGAAATTGTCCTTCAGGTAGTCCTTTGACAGAAGTCCGAGAAAAAGTCGTTCATTATCTATACTAAACGGATTACAGGGGTAATTTGATGCGGTGATCTACTATCCGAACGTCATTTATTGATTTGAGAAATCTCAGGCAATCTGAGCCTTTTTCCTTTGCGTAAAATTAATCAGATTATTGGCTTTCACGCGTTTGACAGCTCAGTTCACTTTCACCTACGCTGGCTTTCAAGCTGTTTGAATATAAATAATTGGTATTCACTATCTAAGCATTCCTTAAGAAATTGGTGCTCCAGCGTTGCGGGTAGTTCAAGCCTATTAATAACAATTTGAGTCGCATCACCCAACTACTAAAAATAGCCCAGTGGGACACTTTGTCTAAGAATTCAATTTTCCCGCCCGTTATGTCAGGAATTTGAAATTCTGTTGAACTGGCTGGTTTTAAACACAGGAAAAACGATTTTATTCTTCTCATAGCTTCTAATGACTGCTCCTCTGATATGAATTTATTCTTGGTGAACCTAAAAAAACATAGCATTACCTTAAACGCACGTGTTTTCAGGTATAGAAAATAAAATCAATGTAATTTACTTATTAGTCGTTCTTTGCGTTATGCAGTCATTCTTAGTTTATGTTACAAACACTTATTTAATTAAAATATAGCACAAAAATATACACTTCTAAAAATATAAATACTTACATTGTATGATAGTAAAAGGAGTAAAATAAATAATTACAGTTACGATGTACTCCACGGAAATTGAACTACTCTGAAGCTTCCGCTTAAAGTTGGAGTAGTTTTAAAGTAATGTGATATCTTACAACATTCATCTCATACATTCTTTAGCAGTTTGTAATTACTCCTCTAACACTGGGTAACTTAAGATTAAGACGACGAGATAGTTCAAAGTAATATACTACAGTATAGTTCACCTTAGAAAGTTCACCTCAGAAAAAGAGTCCTTGATGGTATTTAAGGATAACCTAATTTTATCTTTGCTTTGAAATTACGAAGTGATTTTTAGTTACATGCGTAATTAATTTCCTTTCCATTTAAACATACTATATGAATTATTTTCCTAATATTAGTTTTCGGATCATAAAAATGGCTTATATTTTATGTAAATGTAAGGCTATTTCTAATAGATTATATATAGAACTGTTAGGTGGAATCGTAGATTAAATAAAATAAATTATATTCATAAATCTTTTATATAAATTTTAAAATTAACGAATGTTTATAGGCTTGAGAATTAGTAAACATATAATTCAAATTAAATCAGCATGTAATTATGTTAACTAATTTAAACTCCACTAATTTTTAAAGTATTAAGAGTATTCTACTGATGTAAAACAATACGAACATAATCTTACAGACCAAGTAAGAATATTGATTTTTTTAATTTAATCAAATTATAGGTTCATCAAATGAAACTAAAATATTAACTAAAAGATCTATTTAAAATTAATTCAAAAGTTCAGCGCTTATTTTATAATGTTGAAATTCTCGATTGTAGTTTTCATAATTTATGTGAAAAGATTTTTTATCCTAAAACGATTTTTTTAATAATGTATTAATTTTCAATATTTAGTTTTTTGTGGATCTAATAAATAAAATCTGGTTTAATATAAAATATATTAACTAAGTGTATTTTTTATTTATGTGCAACGTCCGAATCTAGTTTTATATTAAACTATTCAGTGCAGATTTACTGCTGGCAATTGAAGTGTAAAGTAATCTGTGTATTAAACTTAGAACAGTTCTTCAATTAGATTAAATTTTGTCTTGAAAAAAATACACTAAAAGTCTATTATACAATGTCATATTTACACTCAGCATGTTTTTGTTAACATATTGCAAACCGTCACTTGTTTTAACATCTTGCCTTATTTTTGTTGTCATTCAAATGCTGTATCTCGAGCAAATGACGAATATCCGCTCCTTAAAAACTATTTTTGAAGAAACTTAATTACAAATTTTTTAGGAAAATTCTAACAAAAGAATCGTTCTAAAGTAATAACAAAAATTTATAATTTTATCAAAACTGTAAAACTTCCTATTTGAGACTTATAAATTTTGATCCTTAGCAAGTTTTTATTATTTCTAGAAAAGTATGCGTTTAGTGCCTCGATTTTTTTAGAAATATCTACTTCAAATCTATTTTTAGTTTCCTTTTGAGGTAATACTTTACAAAACGGGCACGCAAGTTTGCTCATCAAAAAAAATATTAACTAAAAGGTAATGTTATTTGATTACATATGTGTAAAGCAAAACCGCTGGGAAAGTCTTAGTTTTTAATATGAAAAATAAATTAATGTAGCAGAATTTTACGGCCGCAAGTCGGCCATATTGATATGGTTCGATAAATATCACGTCAAAATTGCCAACTTGAGGAAACGAAAATTGACTGATAAAAACATAATAAAAATTTCTGAAAAAAAGATAACTTAAAACAATAATAAGTAACTGAATGAAAATGTTTATCTTTTAAGCACAATTTTACACGCAATAGAAAATACGCAGTAAATGGAGGATTTTAATTTACTGTTTTTTTTAATATCTGTACCAGTATAATAAATAACTTATACCTTATGTACCTTGTATAATAAATAAAGAAATTATATGTTCTAATGAACGTTTGCGTTTGCTATGCTCAAATGGACGTTTAACATATACTGCTGATGATGAACGATTATTCAAGTTCCATAATTTTCTCTAAGAATATATTAGCTATAGGCATGATGACAACAATTGAAAAATAGACTTATAATGTCCAGAATTGTATACTATTTACCATGAATGAGATATTTCTGCAGAAATTAAAAGTTTAGTAGGAAAAAAAAGCAATTTTAAAATAATAATTTAAATTTCCCCCTAAAACGCTTGTTATTCATGTCGTCTCTTGTGACGTCACGTTTGAGTAACCAAAACGTAAACGCGCTACGCTCGTGCAAGAATTTAGTTACTTTGTGTTATTAAATATGAATTCGAAAGTGTGTAGGTGGTGTGGGGTATCCCAGTGTGAGAATACATCCATAAAAACTCCTAATAAGCTATTTGTGTTCGTTCCTCAAAATAATATGAAACAAGTAGCTTAAACTTGCAAAGCGAGATTCAAAAGGAATATCGCCCAGTACGTACCTTTATTTTTGTGGAGATCACTTTGACGTAAGTTTTTACATACTTTTGTAGGTTCTAGTATATAGTGTTTGTTAATAATATTTTATACAAGGTCTAAATGTAAAAATATAAACTATGTATTTCGAGGTTAGGTTTAATCTCATCAAAAACTCTCCCAGCATTATTATGTCGATTCTAGGCAAATTAGCGCTGTTTGTCTTAGTAAATCCTTGATCCATGATTCGTGTTTTTTATATTCGAATTAATAATATTTACACTCAAATAGTACTAAGTACTCGGTATTCAAACAAAATAATAAAAACAAGATGTTCGTGCGTATTGCGCATGCGTTTACTAAAGCCTGACGTCATGCGCTCAGATTGGTGTTCAAGATAACACGGCGATTGCCTCATTTTGTTGTTTTATTTCATAAAATAAATATCAATTACACTTCTACAACTTATAATAAAAAAAAACAATGCGTATATTAATTCCGACTTGAGTTCTATTCAAAAAATATAGTATTTTAAAGTTTTTAATTACTGTCATCATGCCTATTGAATGCCACTTTATCACTTTATCATACTCTGTAATTTATTGTCGGTTTTATAGAACCTTGTTTCATTCATGTGTTTTTAAATGTGCTCCGTCAGAAGTTTCAATCGTCACCCCCTCACTCCGCTCTTGCACTAGACCTTCACTTCACTAGGGATGTCGCCGGCTCGCTTCGCTCGCCACCTCCTTACGTTCGGTTCTTGTGAATTCACTTCGCTCAAGGCCTCCTACGCGAACTTCTGGCTCCGCGCTTTTATGTTGCACTCTAGGGGTAGGGAAGACTAGTACCACATGGAGATTGGGTGCTCCGACATTATGCCCGTGACGTAATAATAAAAATCCATTCTGAATGGATTAATGTACGTTTGAAATAATTTCTGTTTTTAGTTATAAATATTCATGCAATTATATATATTTAAATATATTTATATTCATTAAATGCAAAAAAAATAATTTTAATATTAATACATTTATCGTAAAGGCTTAAAGGTCTTGTTACCAGGCCATAATATGTAATTTAAAAATTTGTCTTAAAAAAAGGCGGCAACTTAATGAAAATATAGCCATAAAAATAACAACAAGAAACAAAATGGCTCCATGTGATGTAAAATAGCTAAGTAACAAAATATGTGGGTAAATAATTAGAAATGGATCCGGTGCAACGCTAAATTAAATTAAAATCTAGTGGTATTCTATATAAAGAAGTATTTTGACGATTTATTCAAAATAATGGCGGATACTGTCGTATGTACTGTATATTTTCATTCTTTATTATTTTATAAAATATTAATTTCCTTACAATTTCGCTTTAGATGTATAGAGTCGATTAAAATTTTACATTATTCAAAAATAATTTCAAATAAAAATGTTTAAATTATGTTTTTAGATATTGTTTTCTATACAAATTATAAAATATTTTTTTATTTTTGTTAAAAAGTAAAACTCTCAGCAATTTCTTATTACAGGTATTTGGTTAAATATTATTACCTACCAAATCAAATAAAATTAAATATAATTTACTAAGCAAATACGTGTGCCCGTTTTGTAAAGTACATTATTGTATTACCCCATTTGTGTATTACCCCTTTTGATAATAAAAAAACAATAAATATTTTTTCATTTGTACATTTGTAAACATTTACTTAATACTAGGTACTTAAATTTCGACGGACCTCGAAAGACTTTTTAAAAAAACAATTAAAATGTTTTAACTTAATTTTAATCTTGTCTCGAGCGTGGTTAGAACAAGAATGATGGCTTATTTTAATGTTAGTAATAAAGTCTCGATATAAAACAATGGCATTAACGTATCATATGGCTACTTATTCATACGAAATTCCACTAGCGTGTGAACTGATTACGTAGATGTCGCAACGAATAACGAACGGGAATGCGGTTGAGGCGATATAACTCCTCCCTCCGTAAGTTCGAGATTATCCGCAGGATCATCTCGTTTTTTTATACGTTGACAAATTTGTATTATCTTATGTCTAAATATTACAAGGAAAATTAGTAATACTAGTAATACAATTATAATATTAATTAAACTAGCGCTTTTGAAAACAATACTATTCATATAACTGTTATGCAAGTCATTTTCACTTATAATTTCACTTTTACTCTTCTGTAGTATTAAATTTAGAGACTGGATATCGGCTAAGTTGGCTCCAACAAGATTTATTGGTTTAGTCCTTCAATTGGCCCGGTTATTATCTTTGTAAGTGGATAATCAGCTGCTTCAGGTAGGCTATTTCTTTTCCTGGGTTTGATGTCTCTTCAGTATGTGGTCCTTGATCTCTGCTCTACAGTTATCTTCGATAGTTAGAATGTAGGTTCCTGTACAGCTTCTTGAGTGACTTCATTGTTACAAAATTAGTTTATAGTGGTTTCATCATATGAGTCAATGATCCAACGGTTCGCTTGTATACGATAGACCATGAATTTTTCCAAGGTGACAAGTTATTGGGTGGCAGCTGGAGATGTTAATTACGAAATTCCATGATATCGGTGATACATTTATCATTAATAAACGGTTGTAAGCTTGTTTTCGTAGCAGAGGAATCGAGCTCGTCTATCTCCATGCATGGTTGAGCAATCGGGTGCTTTCAAACCTTTCACTATCAGGTATGGGTTTTAGGAAGGATAAGTGTTTCTGCCATTATTAAGAATAGGTAGGAATTAGTTTATAATAGGTGAAGATCTCATTTCTTATTAGTGGGATACTCATAATAAATTTTATCTGATTTTGTTTAATATAGGCTTTAACTCTATGCATTGTTCTAATTTTAAAATGTTATCGTAGGTTACTGGAAATGCTAGCTTCTTGGATTTTTCTATCTGTTTAAAACTAACATAAGTTCCTCTATACAATAATTGACTGATGTAATGACCCTATTTTTACTAAAAGCAATTGCTAGTCTCAATTTCATTTAAATGAGTGTATAAATTTTGAAAATGGTTAAGGAAAATGTTATAGATGTGAGACGAGTCTAGTCCTTGTCTGGTGGAGGTTCGATTCATTTAACGCTTTATGTATACTTTGAATACTTCCTTCTAATTGTATAAAATTACTTTTAGTCAATTTGAATATTTGTGAAGGAACCGACTATTTCGGATATTATAGTGACTTTACTTTTAATAGCATCCTGTTGTGTCTGCAATTTCTCTAACAAGCTTTCGTATCGCAGCGTCATTATTGTCTAGGTTCCTGTGATGGCTTTAATAAGAGAGCCTAGTGGATTTAATAGTCCTCGTTTGATTCGAATTGACGGAATTAATTGTTTAAATTTATTAACAGTTATGTTCATAGTGTAATCGGTTTGTTTCTCCGCATTTATAAAATCTGAATCTAATATTTTAACATCGATATAACTTTGAACGTGCTTTTAAGTAATCTAAATCTATCTATAGTGTTTTCTAATTCTTCGTAAATTAATTTTAAATCTAATATCTTAACAACACCCAATTGTCATACTGACCAAGGCTTCGCCTTCGTTGACCAGGTAACAATCCCGGATTCTTGTCAATCCGGAGTAGTTGAAGACCTGGGTTCCCATCATCTGGATCGCACGAGCATTAACCTGTGAAGGGCGTTTAATATCTTTAACGGTAGTCAGTATTACGTTTGTTAGTTTCGACTGGAAACCACATTTCTATTGACAGCTCCTGTAATGTGAGCCTTCTGATAGCGTGGATTATCTTTACTCCGTCTTGTATTAACTGCACTTTATGTAAATTGTATCTCCCTATGTCCAAATCAATTGTGATTCACCTGGTCTTTTATTTTTTACAGACATTTCTTCTCGATTATCTTATCTTCGGTACTCGTTATAGATACTTGGTTCTGTGTGCGTGTTCCTTAACTAACGTTGAGTATAGTGTTTGTTAAAATTCATGGAGAAAGCATTGTTGGATTCAGTGTGCCTCAAAAACTACTTCAAATGGAGTAAGTCCGGTAGTTGAGTGAATTGTGGGTTGTATGACATAACAGCGTAAGTCATTACAGATGCTCGTCTGTGATCTTATGCTGGTATTTGGCGATACAGGTAGATTTCGGTGATAGTTGAGTGGAACCTTTCGATCAATCCCATAGAATTGGGATTATGCGGGTACTCAATGTGTAGATAACTTTGTAGAGGGTCTAGCATTTCTTCTATCAAGAACGTTATTGAATTCCATCCGGATCTGAGCTTAATCCTGATTCGGGTTCCGTAAAAGAAAAATACTTTATAAGTGCTCTTACTGACTTCCGGGGTTGATCGGCTGTTGATTTCAATGAGCTTGTCCTAGTTTGCTGAATACATCGATGATGGTTAGGAAATACTTCCCTTCATAGAGAATGTGTCTATGAATATCTCTTCAAATGGTTTATACTGCGTTTGAGTTAACTGAATTTCCGGTTTGAAGGGTTTACGGTCGTATTTCATCTTTTGCACACCTCACATGAATTTTGATCTTGCTATAGTTTGATCCATGTTGTTCCAATAGAATGTCCTTTTTATGTGTTTTGTGGTTTCCTTTATACCTCTGTGGCAACTCTTTCCTGCATGATATTGGAGGACTATTTCAGTTGTTCTTTTCATCTTCTACGTATACTTACGTTTAGTACATTCATATAGTCTGACACTACCTTTTTGAAATAGTTGTATCGTGACTTTCGAAAACTGATTACGATGTTGAATGTCTTCGAAATAAAAGAAGTATTTAATCTTGGGTCTGATATAACTTTTGAGGAAATTTTCACTGATCTAAGTTATCTGAGGTAAATGAACTTCTAGAACCTTTTGTTTGTCTCTGAAATATCCTTAACTGAACATTCATTTCTGTTCCAGGTATCTGAGTATTTGGTTTGGTTTCGTATCAATTGCCTCTTGGAGAATTACAATACCTGATGTGTCTATGTCTTCTGCAGAATGTATTGTGCCTATGCTATTTCGGCCTTCAGATGCGGTGATAGTGCTACTATTTGGAGACAGTAAAAGACACTTGGGTTCTTTTTCATTTAGAGGGATGCTTGCTGTTTCTGTATCGGATGAGATAGTTATCGGCTGTCTTGATTTTTTCCTGTTTACAATTGTTCAATTTCAGATTACCACGTCGTCTAAATATTTTTGGAGCTTTTGTTCTTTTTCGTCTATATTAACTTTCAAAGATGCATCATCATTTTCGCTCAGAGCATTTATTCTTATTCTGGATAATGCATCAGCATTGCTATTTTGTTTTCCATTTTGTAGACGATTTCGTAGTCAAATTCTGCTAGGCGTAATTTCCATCTGGTTAACTTACTATTAGGCTCTTTATAGAATTTAACCAAGCCAATGGTCAGTGGTCTGTGTAGATGGTAAATTTCTTGCCGTATAGATAGGGTCGGAAATGTTTAACAGCCCACACAATTGCTAGTAATTCTTTTTCAATCGTGCTGTATCCTGGTCTCAGCATCATTTGAGTTCGACTAGCAAGGCGACTGGTTTATCACTGCCCACAGTACCTTGCGACAGAACTGCACCCAGAGCAAAGTTTGACGCGTCTGTGGTCAAAACAAAAGGTCGAGAGAATCGGATACTGTAATAGCGGTGCGTTATGTGCAGTAGTTCTTTACATCTTTCAGAAAGCATTTATGTATTCCTTAGTGATTTCGATTTTATTTTCTTTTAAGACAGGAAGTGAGTGGTTGCGTCAGTTTAGCGAAGATCCTTTATAAATTTTCTATAATATCCTCGAGTCCAGGAAACTTTTAATCTCGGTTGATGTTCGAGGTAAGGGAAATTTTAATATGAGCTTGATTTTATCGTTATTGGCTTCAAACCCTCTTTGGTAATTGTATGGCCTAAATACAATACTTCCTTTCTCAAAAATTCGCACTTGTCTAGCGTTATTTTTTGATTAGCTTCTCGCAGGCGTTTAAATATATCTCGTAATTTGTCTATATGCTCCTGTTGGCTTGATGAATAGACAATTATGTCATCCAGATAAACGAGGCAATGTAGACCCTGTAGACCACAAAAGACGTTATCCATATCCATCCATCAGACGTTATCCACGTTGGAACGTAGCTGGTGCTGTACGCAAGCCGAATGGCATACGTTTAAATTCGTAATGTCCTGACTGAGTAGTAAAAGCTGTCTTTGGTCTATCTTTTTCTTTCACTTCAATTTGGTCGTATCCACTTGCTAGATCTAAGGTGCTAAAATATGTTGATTTACCAAGTTTATCAAAGAGATCCGTTGTATTAGGCAAAGAATATTTTTCGCCTATTGTTATGTCATTAAGGCGTCAATAGTCAATTACCATTCTAAATTTCTGCTGTCCAGACGCATCTACCTTTTTGGGTACCAAGTGTACAGGTGCACTCCAAGGTGAGTGAGAATTCTGAATGACATCGTTCTCAAGCATGTCTTTTACTTGTCTTTGTATTTCCTCATTCTGTAAGGGCGGATGTCTTTACGGTCTAATGTATATCGGATTCTCATTTACAGTTCTTATTGTGTGTTGAACTTGGTTTGTAAATAAAAGGGGAATCTTTTCACTGTAAAATATATCACGATATTCGTAACTTAGTTCGGTTAATTGCCTTGCGTTCTTCGTCGTTGGTATGATCTAGGCGAAGTTTGTGTAAATTTTCTTTGAGAATTTCATCGAACTTACATTCCGACATTGTTGTATTTATTGTGCAAGTAGGATTTTCAAAAGGAGTGACATTAAAGGGTTCTACAAATTTTATAATCGCTTATTCATTTGACACATTTTGAATAATGGTTTCGGCAAAGAAGTTTACGCATTTAACCAAAGCGCACGGCATGCGTATATCCTTACTGAACCGTGTGAAATTGACTATTGCATCGCCTTTCTGAAGATTCGTCGGGATTTTAACGCGTGTCTCAGATCGGGGTTCTAAATTAATTTCATGTTGCGGGTTGTAAATAATTGGAATTTCGGTGTTAGGCGTTCGCAATACCTGGTGGTTCATGTCTACATTAGCAGCCAATTTTTTTAGGAGGTCCGAGCCGATAAGTCCGTCGTATCGGCCATCTACTTCATAAATGTAGAATTTATGTGAATTATTTCACCGTCCCGTCGAAGGTTGCATTTTGAAAATTTTCATGCGTTGGATTATCCGTTTCCAGGTTATCTGGTTCCTCTGGATGTTCTACATGGTAATTTTCAGGAACAGGCTCGTAGTAATCTTGATAATAGCCGTAATTATTAGTTTGGGGTTCCTCTTCGTATGACGCCGATGGTTCTTCATTGTAAAATACGTCATTGGTCAACATATTTTGTCTAATAGGCGCGGTGCGCATTGACACATCTGTATCAGTAAACCTTGCTGTTGACTGTTGGTGTGGAATGCCGAATTTAAATTGGTTATTCTGTGGTTGGAAACCATGCCTTATTGGGTTAGGCTGAATGCCGTATTTAAATTGGGGTGGTTGATGTGGGAAACCAAACTTGTTTTGGTTAGGTTGTTGGTGGTGGTGCATGCCAAATCCTGGGTGTCTCTGTTGTTGGGGTATACCAAATCTAAACCCACCACTTTGAAACGGCGTTCGTGTTTGTTGTGGTTGGTTGGAGCGGAAAGCCATATTCGGTGGTCCTCCAAAACGGTAACCTTGTTGCACATTCGGGAGTTGCAACAACTTTTGTCCACTTGGGTTTGATGGAATTCCAAACTTAAATTGGTTTAGCGGCGAATTAAAGGAAATTGGTTTCACAACATTTTGTTGCAAGTTGTGAGAAGATTGGATAGATTTAGACCTATTATTTCTTGCATTGTACTGGGTCAAGAAGTTAAGTTCTTCGGTTACTATAGCCAACGCGTCCTCTAAAGTAGAGGTGCCTTTGAGTCTTACGATTCTAATTAAGTCCTCAGGAAGGTTGTATAAAAACACGTTCAACGCTGTGTTATTATAAATTATTAATTTCGCGGCCTTAATTCCTTCATCTCTTAATCTTTGAACTTTAGCAAATAATGAGCTTCTTATATTTTGAATTCTACTGCAAAATTGAGGATATGATTCTCCATTATTGATTTTAAGTGATTCAAGTTCGATTGCTATACACTCTTCAGAGCGGGGGTCGCCAAAATGTTGCGTCAAAATATTTTTTAAACCTTCCCACGTTTTAATGTCCGGATTGTCACTTAATAAAGAAGCTGCTTTACCTATAAGTTTGCTACTTAATGCGTGAAATTGGTACAGATTTTGTTGGATATTATCGTTACCTCCTGTTGTACTTAACACGTATTCGCATTTAGATATGAATAAGTTTAATAATTTTTCGTCCCCGTCATATCTAGGAATTAAATATAAATGTCTTTTGGTATTATTGTAACCGACATTTTGGTATATTATTTAAAATAAAGCAATTAGAATTAATTAATTGGAATAAGAAATAATACGGAAGAATTTGTTGCCTATTTTTGAGCTAACAAAATCAGATAACGTATCTTAAAATTAAATTCGACGATATGAGTTCGATTAATAAGGAAGAACAAGGATATATGGAAACAGGAAGTGAAAAGTTTTACTCACAGTCTGCTCAACCTCATGTCCTTCAGGTGATTCTGCCCACGTCGTGACGTTGGAGGTCTTGCGCGTCCTCTCGATGGATGCTGCACCGATGCGCGCGCGTCGCGGAAGTTATTTATTTGGTTCGTGGATATCCTAACTCGATTACTATACTAATACACGAATCTATTTGGGGATCCGATGGACGTTAGTATAGCGACGAGATATACACAAGGATATCCTACCGGCTGCGCCACTTAAATTTCGACGGACCTCGAAAGACTTTTTAAAAAAACAATTAAAATGTTTTAACTTAATTTTAATCTTGTCTCGAGCGTGGTTAGAACAGAATGATGGCTTATTTTAATGTTAGTAATAAAGTCTCGATATAAAACAATGGCATTAACGTATCATATGGCTACTTATTCATACGAAATTCCACTAGCGTGTGAACTGATTACGTAGATGTCGCAACGAATAACGAACGGGAATGCGGTTGAGGCGATATAACTGAGGTACACTCTGACAAATATCTTATCGTAGAAAAATTATTACAACTCTTTGACGTTTTGAAATAATATTTTTTGTAACAATCGACTCAAATTTTGTACACTTTTAATTGATTCAGACAATCAATCATACATTTATAAGAAACATTATCTATAAAGCGTTCCCTAATTTATAAATATTTTAGAATAAATTTCATTATAATTATTATGTATAATAACAAAGAGAATATGACATAGTATATACACATTAAACATTAAATACGAGGTTTCTAAGTATGCAAAGCTAAGAATTAAAATGGTTCGTTTTTATCAACTATCAGCTTCAATTTGACTAAGACCATCGCCATCATGTCTGCGATTATAGGTCATCTAAATATATTCCGTATGTAGGAGGCGGCATGTATGTCCCTTTTTACAGGGGGCTGTCTGGAAAGGTACCTCCGCGTTGCCTTTTTCTGCTGTAAAGTGTGTAAATTGCTGTTTTCCGGTTTTAAGGGCACTGTAGCCAGCGTATTTACTGAGCAAACGAGACGTAACATCCTATGCCTCATATAGGAAACGCGTTGGTGGTATCCCTGGTATTGCCGCTATGCATGGGCGTCGGCAACTACTTTTCATTAGGAAGCCCAACTGCACGTCTGCCTTCGTTGGCAATTAAAAATGGACAGTCAGTAACAGTCATTTTAGATTGGAAATAGTGTATGAGCTGCGAATAGATTAGCCCTTCTTTCTGCAATTAAATATTTGTGAGTTCATTTAAAATTTTTAATTCTGCCCTATAATTATATGTGCAGCATAAATTTCATTTAAATTAATTGATAGCCATAATCTTTTATGTACAAATATTTTATACTTAATTATTTTGTTTACGCGAATGCTCGTCCTCCTTTGTGCTTTTGTGCAAAAAGATTAAATAATGAAAATTAAATAAATAAATGCTACAATTATTGAATACAAAGTTTTAACGGATTTTATGGCGTTGATTATTTGTTTAGTGCTTGCTGTAAAGATCAAATAAGCTTGTTTTCATAGGTCGGAGTACAGACTAAGAAAATTATTATAATTAAATACTCACAATCCCGCTTCAGCAATGGCAACAAGACGCATTACATATCAGTCTGTTTGTGGCCACGGCCGCTGGAAAGTGTTCGAAACGTCGGAGTTAAAAATGTAAAATAAATGAGATAAAATCCTTTAAAGTACTTTAATTCATTACTAATATTTTATTATTAGACATGTACGTCCTTAATATAAACTGTTAAAAGTTTTTTGTAAACGTTAACCTTTTATTATTTTGTGTCCAGTTGACACCATTAAAAATATTATTTATTTTGGTATCCCAATAGCACAAACTATGTACACTATTTTATACCACTAAATTATACTATTGTACAAACATGCGTAAAATAGTGAAAAATAAATTAACTAGTGATGATTGGTCGCATTAATAATCTTTTTTAAATTTAAACAATATGTCAATAGTTGTTTACTGAAACCCCTAATGGATAGGGGTGTATTAGGCCGTGGGTGTAGGGAGGCCTATGTCCAGTAGTGGACTAACACAGGCTGATGATGATAATGATGATGATGTTTTTACTACAGCATCTTGAATCAAAAATATTTATCAGAATTAAGGCAATGCTTTTTAAATTACACTAAAGGATATAAAGTTACTGAAAAAATTTTACTTCTCTGCTTCTCGTGCTAGCAAATGATTTGACACATATAGAGATTTTAATGTGCAGGATAATTAGAACTTTAGAAAAGGCCTAAAAGGGGTATCGGTATTTTTAGGCCTCTCTCCCTATCCTCCGCGATTCGACGTGGTCAAACCGCAGATGCGGTGTGATGAGGCTGTGGGTGGTGAGGACTTTCAGCAAAATGCCGCGCACAGAAGCTGAAGTGACTGGGCTGCTTCAGTGACCACCGCTGATGGACCGAAGGGAGGACAGGTAAGAAAGGTTATTATTCTAACTTTACTACAGAAAGTTATTAACTGACCTACTAAATTTAATTACTGATCATCTAGTTAATTGCAATCTTATTTATCTAGAGATATAGATTATTTATAATTATATATTGTTAGGAAAATATTTCTAAAGTTGCAGAATAAATGATAAAAGTAAATTTAATTATTTCAGGTTGAACACGTTCAAAATTGTCAGAAAATACAAATCTTTCACAAGAAGGTAAAGTAAATTTGTATTTCGAAGACACAAACTCCGAAGACGTTGCCTTCGGGTGATTATGTAAATAAATGAGTAAGTCAAATATTATGTTTGTCTACATTTGCTCTTAGCTTATTGACAATAAGTTAGTCAGTTTTAAAACTTCATACATCCTGTTCTCTGTATAGTGTAGGATGAAATCTATTTAAGTTTTTATAAATAATGTTATCATAAACTATAGACTTTGCCATTGTTTATCTGAATTATATGTTGTTACATAAGGCTATCTGTGAATAGTAAATATTATTTTAGGATAATAATCTTAGATTCCACGTAATTTATTAGAACCCTGTTGCATACAACAGGGCACATGTACATGTTGTATGCAACAGGGTTCTTAAGTAAATTACGTTAACTCTTTCAGACGTAATTATTTCTATTGCTTGCGCGAATATTATACATTATTAAAAATTACTTTACGGATTTTATCGCGTTTATTTTACATTTTCAGACGTTATAGAAAACTTAATCACATCTATATTATTATTTAGGGAGACTACTTTTTTTATCAAAAATGTCTGTACGTTGATACAAAACTAAGAATAATTTGTTCCACTTTATATAATTTACGAATAGATAAATTTACATGTTGACATAAAGAAAAATAAAAGCAGAATTGCAACAAAATATTTCCTGAATACAAATCATAGTTTCAGGCAACTTCAACCGCTCTTTGCTGATATTATTCCTCAAATAATAAATGTCAGATACATGTTATATCAATTTTATTACATTCTTGTTTAGCTTTTTACGCACTGCACCGTTTACTTTAAAGGATAAGTACATGGAGTAACAGTGTTTGAGAGAGTCAAAAAATATTAAGAATGATGTTCATATTATTTACATTATAAATTTATTTATAATATCAAAAGTTTTTGTTTTTCATGTCTGAATAGCTCGCAGTTGTCAGGTTTTTACTACATTCGTTGTATACATTAGATACTATTTATTACATTTTGTATAAAAAATACTATATCATTATATAATACAGCATATAAATTATTCTGATATGTAAGCTATTTTATCGTTAAGTTTCTTTAAAATCCATGAAGTATTTTTTTAATAAAGAGTAACAAACATCTATCCATACAAACTTTCGCAGTTATGATATTAATAGGATGTGTATAAAGATTGCTCTGGGCTGAAAAGTATGAACTAATTTAAAACTTGGTGTAATAAAAAAGATGTGTAATATTATGTGTGGCGTAGTATAATTTTTTTGCAGATTTTTGATCCACATCCAGAATCTGTATGATTAAATTCGTGAGTCCTCACTTCTACATCTAGCACACAGCGCATTACGTTCGCACCGTTCTTTAGAAACGCACTTTTATTTTCTGAAAATCTCGTTGTTGTTTCCTGGTTGGTTAGGGCAGTGCGGATAAAACAAAAAATCTAATATACTTAAAAAAGTCTGTACAGATGCTGCAAGAAAGCGTGTTTTATTACGATTGTCAATCGACACGGTCACATATACATACATTTAATACATAGCATGTACTCGCATATGAAAGAAATCTATGTACATATCTGCACGTAACTTTATTCATATATTTAAATAAAACAATTGTTTTATCCAGCCACGACTGAGCATCGTGGGAAACGACCGTGTGCTGTGAAAATAAGAGTCAGTGGATGTTTTGAATGCTTTGGTCGTGGAAAATTCTGGATGAAACTTCAAAAAACCATTATAAACCCTGACAATATATAATTAAGTATTATCATAATTTTTAAGATGTTTTGGTAACGATATATTTTTAAGATGCCTGAGAACTTTTTAAAGGCAGAAAAATAGGCAGGCAATTCAATAAATAAAGAGTTTTAATTTGTCTTCCACAGTCTATTTCATGCAGGGGAACGTCTGAGGAACGAACACCGCGCGCCTATTTCTGTCACTAAGCAGTAGTGTTTAAATACTAACATCTTCCGGTTGTTCTGAATAAACTAGACAAAATACATCATCATCAGCCTATGTTAATTAAAATAAATAATTTTAATTACCGTGAAATTATGTGATATATACATATTTTATGAATAATCACAAGACCAATTTTTAGGGTAAATCCCGTGGGAACTTACAATCTGTAAGAAAAAATGTCGGTAGAAGTTATCACGTATCCCTTTTGAGACTTTTTCGCCGGAATCGCCCTTTTTCTCTGATTTTACAGATAGCTTGTCGAGTGAATAAAAGGGTTCCTTCAATTGTCATGTTATCCATGAAATGTTCGATACCTGAAATTGACAGACATAGGTACGCGTTATGCTATTTTAAGTTCATGTAATGAAAGGAAATAAAAGTCAAATTATTCGTTAAAACAATGAGATGAGCAAGACATTCCCCTGATAATGAGTAATACGCCCTGTCCATAAAAAAGCAGTGTCAGATGCCACAAATCTGCTTACCGCCTTGATACAAGAGAAGTTATGTTTTTGCTTCTTTTTTATTTCTATACGAGGGAAGACGGGCCACCTGATTAAAGTGGTCACCAACGCTCTCTGACATTGGCAATACCAAGGGTATCACCTCCACGCTCCCTAATGTGAGACATAGGATGTTACGTCTCGCCTACACAGTAATTACGGTGGCTACAGTGCCATTCTAACCGTAAAACAGTAGTATTTACACAATATTTATTTGCGGCAGGAATAAACACCGAAGTGGTAATACCTCAGAAGGTTCCTTGTAAGAAAGAGACCTAGTACCTTTAATTTTCTTATCTTTTCAATTGTGCCTAAAACAAAAGCCGTCTCTTTATATTTATGTAAAGGATTTTATTATACTCCATTTATAAATCTTTTAATTTATGTATAAATTTTATGTTTATCAACGTTTTTAAAAAAAGTCCCATAACTACTATTTTTTATCTAAGGCCCTAGTGGCATTATTTTACAAGTCCAATTAGGAAGTCAATTATTTAAAGTGCAGCCTAAAATTATCTTTGTTCATTTTTTTTTGCAATACGCAGGCAGACGAGCAGTCGGGCCACCTGATGGGAAGTGGTCACCGACACCCATAGACGTGACAATACCAGTGGTATCGCCGACGCGCTGCCTACCGTGAGACATAGGGTGCTAAGTCTTGTTTACCCAGTAAATACGCTGGCTACGGTGCCCTGCAAACCGGAACGCAGTAATGTTTTCACACTACTGCTTCTGCGGCAGAAATAGGCACCGCGGTGGTACTCACACCTAGACGGTCTCCTGTAAACAGGGACCTACCACCAGTAATTCATCATTTATGTTAGTCAAAAGTTTTGTACCACTGATATAGGAAATTTTCCATTTAAATTAATAATATAATATTTAAAACGTCATTACTAACAATTTGTACGATTCAAATTTTTAAATATATAATTGAAATAGATTTTTATTAATTATGAGTAATTTAACATTGTAAAAGCAATCTTAGCAACTGCAAAACAAATGCAACCATTATATATGAAAAACTGGTGACTCTCTTTGCTTAACATCTAAGTATATACATCTAATATGGAGGCGAAATGTCTCTTTCAGGCAAACACAAATTAATTATTCTATTGAATATGTGAAACAAATCGCAAACTGAATGTTTTTCGTTATTATATAAACAGATTATACAATAACAAATTTGCAACAGAGCGTGATAAAAGTCACTTTTATTGCGGAAATAACCACGCGTATAAATGTTGTTTATAAATGTTGTACTTTGGAATGTATAACCTTATAATATTTACTGCTTATTCTTGTATTGTGTTAGCTAGTGATTAAAACTATATGTTACCGTTGTTAGCATTTAAAGGTTACTTTTTCTCTTTTAACTACTGTTGCAATATATAAACATATAAAATAATTTAAAATAATGTTACAATTACTGAGTTAAAGCAGCGAACTGAGGAAGAACGATAGAGATATGAATGAAAAAGCACCAAAAAAGAGGGAATAAAATTGATTTTGTTGGTAAAATGTTTTATGCGACACCACATAAAGTTTTTAACATTTTTTTTATTATTTTGTCATAGAAATTAAACCTGCTTAAGAGGAGGTTCTTTACATATGTCCTATTCGATTCCAACTACGGTGGCAGATCTATACTAGAAATAAGCCAACCTAGTAAGGAATAATAATAATAATTCCGTTTTACATGATGGCAGATTGCAGGCGTCGTAATTGGATAACTGGAGATTCAGAATTGTCGAAGCCTCGTCGTTTTTAATTTTATATGTCTTCGAAAGAATGTTGAGTCGACGTTATTAATTTTTTTCGTTATACAATCTGCACGTGAATTCTTCCAAAATGGGGAATACCTTGTCACTATCAGAAGTATAGCTGCCCAAATCACCGAAAGCTTCTTGATAGCGTTTCGAATTTTTTTTCATTCTAATGTAGGGAAATGCGGCGGATACCGATACGATTTTTATCCTCCAAAAACGTGCAATTTGTGCAGTCTTTAACCTGGGCTCCAAAGAATCATTAAGAAAGTTGTTCACAGAAATAAATATAATGACCATTACATCTGAATACATATTTGAAATTTTTATATGTGTGCAAAAAAATAGGCATGATTTCTTAAGACATTGTGATGCACATGACATATATACAAGGAACAAACATAATTTAATTCTTCCAGCAACTAGACTGCGAAGAATAAGTAAGTTTTTTATGGGACAATGTATACGTTTTTACATCAAAATCCCAGTAAACGTTCAGAATTTAACTATTAATAAATTTAAAAAAGTAATCGAGGAACGTTTATGTGTTAAAGGTTATTACGATACTAATAAATTTTTAAATGATAACACATCCTGGTAATGGAATGCTCGGTCCAGACCTTGTTTCAAAATTGCATTATATGTAATGCCGAATTATCAAATTGTTTGTTATTTTTAAAAGATGACATAAAAAATTGCCCGCTAAGTTTCTTTCGCCGGTTCTTCTCAGGTCTGGGGCGTCCTTTTTTGAACTGGTGGTAGTGTGTTTGGCAATCAATAAGCAAGTGTAAACTTCTATATTGAATAAAGATATTTGAATTTATTCGATTTTTTTTTTAATTATTTTGTTGAAGAGATTGAGAAAAACAGTCTCGGGCTTTGTATTAAAATTACTATTATCAGTAACACTGTATATTTCAGGCGGTATAACGACGTATGGAATGTCGAATGTAGACTACTGACTCTCGACTAACGACCGTATTTAATAGTAATCTTCCTCCCCTTTTACCATTCTGTGATGTCCATTTACATAATCATTTATTCTACAAAACTGTTTAGCACAGGTTTTAATGCAATTATAACAATCTTAAACCTTCAAATAATACATAGATAATATTAACCCGTTCTAGTAAATAAATACAATCATTAAGTAAGTTAAGTTAAGTTGCATAACAATTTAACGTCCTGATAATCTGTGTTGCCAATGATTGTTAACAATTAGTACACAAATAAATAGTAGATAGGCGAGCTTAACGCCAATGACCTGTCAACTTTTGGATGACAGAAAAAAAAACATAAAGAAACATAAAGAAAAGGTTGTTCGTCCGTTATTTCATAAATTTTCTTTCAAAGCAAATGTAATTACAATTTTAAGAAAAGTTGGTAATATGAGTCACCGGAACCAAAAAATTAATAGTTAAATTATTTGCCCAAAACTCAAACTATATTGCCTGTTTTTTTTTGTTTGTATATATGTACGTATAAAATTTTGTATGTTAGTATTACATTCTTGAATAATATTGCTAATTAGAATTTTTTTGCGCAACTATATATGAGATAATAGAACCTTATATATGTACTTTCGTAAGGTTAATGTATAAATATTTATTGTACCTTATTTAGTGTTTTCCATTAATTGCTCTTACCATTCCTTAAAAAACTTTTTTTTCGTTTTCTAAAGAATAATTATTACACTTCCATCATTTAGCACATCCAATTTATTTTATTACTAAAAGCTAAACCACCCAGATCTGGTTGTGTGTAAAGCCGTACCATGAAGTTAAAGCTTATCAAGTTATTTACAAGCTTTTCGCATTTACGAGTGAATGTTAGTGATCGAGTTAGTTTATTTGCCGAGTGGAAGGACTTGATTTCGTTTTATATTTAACTTTTAGTGAAAAATGTTAGTGATAGTGGAAAAACATATTTCCTCCTGTGACTTATTTATATGCTACAAAGTTTTTAATATAAAACAAAACGACAATGTAAACTTTGGTCAACCTAAAAGTACAAAGTCAATTCATAATTAGGACAGGGAAAAATATTACGTTTTAAAAAGTACAAAGGTTTTTTTGTATTGGAAATTTAAAAACACAAGTCTATAGGTCACATTAAAATACCTTTGAGAAATTTTAGTGTCCAACATGTAACAAAACCATTGATCGTCGTCATTATTGCAGCGTACCCAAGTCGTAGAGGTCAAATTAGCATGCTTGATGTAAAACATGTACCTGTCTGCAGGTGAAGGCATTCAGTAGATAAAGGTGGCTCGGGATCTGCATTCACTGACTCCTTGTATACTTGCACAGGTTATCACTTTAGCTTGATTAGCTCGCCTAATTAATAGCTTTGTAACTTGATGCTTAATCATACGGTAAGCAGTAAAGGACCACGTCCAATATTGTATGTCACTGACAAAACACATTAGTTAAAGAACTTATCCTTCAGATATTGATAGTGGTAGGTCTCTTTCCTTCACAAGCCCATCTTGAGTTGTACCACTGCAGTGTCGATTTATTTCGAAAATCAGTAGTGTAAAAATATGATCGCTTTCCGTATTGAAAAGCATGTAGCCAGCGCATTTACTGGGTAAACAACGCATTTGTGGAATTTGGCGTTGCTGTTATTACAGGCAGGACGTATCACACACCATCAATGTCTTGCCTGACTACTTTATCAATTGACTTGTACAATAAACTATGGTGCGAAACGCCCCCATAAAAAATAAAAACAAAGGAAATTCACGGAGTTCCTTTCGTGTTGTGATTTTATATTTCAGATAAATAATTCGTTGAACATTTTTTTGAACTATCTCACAAGATTTCACCAGCGTTTCTTGTAGAAACATTTGCAAATTAATTCTTTCACTACACTATTGTATAATATTCACTTACGCATCAGATCTTTGAAGATATATAATATAGGATGTGCATATAAAACAGAAAACTCATTGAATGATAACTTCTTAGCATACGGAAATATAATGAGTTATATAGGAAAACATATTTTGTATACTATGGTTACGATTGTTATCAAGGATTAATTTTAGTTAAATTAAGTTTGATATGTTACTAATAATATTAGGTAGATCTTCTTAAAGCTGACTGATATAGCTTTAACCTATAATTGTAGTTTTAGAAATATCAAATAGAATCTCCTTTTTTGTAAGAACCCGCATGAAAAATAACCTCCTGTCTACGCTAAGTTTTAATCTCAAAATATTACAACAAATATTAATCATATATTACTATAAAAAAATTGCACCCGCAACAAGTGATAGCTTTCGCAAAACTAAGAATAATTTACATTAGTTTACAAGTATTACAGAAACAAAAAACATCATAATATTTATGCATAACCATTTTATTGACGAAGGTTGTCAAATAATAAGTAAAGAATATGAGACATATGCTTAGTTACGAATGTAAACTGATAGGGATTGGAACCTGCATCTATAAAATTTTAGAAACAATTTCCAGTCTTAAAACCAAAATAAAATATTATTCAACGTTTCATCATCATCATCATCATCATCATCAACCTGTTATAGTCCACTGCTGGACATAGGCCTCCCCTAACACACCCCTATCCATTAGAGGTTTTTGGACCGTATCCCACCACGCTGGTCCACTGCGGGTTGGTGGGTGGAGCGATCTTTTACATGCCTATACGACGCTTGGATCATCTTACTTTTCAGACAATTGGGTGATCGGCCCAAATTGCCCTAACCAACTAGGAAACAACAATGAAAATTTGTTGAGTCCCCGCAGGATTCGAACCCACGACCTCCGGTTTCTAAAGCACACGCCCATACAACTAGGCTACGCTGGCAGTTCTGTTCAGGCGTTTCAACGTTTATAACATATAAATTATTTGTTTATTACCTTACGGTTTTCTAAGTATAACTTCTTTATAAAACACACAGTCATTTAATGAAAGGACTTTATTCGACACAAAGTAATTTTAGCGGTCATTGCAAAGCTGCTAGAAAATAAATCGAAGTTGTTTATGTCGGGACGAGGCTCACGAGCAAGGTGTTTTATTGAATTCCTTTGCCGTCCTACAATTTGATACGCTTTATATCGTTTGGTTTATCTTCGACAGATACAAAAACTTTACCTATCCTACAATTCTATTATGAGAAGTAGTTTCGAAACTTTGTATATAAATTCATAATTCAAGGCCCAAATCTGAAAAGATTTGCTGACACAATTTTTTGGCTTCATTTAAACTCGGAAAGAAAAAACGAACAATATATTATTAAAAAAAAAGTAATGTTGATACATAGTATATAACGCTTATACAATAACATATGTATATTTTGTACGTTTTTTAAAAATTAACGCATTATTATTATTTATAGTATTATCTATGCGGATAACGTGGTAAAATTGTGTGATTAACAAAAACTACGCGAGACGTATTTTTTTAATATTATAACAGTATAGTTATAATAATAAAATATACCCTTTAGTGTCGCTAGAGAATATGAACGCTTTGATTCGGGACGTCCGGTGGAGGGCCATTAAAGATGTACATGTGTAAAGTAAATGTACTTTTATTTCGCGAGAATCAAATGACAGCTGTAACTAAATAAATAAAATTTGCTGAATTCATTATTTTCGGTTTCAGTGACACGCACGCAGAGAGAAAGACTGGCAGACAAGAGAATAATTTTATTTGCAGTAAGGTTTGTTTATTTGCATTTATTTTTGTTAAAGAAAGCTCTGTACCTGGTACTTGATCAATAATCTATAAAAATGATATATCTATAAAGGTTTTGAATTACAGAGTAACGTCCGTTAAATTTATTTATGTCCTTGTTTCAAGCTCGGTAAAAGAATAAAATTACAATAAAATTTTTAAATCTTAATAGATACTGATATTTTTAGTGTCATTAAAAATTCAATATAAACGAAATTTATGCCCCACTTCATGTATAGGTCTTTCTATAAAAAATATAACTAAGCAAACTTATAAACAATATAATCAAAGATTTGTTTTGTATATCCATAATATTTTCATAGTTTCGTATTTTTAAATGCATTGCTAAATTTTAGAGTAAGTTAATTAACAAACAGAAAGACAAACAAAAAAAAAACATTAAATGTTACTTAGCTTATTTTACTTTTTTTACTACTATATACAAGCATTTAAATTATAAATTATTATATTCCCTATACATTACGAATATATAATACTGCAAATTCTTATTATCTTTATTATACATATAGTTAAATCAATATATTTATGAAATTCACGAATGTGTGTATAATATAATTATATTACTATTATTATACTACTTAGTAAAGCACCAATTGGCGCTTTTATAATGCTAAAAAAAATCTTGTTAAGAAAGTAATTGAATGTTGTTATATATGCATTGTTCATCAGACTCTTGTTTTTTTTTATAATTTTTATTACATTGTTTTATTTTATCGGGGGCTATAACTTTTTTAAAAATTTTGTTATATTTTGAGAACGCACTATATTTTATTCAACGAATACTAAAATTTGGATACAACTACCCATACAAAACCATTACCGATGATTTGCAATTAAAAATTACTTTTGTAGACATCTATAGTACATGAGCATTAGTGGTAATACATAAATCTAGCATCAATTCTGCTGTCTTGTAATTAAATTTGTGTTCATATCTACATGTCTGACGATTTTTTGTTTTTACAGTAACTAGAATAGTTTTATAAGGACTCGTACCAAAAAATTGTTGCGCCAAGATGATAAAATTTATCTCAATATGAAAAATGTAATGTAAATTTATGTCAGTTTTTTCATAGGTATTTATTTTATATATTCAACTAATAAAATGAAAAGACCGTGTAAAGCTTGTTTAATACGCATACTGTTACCAATTTGATAATAAGATATTTGAATTACTAAGAAGTAGTAGATTGAGTACAACCTATTTGATGTGATTTAAATGCTGTAGATTTTGATTGTAGGGTAAGGGAATAACTTATCACGAAAAAAGTAAAATACGAAACATGTCAACAAAATACAATGAATGTAATACGGAAATAAAGTAGATTACAAGGAAATGAAACGAAAAGGTATTGGAATAACTTTTTTCTGGCAATTATTATTTTGAGCACGATATGATTTTTAATCAGTGTTGTCATATTACAAATTTGTATAATTGACTCTGTACTTCAATCTGTGTTTTTTTTTCTGAAGTTTATGTTTTATTTTTAATATGGTGTTATACCTACCGAATTACGTTAACAGCAGGCGGAGGATTCAAGAAAAAGTCGAGACTAGTTTAAAACGAATTTATTTTATTCAATTACATTTTAAACTTTTTTAAACTATAGTTACACTAAGATGGTCTGACTATGTCAATGTTAGAACATAGTACAAACCCTATCCTAAATTGGTGTCGCATATAACCAATTTTAGGTTATAGCGAACCTTAACCTAAGCTAAGGTGACTCGGATCGATGAAAGATCACGAATGAATTTCATACAATTACAGTGCCTTTTTATACAATGAAATCGTTGAGGAATTTTGGTTTGCTAGAACTCTAACGATGACCTGAAGACCCGTGTTCAGCTGAATTGCACCTCGTTCCATAGAATCGGTGACATTGCAGTGTAGGCTCTTTTCGTACGACCTGATGCATTCAACGGTGTCAGCGCGCGATTTCTGCTGAGTTGAGTCTCGCACTGTCGCAATGCTAGCTTCGGCTCGTTTAACCCAATTATGAATCATATTACGTAACAACCGTCAAGTGAACGTCCTTATCCTTGACAATTATAGAGTTTACCAATGGATTAAATGAATTATATGGAAATTATATTATTTTTAAAAGAAAAACATTTTGACTTTGATCAGTAATTTTGACACTCATAAGTACGATTCTAATTTGGGAAATACTGACGTTTAATTAATACATTTTTTTTGTTAATTACTTCACAATAACTTTAAAATTGTTTAGGACAAACCCTTCCCATGGTCCAAGGTCACAAAACAGAATGATTAAGCAATTTTAAATTTTTTTAACTCAATAAAATTTAATTATTTCTTTTATTTACGCGATTATTATACATATCAAATCCACTAATATACGGATTTAATATAAAAACTCTGACGGCTATTCAAAAACATAGAGATACAGACATGTACCAACTTAGTCTGCCCGTGATCATGGATGCTGGAATAAATCCGAAACGTCGGGAATAAATATATTTGAGTAACGCGAAAAATCCGTTAGTGGATTTGATATAAATAAATGGATTTGTGGAGTATTATTACATAAGATATCGTAATTTTCTCGTGAGCAACAGAAAGTATCACAAACATATATCGTAAAAATAAAATGTATTTAATATCATAATTTGTCAACGCATAGAGAACTAGCGAGTGCTTTGAAATCACGGACGTGAATGATTTATGAGACTGCTGCATGTAATCCATTAAGAGTATGATTGTGTGTACAGTACGTATCTATTGGCTTAAGCAATACACGTTTGAATAATACGTATCAGCAATTAAGGGTTTTAGTTTAATCGTAGTTACTTATAACTACTTAACTTGCTTAACTATTATTTTCTGAACAATTTAAATAATTAAAAATAAATCAGGTCATTAAAAAAAATTAAACGCGTGTCTATACTGTAAATGTTTTTTTGAAATTACTAAATTTAAATCCCGATTGACGGTTGCTTTCGTCCACGGTGATGGTTTCCCTATATTATTCCTCTTTTGTTTGTCTCTACATCTGGAAGAAAGAACAAACATATGTTAAAAGAACATACACTCCGATTTGAGTTCCTCCTTTTTTTTAAAGTCAATTGAAATTTATACGTGCTACGGTAACTTATTAATATAGTATATATGTATTTAATAATATATCAAGAAAAATGTAACAACATATTAAACCCAAAAAGAGTAACAGATTTTTTGTTATTGAACTGTTCAAAAGTTATTAAAAACCTAACTATGCCCTACTAACTATGCCCTACTATCTAACAAACAAAGCAGTCCCTAAAAGTCAAAGTTTTAATAAATCGTCAAAGCTGTAATTGATGCTTCAATCGCAGTAGCTGATGAAGAGCTAAAGTTTCAGAGTTCATTCTACGATTTAGAGCTCCAACAATTTCTAAATCATGTCTTAAAAAGTGAGATAATTAGTTACATTAAAACATTGTCTATGTTCTTATCTTTTTTAAAATTTAAGCAATTGCCTCAAAATACATACTATGCGCATTTCGTGCAATTAATGATGACACCTTAAGGGATCAGCTTATATTTTCTCAAAAATACTGAAATCAGTAGTGTGGAAACACTACTCTGGTTCATTTTGAAAATAAACGCAGCTTGTGTAACAATTTACATCCCAAAGTAAGAGGCAATTGTGTAGTACCTAACGCTGTGCTTAATGACAGGAAAGAACACGAGTATTCTTTACCAAGATGTAAACGTACTGTTCGTCCCGTATCTTTATTAAAAAAAATGCAAACTATGAAGTTTTGATATAGTAAATTGAACATTACATTTTTAATTGCAATATTACGTCGTAGAATAAGATGACAGACTGGGCTTCTGAAAATGTATAGTATCTACAGTGTGTAATTTTCAAACTAAGCAGACTTTGATTTAAATGGCTGTCTACTTTTAATGAGCTGTCTACTACAGATCAAGTAATTTTAACAGTAGTGCTGATCAATATAATGTTGCTAGAAATGCTTAATTGATATTTTCATTAATGTGTCTAAAGACTAACTCGGATGCTTAAATTTTAAAATGTTTTTAATGCACTCGAATTACAATATAAAATTATAAAAAGAAACTGAAATTGTCATGTGGTGTAAAGGTACCTATGAACCTTATATATACATACTATGCTATTATCTGAAGAAACTGGCAGTGTTTATATGTAACATTAAAATAAATCTATATACACACACATATATATGTATATGTACATATATACTAATTAAATATATATTTAACAAGCTGTTGCCAGCCATTTTGTATATGTGGTGATATTTAATAATGTTATTATTTTTTTATAAAGTAAGGTAGCCCTGCTTACTTCTAGGCTTCTAGCTACGTCAAGCATCATTTAACCAAAACACAACAGACAGGTTTCCTACCGCAAAGAAATAGTATTTAAGCACTACTGTTATCTGGTTTCAAGAGCAACTTAGAGAGCGTAATTACTGGGAAAAACAGACGCGATATGTAGCATCTGACGCAGCTGTTCTCATTGGCAAGGTGTGTCCGTACTCATCATCGGGTGAATGTCTTTCTCGTCTTATCGTTCTTACTAATAAAAATAAGAAAAATGAACTATGGTACGCAACAATGATGTAGTCACGCAGCAGCACGATGTTCCTTCGAATTTCCTTTTGTTGCATTGGACACACGTACCAGGTGTGCTGTTCATTGATGTATGCTGTATGATTATTGCTATTTAGCAATAATCATGTACATATATGTACGTGAAAGTATTTATATGAATTCATATAAGAACGAATTTATTCCGCCTAATTTTATTTGTTACCGCCTTCCCAAAAGAAGGAGGTCTTCAATTTAAAATGCATGTTTTTTATGTATACTAGACTATGCTAGTTGCTCCGCTGACGGCCATCCGATTTTGATCATACATTTTTAGATGATAGGTTTTAGCTGTTATTTGGTCTCATTTTTTTAATAATTTTGTGATTAATAGTTTAATCGATACTTAAGAAATTAAGAAAATTTTGGCGGTAAAAATTACCAGATCGTGTGATTTAATTTTAAACGCAGGCTCAACTAAAGAGATAGACTTAAATTACGACTTATAAATGTAGGGTAAAGGGAGATATTGGTGATATAAGTAATTTGGTGATAGTTTTAAAACACTCTTGTATGACCGCGTTAGCAAATTGCTTTGTTCAGCCAAACGCTGAGACAAATTACCGGAGCGAGTGAAAGGTTTTATACCGTTTACACTGTAGCAATTCTCTTAACGCGGTCATCAAAAGTGTTTTAAAACATATCACCAAATTACTTATATCACCAATATATCTCCCTACCTACTTAATTTGGCCTACAATAAAGTTCGGGAGAGCATATACCTATGTTTTAAGAATAACCCACAGTAAGCACTTTAAAGTTAACATTTTTAAAAGAGGCAGGCAGATTCAAACCTCATTTAAGATAATACAATTTCAGTTCACATAATAGTTATGGCAATGAATTTATTTTTATTCTATGCACATAAAATATGTCATAGGCGACATTTTGATTAAAAGAATATCTTAAAAGGTACCAGCGATGTTAAATGCGTAGAGTAATTTTAGCGCAATTTCGTTACAGAAATTACGCGCTATATATTATTATTATTATTAATTGTTTGAAGTAAGCCATATTTTATGTTCAAATTTCATTATTATTTTGCTTTATTTAAACCCCACTCATGTCATCTACGACGATGTATGCTCACCCTCGATCGAATTTAATTTGCTTTCCATTCATTATAACGTATAATATCGTATTTGTTTTACGACTCTGCTTCGTGATTTCCTTCAGCGCCATTATATAATGCTCATTATTAAACGCCTTTAAAGAAATTCATTTACATCATACATACATCATCAGCCTGTTTTAGTCCACTGCTGAACATAGCCTCCATCACCCCTAAATATTAGGGGTTTGGACCGTATCCCACCACGCTGGTCCAATGCGGTTCGTGGGTGGACCGACTTTTACATGCCCATCCGACGCATGGATCATCGTACTTTTCAGACAATTGGGTGATCGGCCCAATTGCCTAACCAACTAGGAAACAACAATGAAAAATTGTTGCGTCCCCGCAGGATTCGAACCACGACCTCCGGTTTCTAAAGCACACGCCCATACCACTGGCTACGGAGGCAGGATTCATTTATTAAAATCCAATTTTATATATAAATTTTATATAACCCCTGATGGATAGGGTGTATTAGAGAGGCCTATGTCCAGCAGTGGACTATCAGAGGCTGTGATGATGTGATGATGATGATGAAAATTTAACCAATTTTATTTCACAGGATATTATATAAAAATATTACGTCGTATTCAAAATGTAAGAAACATTAAAATTGTATATATACTCACAGGTTTAGAAAATGTATGTTTAATCTCATTATACAGGTTTAGTGATTACAGATACAAAGTATGAGTTGAAAGTGGGAAGTTAAAAAAATTAAGTAAAAGTGAAATTATTTAAAAAGCATTTATGAAAAACGACTTACTTTATACGAGCAAAATGACAAAAGGAGTTTTTCAGTTGTATATTCTGAATCATTGCGCTAAGTTTGGCTTATCCGATATCTGCGAGTGGGCTACACTGAAGTAAATGCCTCCTGTGGAGCAGAATAGAATCGACGGTCTGGAAGCAAATTGACATCAAATCGAATGCAATTGAGTTGAATAGATGCTAACTCGTACCAACAGTTTATTGTGACTTTGACTGTATTGAGGAGGAAATGTATCAAAACATATATCTTTTGATACATTTCCTCAATAGAATTGAAATGTATCAAACATGTAATGATATAAATATATTAATATCATTTACAAGTGAGTTAAAAGCAAGGAACTCGACCATGTTAAGCATTAACTTTTTACTCATTTTTGTCTTTAAAATGCCACATAATCTTTCTGGAATAAAAAATTGCAATAAATATTACATGACTTTGGCAGTTTTAGGCTGTTTAGAAAAATATGCCATTTAAGTCACGAACTCTCAGTTATTGGTGATTGCGAATTGAAAATATTTTAGCACACATTGGCATGTACGGATACATACATTATCAATAATTTAGTATGAAGAGAACATAAAAGAAAAAGCTTTGGGTAATAGAAAATAATGGTATTCTCTATTTAAAATTCTGTTATAAGTCGTTTTTCCTCAATTAGGGTACATTATGTTGAAATCGGTCCGAAAATTTACAATTTGTAATCATTTTTATGTTGAAATGGAGTATAAATTGTAAATTTCAATCTAACAAAGCATTGGTCAACAAGATGTATTTTTCCGATGAATGGTATGTGACCATTGACTAGAAATGAAAAGAATATCTAACATATCGTAAAATGACTAGAATTTAACAGGAAGTTGGCTGTTTTGGAGAAATATAATGAACAATATAGTTCATATGTAAACAAAAGCGAACGTATAATGCTGGCAACAGTATACGAGTACATACAGAATGATAGCAAATTAAAATTTATTAATCTAATTACACTTTCAATTACTAAAAACTTGATGTAAAACAATTGTTATTAACGTTATGACTGCGTATAATCCTTTTTACTTCAACGCTGCAATTGATAATTGTTTTAGTTTTAACTGGAACAGTTAAAACTAAAACAATTATCAATTGCAGCCAATTCACTTCACTAACGACCGTAGGGGTCGTTAAAGAATGGTAAAATATAGCGGGTAATTAAATTATTGTATCACATAATCACAATAACATTAGCTTATATTGATTTGGATAGACAAATGTCAAGGTCCCCTTTCTGCCGCAAAGCAGTGGTATGAAAACGTCGGATTTACTGGGTAAACGAGACGTAATTCCCCTATATCTCGTGATAGGAAGCGCGTTGATAAGACCTCTGACATTGCCGACGTTCATGGGCGTCCGTGACCACTTTCCGTCAGATTGCTATGCCATGATGTCTTCGTATGGGAATAAAAAAAGCGAATGATAAATAGTATTTTTTTCTTTTGTTTCTTGTAATTTACAATTAATACAATGGAAAAATTACCCAATCCGGAGGTCGTGGTCGTTTTGAAAACTTTTGCTGTCTTTGTTTCCTTATTGGATAGGTCCATGCGAGCTACTATTATTTGTCCAACTTACCTAGAAGAAGACACTAAATTCGGAGTTTGTTTTTTTATGTATATACTTAGCTTACCTTTAAAAGGACTAACACTTTATAAAGCCCTCACAATGATGATGAATATTTAAAACAAATCGCTAAAGTCCTTTTCATTAAATTTATTGACGTACAACTTCTTATCGGATTCACATATCTAATATGATATTATAAGCAATTAAGGCAATGAAAGAATTAAATTTTCAATAAGCTTTACAATTTTTGTTAAGTTTCTATAATTTTAACGTTACAATTTATCTAAACTAGTATTGAAGATATATATCGCAGAAGTTGACTTCAATATACTTTTAGCATGTATTATTTATATGATTTTTATAAACAAACTCATCAAACAAAATAAATAATAAATAAATGAATCAAAATTTTATACGAATGAACAAAATATAAAGAGTAAATCAAACATAGAACTTTTATAAAAAAACACATATAAGTAAAAATCATTAGGCAATTACCAACAAAGTTAAACAGATTGAACTTGAAATTGTGCAAATGAATACGCATGTTGTGAAACTAATAAAATAAGGTATCGTTTAGGTAATTGGAAACGGAAATTTATTTTATATATTTCGTAGCCACTGAAAGGTTTTTCAGAAGAATGTACAATAAGAAGAAGCGACGACGACAGGTTTTTTATATTTAAAAATCATGTTGGTAGGTCCCATTTTTTACAGGAGACCGTCTGGGGCGGTACCATTGCAGTGCCCTTTTTGACGGAAAGCAGTATTGTAAACAAAACTACTATGTTCCGGTTCGAAGAGCACTCTTGCGTATTTACTGGATTAACAAGACTTAATATCCTAGTCATAGTCGAGTAAGGCAGCGCGTTGGTGATACCACTGGTATTGTCACTGTCAATGGGCATCGGTGACCACTTTCCATCAGGTGGCCCGATAGCACGTTTGCCTGCATAGTCAATAAAACAACGGCATAATTTTTTTCACGGTTTCTAATAATAAACAAGCAAAATTTAACAAAAAAACATAATTGTCTTCATACAATGTTTAACTATTTTGCGCAACAAAAGCGGATAACGACTGTTCTTTGCACGACTCACGTGATTTTTTTGAATTGTTAATATTATTAAAATGTTGTCTGTGACACGTTTTATGTAAATAGAAGCAATATCATAATAACCTTTAACACATAAACGTTCCTTTACTAATTTTAAATTTATTAACAGTTAAATTCTGAACGTTTACTGGGATTTTGTTGTAAAAGCGTATACATTGTCCCATAAAGATTTACTTATTCTTCGCAGTCTAGTTGCTGGAAGCATTAAATTATATTGTTTCTAGTATTTGCATCACAATGTCTGCAAAAATCATTTCTATTTTTTGCATATACATTAGGTTTTCAAATATGTATTGAGAAGCAACGGTTAGTATTTTAATCTCTTTGAACAATTTTCTCAGGGATTCTTTGGGGCCCAGGTTAAAAACCGTTCGGATAGCTCTTTTTTGGAGGACAAAGATCGTATTAGTATGCACCGCGTCGTATTAGTATTCCCACAGTAGAATGCCATAAGACATTACAATGTAGAAATAGCTAAAGTATACTAACCGGGCCGTCTCCACGTCAGTTAATTGTCTGATTTTCTTGACAGCATATACTGCAGAGCTGAGTTTATTCGACAGTCCATTAATATGAGGGCCCCACTGCAATCTGGTATCTATTGTTATTCCCAGAAACACGGTTGACTCAACAACGTCTATCTCTTCCTCATCTATAAACACTTCACATTTACTCGGTCTTACATTCGGAGTCATAAATTTAATACATTTTGTCTTCTTCAGGTTTAGTAGCAGATTATTGACACTAAATTTTTTATAATAGTATTACTTTTATAAGGATTTGCATTGTAGAACTTTAAATGAGCTTAGATTATGCCTGACTGTAGTATTTGACAATGTTTGTATTAAATTGCGACTTATTCTTCAAATACACGTTTGCAGACTTTATTTACACCCAATTTAAGAAGTACAATTATTTAAAAGAGCTCACCAAGGTTAAGCCAGAGTTTGCAATTTAATTGCTTAAGGTTGTGATTGTCGAAAAAAGGATGATCTAAATTGAGCTTCTAGTAACTTCCGACAGAGTACTGTCGGAAGTTACGTACGATGTAATTTACATTGGTTAAGATTTTTTTGTTAACTTTATTATAGTTTATTCAATAATAGTAAACTCAAAATGCAACAAAAATCGGTGGTTTAGAGTACCCAACAAATATTTCCAATAAACTCGAGCGAGTAGAAACTCACTTTTGTAAAGCCGATCACGTAGACACTTTCGAAGGATCACTAATCCGTACCTCTTTCTATTTTGCTAGGATTTAAGCAGTGCTTATGTTAAAGCCTTTGTGTCGTTTGAAAAATTACGGATATTGCTGAATTGTTTGCTATACACATTAAGGGGGACTTGTGTAATATCATCTTAATAATAAACATTTTTGTTTTAGAAATAAAGATAATTTAGCATTGTGTAAACTTTATTTTTATCCTTTTAAGATTTTTGTAAAAATTTCATGAAACCCGTCACTTTTAGTATTATAGATCCATAAATATGACTAAAGAGCAATTTTTGCAACTAAGGAATTCCTTGCTGTTGGTCTAATGTGGTCTAGTGTGGTGTCAGTTTTTTTATTTATTTATTTCATGAAAGTATACATACCATAACGCACAATCTGCCAAACTGCGCAACAGTTTATCGGCAGTAGCTATCGTGGATACAAATCAGATATATATATACGCACCTAATACTAGCTTTTACATTTTGCTTGCTATAAAGGTATACCGTATAATTGTAATTACTAAATAATGTTTATATAAAAAGTAATACAGTTATATATTTAGTCATTTTCAGATTTATTACACTAAGTATAAAATAAAAAATACAGTACATAAATAAAAGTTTCTTAAATCTTTTTAGACTGTCTAGGAAATACAGGTAAGTTAAACTTGATATGGACATAAGGTTTATTTATATTTAAATTATTTCATCATCATCATCAGCCTGTGATAGTCCACTGCTAAACATAGGCCTCCCTAATACACCCTATCCATTAGAGGATTTTGGACCGTATCCCACCACGGTCCAATGCCGGTGTGGGTGGACCGACTTTTACATGCCCATCCGGCGCATGGATCATCTTACTTTTCAGACAATTGGGTGATCGGCCCAAATTGCCCTAACCAACTAGGAAACAACAATGAAAATTTGTTGAGTCCCCGCGGATTCGAACCACGACCTCCAGTTTCTAAGCCACACGCCTATACCACTAGGCTACGGAGGCAGAGAGTTTAAATTATTTTTATTTAATATTTTTTAAGATATCTTTAGGAAGTTCGTTGATAATGACGGGCGTAATCCATCGCCGTTCACGTTTACCATAATAATTTTTCACTTTTGGAACATCTAACATAGAATTTTTTGACAACCGGGTTGGATATGTAAGCTCCCTTTCGTTTTTACTAGGACTTTTGAAAGATTTTTTACTAGATACCGTTTGGGTAAGTACCAAATTGATGCCTTTTTTTGTCGAAAGCAACCGGAGCTGCAACGCAACCAGGAAGGTCAGTAGTGTTTATACACTTAATATTCCGGCTGAAGAGCACGGTAGTCAGCTTAATTACTGGGTAAACCAGATGTAACACCTCATGTCTCAAAGTGGTAAGCATGTATATGGCGTCCTAAGCTGCTGTTCTTATAGCCTGTGTATATCACTAACAACACAATTGCTTAATATACCTCAAACTCAAAGATACAGAGGAATGTCGCGTTCGTTAGGACAAGTAAGTATAGGTTTAAAGTAGTGTTTCAAAATTTAATACTTTGCAAAACCTTAAAATTGTTTATAAAAATGTTAAACAAATAATATGCAAATAAATTAATGTTTTAATTTTTTCAAAACTACCTGTTCTAGGCGTTGTAATTTTTTTATTATCTATATTTAAGAATTGTGATATGCCTTATATTTCTATTATTAAAAAATATAAAAAAAAAATCTATTCTTTTTTTAACTTACAATAATTTACCAAACATATATGTGGAAATGGAAAATGCCGTAAGTATGCGGAGTAAAAAAATAAAAGTCCTCGATATTGAAAAAACATCGATGTTATTAACACCACAGACCGATCAAAGATACAAAGACTCGATGTATTGCGTTAAAGAATAAAATATAGAAATATTTTAAATGTGGACATCCTGTCATAACGTCAATCTGTCATCGGTTCGGAAGTTTTGACCTGTTTATTGCGGCATATACGTGCCAAAAAATAATTACATAATGATAATAATCGTATGAATAAGATTCACTATAAAATAACATCCAACTAGTCAAATAAACACGTGTTAAAACTACAACTAGACACCCTAAAAGTGGTTCCTTTATAGCTATTTAAAATCATCTTTCATCTTTGGAATAACAAAACAGAAAGGAAAGCAAGAGCGCGATTTTATGCTGCAATGAATCCATTAAAAAAAAATAGTATTTGTATTTCACTTCTCCAAACCGAATAATATAATGTTGTGTGATATATTTTCATCCATAATAATATTATAAAAGCGAATTTTTACATGGAACTCGTCCTTGTAGAACATAAAACGATAAATTTAGTCTGGATATTCAAAAGTGGTGTTTTTTAGCAATTTTTTGGTTTCAAACTGTACAAGGATGAAGTAGGGATTTAAATTGGGATTTATACAGATTTTCCAGTGTGTAAATTTATCATCGTCAAAGCTAATGCTATGAAACTTTTTGTGTAATGACAGACACAATCTTAACACAAAAATAAAAAACCTCATTTATGCTATAGTGTACAGTATATTTTAATACACCTCTGAGAAGTTATTTTAAAAATAAACTTTACTTCTCAAAATTCTTTCTTTTTTTGCATTTTATAAGTTAGACAATTAGTTAAACTGAAGTTTTGTTTGGTATGTAACAATAAGCATGAATTCGTGATTTTCTTTCTGAAACACGATAAATAGATATACCATGTATTGTTTGACCAGAAAAATTATCTTTAAATAAGATATAACTTTTAATTTCAGAAAAGTTTCCTGTTCTGAATGCTCAAATTGTAATGAACAGAAATTGGAACAATTTGGAACAAGCCTATTGATAATACTTAAGTTGTTAAGCCAAGTGAATACAAGAAAACAGTATATTATTTGTAAAGATTAAATTTACAGTAACTAGACAATTAAAGTTACAGCGGTACAGTTCTTTATAGGTATTTTAGGCTGATGCTACCATACCCAATTTTATCGAGTCGTCCGACTCTGTTACTAAAATTTGTCTCAAAGTTAAATAAGCGATAGTAAAACTTCGTCAATAGTACTTATAGTCACAAAAGCGTTAAATTTATAAACAAGTTAAAATTCATCACATTACATTCATCAAATTCTTTTAAAAAACATTTCACCTTCATAAATCTCGTTACGGAGCTAAAGCAGTAGCCAAAAGTACTATTTAGCAGGTAATGTTCAACATAAAACAACCCGAGTAAATAAAACGTACTTCTTAATATAGCACCAACATCTTGACTTGAATAATAAATGACTACGTTCTTAGGGAGTTTCATGCAATAGGGAAAGGTTTAAATTTTTATTCTATAAACAACATACATGTTCTTGAGCAAAAGCCATTGAGCATTAATATTGTGAATGAAGTTTTTTCATATTTTTAATCATAATTAAAAACTAAAATTTTTATAAACTAAGCATCATATTTAAAAAATAATATAGTATTAAATATACAGAAAATAGTTAAGTAGACGGCAGTAATATTAAGAGGAAATGTAAAACTCGTTCGAATAATTATGTGTCTCATGAACTATTTGGCCGAATTCCCAAAAATTTCTTATCGTGATCTTTTTAAGAATATCTATTGTTTAAGAGTAACCAACAGTTAGCACTTTAGTGTAGACATTTTTAAAAATAGCAATCAGCCATGTTAAAAGCTCATTTCAAGTAATATATTGTAAGTTTATAAAAAAGTTAGAAAAAATTTAAAAAAAATCATTCTTTGGGTATATAACGTGCCATACGTGACATTTTGATTAAATAAATATGTGTTAAGAGATGTTAGAAATTTAAAATGCAGTGGCAATCGATGGATAGTTTTTTGGAGATGGCACGTTGTCACTAGATCAAGTTGCTCAAAATGGTTGTATGCTGTTCAAAGTTGGTCCTAAAGTCAATTTTTCAAGAATCATATATCAACTTAAATCAAACTATGAGTGATCTAAAGGTACTTTAAATTCACATCCTCAGCCTGTTAGTCGTGTTGTAGTTGTGTTTGTCCACTGGACATAGGCCTCCCTTAAAACGCCCCTATCCATTAGGGGGATGTAAAACTACGTTAAATTATGTGATATTTTAATCCTCTTTTTAAAAAAATTAAAAAAATCATCTCCCGTCGTGATTCGAATAAGCTACATTTGAGGTAATTTCTACGTTACTCTCATAGTTAGATGCGTTATCCGAGACACAATTTAATAAAAATTATTCCGTAGTTTATTACAAAATAAATTAACAACTAGCTTAATGGAGTGGCCATAGTTCAAGTTCTGTTACGGATACCGGCCTAAGTCTTATTGGAAATAGTTTATAGCATCGTGATTCCACCTACTACAGAAGGTCTGAATTGATTGCGTGAGATACTGAAAATATTCCTAACGTATTGAAAAAAAAACAAAGGCGTAGGAATGTGACGACCCCACGGCCCACATGATCGGCCTTACAGTGGGGGTAAGACAGATCCGCACATTTTTTTACAAGTGCATTTAGCCAGTAGCCAATCTGCTTGCTCAGCGTGACAATTTTGAACTAATCTTTTTAATGAACGCCGTCTTGGCATTCATTAAAAAAGGCCAATGTCCAACAGTTGTCCACGTCATTGCATCATTACATTTAAGCAATTTTCTCGTTGACTTTTTGCATATCCTTCAAAAGTTTATGCTGTTTATTATTAAGGAAGTATAGCTTATTAGTATAGATTAAATTTAATGTTATGTTTCATTAAATAGATTTCTTTATTTTCATTTTAGATGCATGTTTCAACTTACTTTAACGATTAATATGACCTTAAAAAAATGTCGATTTTCTCTCTGCTGTTATTTCGGCTAAGGATCCAAATGGACAATAATACTGAAGGGAAGGATGGGGAAAAGGATTGGAGGAAGGGGGCGCTCGCACATATCACAATCCTGTGCCCTAATCTTTCTAATGCCCAATAGGCTGATTCGCTATTGATATTCAGTCTGACTGGGCAAGCTCAGTTTCATATTAAAATAGATATCGCCTGATATAATCGAAGTAATTGCTCAGTTAATTATGCATTCTTAAATCAATAAAGTTCAATTGATGCAAGTAGACGAAGAAATTGAAATGTATATTAAGTTAAAACTTAAACTCTTATGTTCATGAAAAAACCTTTTTAAATTTTTGTTAATAATCTAATTATTTGTACTTTTAGTTTCTTGTTATATTTAGAGACTAAAGTACGATCAGAAGTAGTTTTGTAACCTTTAAAATAACGTACATTGTACCACAGTATAAAGAAAATTAAAAATACAAGTAATATTTTGCTTTTTCCTTTGTTAAAAAATTATAATTTTTTTGCACAGATTTTTTTTCATTATGATCTGATCTATTTTAATAGAATAGACTAAGAAAATTTTGTTATTAGAAATCGAAAAATCAAATACATTTATTTTCCTAGGTTTATTGTTTTGTGCGACAATTTTATTAAATTTAACGTTACGTTATTGAAGATGAAAGATTCGGCCATAAGTTGTTATTAATAAACTATAAGCTACATAGATTTTAAAAATAACAAGGATAATTATAAGATAAATATTTGAATACATGAGCACTAAGCTTTGAAGAGCTAGTTTTCTTGCTGGTCTCTTCACTTTTTCCTAAGTCGGGTATTTTACAAAGAAAGGAGAGAAATAAACAAAATTTACTTTGATACCAGTCTTAAAGTTTAATGAAAAGGTCCCCGCTTTACATCTTTTATTCGAAAAGGGCGGTGTAATTTACACTTCAATAAAAATAAACTTCTATGGCTTTTAAGTCCTCTATTACTAACGATTCTTATTACTTACATTAAGGAAAACTTTTATTAAAAATGGTTCTTAAAATAGGGTCCCTTTACATATATATAGAGTAGCTAATATAGACCTGTTTGAATTTAAGTAAACAATGTTTACTAAACAAACAAAATGGAAATTAATAAATCGATAATTAAATACTGTAAATTGTAATGTATTGTAGAAAAGGTCCATCCATAACATTTGATGTCGTATGCTTCAAATGTTATGGATGGACTTTTTCTCAGGCCTTCCTCATCTTGTTATCCAACAAAACAAAAACTTATTAGATGTTTATAATCAGACCTTCCTGTTTTATCATTAATTTTATCCTATAATACTTAATACCATGTTTTATTATAAAAAAAGGATATTTTTAAAATGAGAGTTTCCTTCAGTGTATAGTTACAAAAGTACAACGGACAGATATTACGAGGAAAGCAGTAATGTGATATAACGGCTGCTGCTGGAAATAGAAGCAACATAAATATGTGTGATTTGGACCTTAATTTTTACGTAAATATTAAGTAATTTCCAGTTTATGATAATTTGTTCTGCCATTTAGACGAACCACATTTTTTGTCATCTCCGAGAAAACCTAAATTAAACCTAAAAAATGTGTTTAAAAAGTCTCAATGCAGTTTATTAAAGGCTCTTCTCTCTTCTTAATAAAGTTTTCTTTGGTATTATAATTATATCGGGACAAAGGTCATAATTACAGCATGAAATATTCCTTAGAAAATTGTGCTTTATTCAAGCGTGATTTATGAATGCCACAACATAGGTCGTCGAGTAGCACGCAACGTTTTAAATCACAGTGGTTTATAAGTCTTATTAAACATATACTTATTATTACAACACTTTTGCTCCGAAGCAGACCCGTCTGTATGATATTAATTCAAGAATTCTCCAATTGTGTTGTTCACAGTACTTTATTATTTATCTTAATAGATTCCGTTTGCCATGGCTATTACTTTATTTTTTATAACAAAGTGATTTTTAAATTAGTAAAAAACAATAAGCCTCTATTATCCTATTATTTACTAGTGAATATGATATTAAACAAAAACAATGTATTAGATAATTATTTAGTTTATAATAGATAATACGATTCTCTTAGTCCGATTGGCATAATTCTATTCTACATTATTTACGCCTTATGTATTTTGAGCTATTAAAAAAAAATTACTGCCTAAGGGCATCTGCTTTAGAAACGTGTGTTCGAAATCAGCATTGGACCAGCGTGTCGGGATAGGGCCCAAACCCCCTTATATAGAATGCGTGCATTAGGAGAGGCTTATGTCCAGCAGTGAACTAATACTAATACAGGCTTCAATTCCCAAAGTGGGAGTTAAACCCACAAACCCTAACATTAGGTTAACTACTTAACAAAACGTCGTTGGGACGTCAAAATTTGTATTAATGTCTTTTATTTATATTTATTGTTTCAGAACTTTTAAAAAACTATTCCTAGTTTTTATTATAGTAAGTGGGTATTTTTTATAACAATTGCTACAAAATAAATTGGTTAAAACTTGTTAAATATTTTCATGAAGATAAATTGTAGAGTACAAGCTCTACGATTTGTTTCATGTTATTAAAACCATTTTTATAGACAGAAATGCAAACGCTTGGTATGCCGGAGATGGATCCTCAATACCAGTCCTTGTCACAATCATTATTTGACCTTTGTTTGTGATGCTATATACCGGATATACGGTCATATGTAAGTATCACGAATATCTTTTATATATATAATACATCGAAGAGACAAAAAAAAACGCATTGAAGATATACATTGACGACTTGCTTATAAAATTAAATTGGCAGATTTTGAATCACCCCTTACAAAATTAAAGCTACTTTAATGTAAAATATTTGAATATCACTGCCTTTTCATGAATTTTCTTGTTGTTAGACATTTATATCTAATATAATATAAATTTATACACTTTACTACTTTTTCTGGTACAAGTTTATGATAAAAAAGATGATATTATTTCATTGGCAATTTAAATGTTTAATAACAACAAAAAATCATTGTATCTAGGCAACTAAACTTTACATATTGCAAAACAAGAACCTTCATGTGATGGATGTTGTATCACACAGTTTTATTTGTTATTTCATTAATTATAAATACCAAAATATTTAAAATACCAGCTAACAGCTCAACATCGGCTCATATTCAGAATTAATTTTGAGCCAGTTTGATCATTCCTTATTACATCAACCGTTGCAGCCGGTATAAATTGGATTCACTCGTTTAGTTGACTGACATACTTAGCTAGTTACAGTTAAATTTATCATTGGTATAAATAAAATTATGTGTGTAAGTCAATGCAAATTTTTAATTAATTAAAAGTAGTTTTATTTGTAAGCGAAAAGTATTTTAAGACATTCCCAATTATCTTTCAGCGAAAGTCTCGTTTAAACAGGACCTTCCATCTAAGAACTTAGGCAGAACAAACAGACAGACATCGAACAAGTTAAATTTTAACCAATAAATGATGACCGACATCTAACATTGTATAAATAATTTACGCAATAAAAGTCGAGCTATCTGCTACCACATATTAAATCTCTGATAACTTTTAAGGTATTAATTTTATCAAAATCATTATTGACACGTTTTATGTGCATAGAATGAAATTTTGTTTTTAATGCAATAACTTTCATGTGAACTGTATTATCTTATAAGAGCTTCGAACGTGCCTGATTGCAATTTTAAAAATATTTACATTAAAATGATTATTATAGGTTATTCTTAAAACAGATGTCAGCTATCCCGGACTTTATTTTAGACCAATTTAAGTAGTACAATTATGTAAAAAATACTTTATGTCTATCTTTTACAGTTTAAGCATCGTTTGTAATTTAATCGCACGAGGTTTTGATAGTTCTCACAGAACTATTAAAAATATGCTGCGAATGGGATGTTAATTGTTATCATTTGAATTAAAAATGAAAAACATTCGGTGCTCTACGACCGGAGGAAAAAAAACATGCGTTCAATATAAATGAATTCAGTGCCCCATTCTTTTAGGAAGTCGTTCAAAACACATTTTTATTTTAACAATTTATATTTAGAAAAACCATGTGATTTCCTTGTGAATGTCTTATATAAAAGCGGGGCAAATTTCTTATTCATATTCTTTAAATATTTGCGCTCCGATTTCATTTAGAAACCTTTGCACTGAAAATTAATTACTTTTGCAACGTTCGTTTTTAAGTAAAAACTAATCTAATATAATAGTCTGTGTTAAAACGTTTCCCAGAAATCTTCATCAAACTTTGCGTATAGTTTTATAAGTGAAAGGTTTTTTCTTTACTTCAATAAATATTTACACCATTCCTTTTCTTGTTGCTGCAACGCGAAGGACCTATAACAAATGTATTTTGTTTGCATAAATCTGATGTTAAAACGATAATATTATATTATGAGATATACGATACGATTGTTATTCAAATTACATTTTACTATTGCTAAAATTCGACAAAAAGTTGTATTAGGATAAAAAAATAAATCTGGCGCTTATGATTAGAGTATTAAAAATAATGTCCCAGTGAATGTGTCGTCAAAAGAACCCCTGCACGGGAATTACAAAAAAACCCGCGATGGTAGACTAGCACAAAGTAAATCAATGCCGCACACGACCTACAACATGCTAGACAATCGAATGTTTGTGATTCGATTAACTCGTCTGATAATATTCTGCACAAAATTAATGATAATACCATTTAATAGAAAAAAATATTATTCGATTTTTTCGCAAGAAGCTGTACTTGTAAAATGATAATAAATTGGATGTGAGACCTAACTAAAGATTGCGAATATTACAAAGCTGAGGCCAAGACGTAATGATGGATTATTGAATAAAGCACCACTTTAACTCCATAAATCATGGAGTTAAGATGGTGCTTTATTAAGGCATGTATAAAATAGGTCCACCCATTAACCCGCATTGGACCAGCGTGGTAGGATACGGTCCAAAAACCCCCTAATGGAAAGGGGTGTATTAGGGGAGGCCAATGTCCAGCTTTATTTTAGAGAGCACAAGGGATCTGTGACAATGAACATCTGGCGGCTGAGTTACAACATGTTAAGCAAATACTGCGAGACAACAAGCTCACTGCGCTACGATTGGCTATATTTTAAGACGGGCTTCAATCACAACTTATTTCAAGCCGCTGAAGAAGATTGGTCAACTCCTACCACCCGTCTAGTGCAATATTCCTTTACAAAATTCAGGAGTGTACAAGTTATATTGTGACTGCGGGTTCTCTTATATTGGACAAAAAAGCGAGCAATAAGAACCCGCGTGACGGAACATAAGCTGAATTGAACATAAAAGACCCAACAAATCGGCAGTGGCAGGCAAATAAGTTCACTTTGCATAGGTTGAAGTAGAGATTAAAATTATTTAATTAAAATTAAGATCTGGTAATCCCACTTCAGTACTGGCAACAAAACGCATGACATCTCAGTTTACCCCGTGTTCACGGCTACTGGAAAGTGTTAATGAAACGTCGGGTATTTAAAATCCGCAAAAGTCCTTTTATTCAATAATGTGTACTATTCGCGAAAACAAAATAATTAATTAAGTAGGTATTGATGGAGTCAATACCTCTCGGCTACCTGCTTTAGAAACTATAGATTGAAGGTTCGAATCCTGCGGTAAACTTGTGTTATCTTTTTGGTTGATTAAAAAGCTCACGCACTAGACCAAGACTGGACTGCCTCCGTAGCCTAGTGGTATGGGCGTGTGCTTTAGAAACCGGAGGTCGTGGGTTCCGAATCCTGCGGGACGCAACAAATTTACATTGTTGTTTCCTAGTTGGTTAGGGCAATTTGGTCTGATTACCCAATTGTCTGAAAATTAAGATAATCCATGCGTCGGATGGGCATGTGAAAAGTCGGTCCTCCCACCAACCCGCATTAGACCAGCTTGGTGGAATACGGTCACAATACCCCCTGATGGATAGGGGTGTATTAGGAGAGGCCTATGTCCAGCAGTGGACCAACGAAGGCAGATGATAAAAAATTAACTAGACCAAGTATGTAGTGGTCTAGTAGGGCAACATGGGCTGATCACTATTTTGCCTGATACCAAATATTATCTATGCATCAGACAGTCAAATAAGAAGTTCGTAATGGTTGTCAAGATAATAGTTACTTTATATTATTGCGTCATAAATAACCGTCTTAACGTGTCCCATCCCATCGCAAGGGATAGAAACATAACCTAATATTTCTTGTAGTTTTACCGTATGTATTGAACAAAACATTATGCATATGTCGTATCATTGATCTTTGCTTAAAAATTCTAATAAATATTAAATAAAATATTCGTTTCCATTAAACAAACATGCTCTGCTTTTTTTTTAATATTCACGCTTTTAATGTAAGTCTCTCGAGAAATCAAAATGTGTCGGAACAAACAGAATCAGCAAACGGTATCAGATCCCAAGTTACTATTCCCGGAAGTCCACTTTCCATTGTTTCTTTTAACCCTTTTCACGATCAATCCGTATTAACCTGTTATTACACAAAAATAATTACACAAAAATGTAGTCTTTGTGTAATTCTTTAATTTACCGATATATCATTTTCCGGACATTTTACAAAATATCGCCTACGGTGTTTCGTGTATATAATTAAAAAAAATCGCATTTAAATGCCGCAACATGCAGAGGAATTTCATATCAGTTATTTATTTCAACAACATTGATAACATCTCAATAAAACTTCTTGAAACGCATAAAACACAATATTAAAATTTATCACACACAGACGAAGCTTGAAGTGCAAAAAGTTCTATTTTGTTACTGGAATGCTTATTTTTCTCTACGTGATTCGTTGAAAATTCAATTGGGTTACAAACTTCTTCTTCTTCTTTTTTCGGTTATTTTTATCAGCTTTCTAGTCCCAAACATTATGATTCTTTAAATGGTATCAAGTGTAAGTAACAATGTACGTAAATACTATATAGAAATATTGTTTTATTTTTTGTGTTCTTAATAATGCAACTGTCATTGTAAAAGGAAAGAAATTAGTATGAACAATTATGAATTATTTTATAGTTTTAATTATTAATTATTTTTTATCATAACTTTAGACACTTCTTTTGCACCGGGTCGGTGTAACATCACATCACACATGAAGTAACATTTGGCAATGAGTAAAAGTACAGTTTTTTAAAAAATAACAACAGATTCACATTTAAAAAAATTATTTTTAAAAATAACTGATCTTTATTATATTACTAGTTATTTACATAAAAAATTCTAAATATAAACATTGAAAACATAACAGAAGAAATTTTAAGCATGAAATTTGAAAATACAAATTAAACTCAGGGGAATTAAAAAATTAAGCAGTCTAGAATTTTTTTCAAAAAAGTTTTAAGAACGAAGAAGTTTGAGCTTGGAGGGATCTGCGCTTAAATAAAATTAAAGACGGCGGTGAATGAAATTAGGGCATTGTTAAGAAATTCCGTTCACCGTACTACATCTAATTATTAACTTATTTAAGAAAATTGTTTTTTCGGCGTTCTTAAGCAGTACTTTACCGAGTTTAAAGGTCATATTTTGATTAAAGCACCAATGATACAAAGATAATCACATTAAATTTACAACGAAAGTTAAGAATTTAATGACAAACTGACGGGCTACATACAATTTTTTAACTAATTTAAAAAAAAAAATTTTTAGTCGTTCTTACGTAGTACTTCACCGAGTTCAAAGCTCATAATTTGACTATCGCACCAATGATATATAGATAATCACATCAAATTTACAGCAAAAATTAAGAATTTAATAGCTAATTGGATAAATACCCGGTTAATGTTTCCCTTCCCTTATAATATAACATTAAAGTAACACCCCAAAAGAAGAGAGGTACTCAATCCGGGGAGATTTTTTTGTACTATTATGTTACCTCGTTGTTTCGCTCCGATCGATATTCAATTGATATGGATTGTTCATTGGTCCCATTGTTTTATAATTTTGTTATTACTAGTTTAGTACATGTTCGAGAAATAAAAAAAAATATAACAAAAAATGTATCAATTTGCCGAAACCGTATAAGATACACATAAAGTATGTTTTACTTCATTTTAATCTGGTCTATAATAAAGTCCGCAAGCATATACGATTATACCTATGTTTCAAGAATAACGCACAGTAACCACTATAATTTTTTTTAATTTGCAATAAGGCATGTTTAATAATAGTTTAGGCTAATATAGTATGAGTTCACTTAAAAGATAATATATTTAAAAATTCATCATTCTATTAGCATTACGCGACATTTTGATTATTTATGAAAGATATGAAAAATTATTAAATAAAATTACTTTACGGATTTTATTGTCTACACGTGACCACGGCCGCTGAAAATATTCGAAACGTCGGAATTAAAATGTAAAATAAACGCGATAAAATCCGTAAAGTAATTTTATTTAATAATGTATAATATTCGCAAGCAATAGAAACAATTATAGATATGAGAAATTTAAAATGCAGAGGCAGAAATCACGGTGCAATTTCACTTTTTTACCCGCTTGTATTGCGAAAAAGCGTTCTGTACTGTTTAAAGTCGGTCTTATTTTTTTGTTAAAATTTCACTTGTTTATTCAAACTTCTGTATGGATTATTAAAAGCTGTTTTTCAGGTAGGCGGTAGAAATGCATAGTAGGTGGTATTAGTGTTAAATGCTATAAAAAAAGTTAACTTTGCCCGAGGAAGTAATATTCTATGACGATCAATATCCTAAGTTGCGACTGTGCTTTTGTGTGAAACAAACGTTTGTCTGTTCAACACTTTTAGAGTTGGTTTTGATTTAGTATGCTAAAAATACTTTTACAGTTTATTATATTTCAATCTTACTGTCTACAGATTTATTTTGTTTATTTTACACATACAATTATTTCATTTTTATCTAAACCAAACTCGGATTTAGAAGAAACTTTATAAAAACCACCATTCGAAAATTACAACAAAAACATAAAAAAGTTAGGATATTACATTATTAATTCTTATACAAAAAATGCAATAAATGAATAGCCAACTATTTGTAGTTCAAACCTATCTTGTTACAATTGAATAAATATCTGCAACCTTATAGATTTAAAATGGGTACACAGGAATGGATCGCTTTTAGCAGATCGATATAAATGTTTATTTAGTAAAAATAATTCATAGTAATTTCACATTTTCATAGTATTATCACATTGTCTATTTTATGTATGATTAAACAATATTTTATATAATTATATTAATCTAAAAGTCACTTTATGCAGAATAAAATTACAATATTAAGGCTATAATTATAACGAATATCTTGCAAGATATAATAAATATGTAACACGTAGATAAGTGAGCACAGACAGGGTTTAAAATTTTTATTTGTATTATCATCATACGCTATAATGCAATTAGTTCAATATAGTTTGAATCAAATTCAAATTCAAATTCAAATATCTTTATTCAATATAGAAGTTTACACTTGCTTATTGTTTATCAAACACACTACCACCGGTTCGGAAAAGGACGCCTCAGACCTGAGAAGAACCGGCGAAAGAAACTCAGCGGGCTATTTTTTATGTCATCTTTTAAAAATAACAAACAATTTAATAATTCGACATTACATATTATGCAATTTTGAAACAGGACCTGGAGCGAGCATTCCATTACCAGGCTGTGTTATCATTTAAAAATTCACTAATATCGTAATAACCAGTAACACATAAACGTTCCTTGACTACCTTTTTAAATTTATTAATTGTTAAATTCTGAACGTTTACTGGGATTTTGTTGTAAAAACGTATACATTGTCCCATAAAAGAATTGCTGGGAGATTTAAATTATGTTTGTTTCTTGTATCTATGTTATGTGCATCACAATGTCTTAGGAAATCATCTCTATTTTTTTGCACATACATTAAATTTTCAAATATGTATTGAGAACTAACGGTCATTATTTTAATTTCATTGAACAACTTTCTTAATGATTCTTTGGGGCCCAGGTTATAGACTGCACGAATTGCGCGTTTTTGGAGGACAAAGATCGTATTAGTAAATCAAGTACTTTATTCTGTATTAACTCTAAAGTTTATGCATGTTTTATTAACTATAGTTTTACATAAATAGTAAGTTAAGGAACAAGGCTAAAATCCTTAATTAAATTACTGTTCCAATCTTATTCCGGAAGCATAAGTTTTTGAGATTTTGAGCTGAATGCTTTAATCTTCTAACTAAATGCAGGAGATGGAAAGCATCGATTTACTTTCGATTGGAATTCTATTTCTACGACTGGACTTTTGAAATATTAAGTCTTAATTATGATAACATGTGTAAATATGTTTTTATGACAAAATTTTATAATTTTACTGTGGAACTTTTAATTTTTTTATATAAAAACTAAGAAAATAATAAGCTGAATCGTTTCAGTTCTGGTCGATATTAGCATTGATACATTTTTGTATTTTAGTTAGGACCGCCTGACTAACTGACTAACCTATTAAATGCTTCCGTAAACTTGCGCTTTAGAAACCGGAAATCGTGGGTTTAAATCTTGCAGGAAACTCAACTACTTTTCTATGAAGAAATCCTTTGTATTGCATAACGACCGGGGTTAAAAACCGACATAGTAGATTTTTTTGTAAGCTGTCTTAATTAAGAGTGCACAAGGTCCTACGTTGTGATTTTAACAGCATTTGCTTGAATATTCCTGCGCTTTGTAATTTTTAGATTCGTTTATTATAATTAGCATTTTAAGAGAGTTATAATTTATTTTTCACGTCGGTTCGTTCGTTTATTAGATATATAATGCCGTTCAAAAACAGTTTCATTATTTTATTTACATATAAATGTATTTATTACTAAATCGTAATTATATTTTGTCATTTTTTTGCTAAAACATTGCTATATTTTAATAACAAATATCAATTACACGTTTTTTCACATTTTGACATTCGCAACGTGGCCAGTGTAGGCTGGATGAGAATAGCTGAAGATCGGAAGCGGTGGCGTGCATTAGGGGAGGCCTATGACCAGCAGTGGACTGACACAGGCGGCTGATGATAATGATGATGATTAAATGTTTTTTTCATTCCGAACTTACTTAATAACATTATTAAAAACACTTGCTTTTCTTTTTTACTAACTTCTTGACTACGATACTAAACTTTCGTACAATTTTGTAATAAAAATACTTTGGGATTTAATGTAACTTTTAAATAAATTCACAAGATATAAATACAAAATGATACTCTAAGTTTTAAATTATGTTACACCAATGTAAATAAATTTTGCTCGTGTAATAAAACACTATCTACTCTAAATTATGTTAAGCTTTTAAAAAGTAACGAGAAAATTACATAATACATTAACAATCTTAATTTATGATAATTATATTACAAACCATTTGATTTATCGTATAATATATACTTTCTATAACATAACACATAGGACTTTTTATGAAAATATCTTTGATCTGTAAATTCAATATTATAGTTTATACAGTCTACTAGTAAATACTATTCAAACTTATTAGCCACTAGATCACAGATCACCTTTATTATAACTTCTGAACTATAAATCGGAAAAACTTTTCCTTACTAAACTTTGACGTTTATTAAATACTTTGATGAATAATAAGTTCAATATTTATTTTACCCAAGCTCTATCTTAATCCAAACTTTTAAACTGATTTAAATGTTTAATTAATCTTACTTTTCATATTTTCTTAATAGGATATAAAACAAGTATTTATAATTTAGAAGTATAAACGGGGCAAAAAATAGTTTTTCTTTCTTCACGTTTTTAAATAGTTTTTTTAAGGTAACAAATTGGTAATGTTGTGGCCTTAAAACTTCACACACTTTCGGTGTTTTATCATTAATGTTTTTTACTATTTCCCAAAATTAAAACGTGTTTTAAAAATCTTTCGGAAATGATTTTAAGTTTAAATAAATAGGAGTTTATGAGGAATATGACATACACGATAACATAATTTTGATTTAAAGCGAGCAAAAATTTCAGCACAAATCATTCTAAAAAAGACGGTATTTAATTAAGTATGTGAGTAAAATGCTTTTTTTATTTATTTATACAATATCGAGTTCAAAATAAGGGGAATACAAGCAAATTTTGCTTGCGTAGACTTCAGGCAGGTGTGTAAATAGCTCCCAGCATAAATACCAAAACAAGTCAAACAAAATATTTATACAGTTTACCTTTAGCTTATTAATGCAAATTACTCTGTTCGCACAAATAAGTTTACTCATGGGAACTCATAATTAAAATTATATGTTATATAAATAATAACAAAATTTAGAGTTCGACGTTGTTACCAGTGATTACTTGTACGTTACAGTTTGTAGTGCAAGCAAAAAAAAATATATAATAAACATTTTTTAAGGTTTCGTGAAATAAAAATGACCAAAAAGTAATTTATAGCGAAGTCAAGTACATACCAATAAAATAAAAAATCATAATTATCAAATCATAATAATTCATGCTTCAGATGAATATTTCAAAAATCGATTGTGTTTTTAAAGCCCATCTCTAGTTGTTAGAACGTGAATACTTTCCAACTTACTAATATCTACTCCATTAACAGAAAGCAGTCTACCCTATGGCTTTTGGTTTCAGCCTAAAAGCTGAAATTCAAAATATACCCAGTACATTCCTATATCAGTATATGGACCGAGCCCATCATAACCTGGGTAGATACAAGTCTCGAGGCATAATGAAGTCATAGTTGATTCTAACTACCGCGACTGATCTATATTAGAGATCAGCCAACTGCCAGGAGGATTATGTGCAAGTGTACGCAAACTCAGGTGCGGGTGCACCTGAGTTTGCCAGGTCACTTGTCACTTCTCTTCCTTCACTCTCATGGTCCGATGGGACAGATAACTGACACGACCGGAGAGAGATTAGGAAACTTTGGAAGCAAAATATATTTCACACCAGATACAACACGCCACACTGGCCAGTGTGATTAGTTCCTGCTTCATAAATTCGCAATGAGCGGTCAATCGTTTTACTGTGACCATGGGTCGACATAGTAAAGTTGTCTGAACATTTTTTCAAGTAAAATATAAGTGACAAAATAAACTTCAGTACCTTATGATGAAAGATTAAAAGTGAACCAAGCAACAATATGATGATTTCTATTTTTTCTTTGGTTGTTAGGTTACATTTACAAACAATTCGTGTTATCTCGCCAAACTATAATATACTTTTCGCACATAAAAGTCCAGCGAGTCATGTCAGTAACCTGAGACTTTTATCACAGCCTGTTATATAGTAATGGTCAGAAATTGTTGGGAGTTAATGCCCAAGTTTTGAAACAAATTAAAAACACTAAAGTTTTTCAAGAAGAAATTTTCTTTCTGTACACAAGGGAGAGTTTTAAACGAAACAAGTTTTTCAAAACATAAAATCAAAGGATTAGTTTCTGAGGATTTTTCAAGTAACAACTTAATATTAAAATTTTCTTCTATAAATAATTCAATAAGCTGTTTTCGAGTAGTCCGAGTTTCGTGACATTTTATATCTATATGATTTATGAACATTGTTGTTTGTGTTTTCTATTATTTCAGTTTAATTTTTTCATTCAGTTTAGCTTTTCATAATTTTGTAATATTACATTAGAAGAATTATTCTAATACACGCGATTTATTTGAAACAGCTCTAACTTTACCGCGGAAATAGTAAAGTGGTGCAATTTCCGAGCGAGTTAAGGATTGAAATGGGAATGAAGATAGAGCGTTTAGCAAGCTATACTATTGCTTAGTCTGGATTGTGATTGAGTGAGTAAAACATTTGGGTAAACATCAAAAAAGTCTAAGTCTACTTAGTTAACCATGTTATTATTTAAAAATGCGTATATTTCTAAATTTATACATTATTGAAAACAATAATGGTAAAAAGTAGTTTTCTGTACTTAGTTTATATCATTTAATAACGGAAGTAACAAATCTGCTTGCTTTTGTTATTCATAACTAGCGACCCGCCCCGTCTCCGCACGGGTGCAATACTGATATCTGTAAAATGTATGAAAACGTAAATTAATTTATCAGCGTTTCTCTACAATATTGTCTATGAATAATACATATAACCCTTCCTCTTTAATCACTCTATCTATTTAAAAAAAAAAAAACGCATCAAAATCTCTTGCATACTGTTAAAGATTTAAGCATACATATAGAAATAGGGACAGGGAAAGTGACTATGTTTTATACTATGTAGTGATTTATGAGTTCTTGCCTACCTAAAAATAACAGTCTGGGGCCTTTAAACAAAATAAGCTATCGTCAATAAGATACATTAGCGGCAAGAAAATGAATAAGTAAAAGTCCATATTTATTTTTTTAAAGTAAGTGTGAAGTGCTGTAATCAATGTATTTTTATTAAAAATTGTCATCATAAATTCAAAATTTCGTTATAGCAGCACAAAATATCCTGTATGATCAAATCTTTTATATTATGCAGGTTTGTTTAAGAATCAAGTAGAAAAGGAAGATATCATCCGATGACACTTGTCTTTTTACTACGGTTTTTCCCGTGACCGTGATATTTGGAAAGTATTATAAACGTCTAATATTGAAATATAATATAATAAGTATATTTGAATGCACATAAACGTGGTCCGTTCCAGGATGTTCATTCAATAGTGCATAGTATTCTCATAAATAAAATAATTAAAAACACAAAAATCTTATGAATGTTGTAAAGAAAAACCCTTAATTTGTGTCTTATAATTTTGTTTTATAATTTTATTAGCTTTTTTGTTTTATAATTGTAGCTTTATAATTTTATTTATTTAAAGGAGCTAAACTGAAATTATGATTATGTTGCGTAGAATTTATTCTTAATTAGCTAAGGGATGTTCTATCTGTAAAGTCAATGGAAAATCTGTAAAATTAATGGCAATATAAACGTGGTCCGTTTCAGGACGTTCATTCAATAGTGCATAGTATTCTCATAAATAAAATAATTAAAAACACAAAAATCTTATGAATGTTGTAAAGAAAAAACCTTAATTTGTGTCTTGGTTCTTTGACAGCTTTATAATTTTATTTATTTAAGGGAACTAAACAGAAATTATGATTATGTTGCGTAGAATTTATTCATAATTAGCTAAAAGATGTTTAATCATACAGTTGTGCTGTAAATTTGTTAGTTAAAGTGAGCTGAGTTATATTTGTTTAAAAACTTTTTGAAAGTACAATTATAATTATTGTAATTTTGTTTTAAACAAGCTACCCGCCCCGGTTTTGCACGGGTGTAATACTGATATCTGTAAAATCAATGGAAAATATATAAATTTATCAGAATTTCTTTACAATATTATGCATGAATTTTATATATAAACTTTCCTCTTCTATCACTCTATCTATTATTACTAGATATACCAGCTTTTTTTCACATGTAAATTTACTGCTAAATCAGTCAAAATGACTAGTTTAGTAAATCTAGTGTTAAAAAAACCTACATCAAAATCCGTTGCGTAGTTTTGAAGATTTAAGCATACATAGGGATATAGGATCAAAGAAAGCGACTTTGTTTTATACTACGTAGTGATTATTAAAAATATCCAAAACTACTAAACCGATTTTAAATATTCTTTACTGTTACAAAGCTATATAATCCTGGAACAAAGGCCTTTACTTTAACTTTTACAAAAATCGAATGTAACGAGGCTGGTTTTAGTGCTTATTTAAAGGATTTTGTATATCAATTTACGATAACCGATAGGATTAAGGATTAAGTTTTTATATAGCCTTTGTGATTTCAATTGCATTTAACGCTAATTGACTGCCAGGTCGTTGACTCTGTTATGTTTTATTAGAAGTCAATTAGTTTAGTCAAACACACTCGGAGCTATCGGGATACCCAATCTAAGAATATAAATCTTGTCTATTCGATTAGAGTCTATTATTTAAAAGTAATTTTTTCGCTAAATAAAATGAAAATAATATATTTAAGTCCTTTTAATACTGCTGTTTATTAAGGTTTTCATGATTATAGATGTTTTTATAGTATCTAAAGTTAAAAATATTATTTTTGTTTTGCTAAAAACAATTAACCTATTATGTTTTTACTAATATTTTGTCTCTCTGACTGTTGTTGATAAAAGTTAACAATAAGAAAATCATTATTATCATTATTAAAGAACGTCTTAACATTAATTAAATAACAACAAACTCATTCAAGAATCTCTACACAAACGCGTCTTGAGACCGGAAGTTTGTTGTTCCAAGGGAAACTGAGCAACAATAACGTTATGACAGATAAATAATTCCTGTAATTTATTTGTTAATGCAAACCGTTTTAGCTGAGTCACTAAGAAAGTTTGATTTGATTCATAGCAGAGTAGTTTGTTTTAATAATTTTAACAATGATTAAAAAATAATGACTTCCAAGTCGATTTTGACTAAGGCGGTCGATCTATATTGGAGATCAGAACTGAACAGGAAATGCACAAGTGTACGCGCAACTACAGATGAACTGCCTCTTTCTTTATAGTCTTGTAGTCCGATGTGACGGAAGACTGACACGAACGGGTGAGGTCAGGCACAGGACCGACTTTCTACATACCCATCCGCCGCAGGGACTACTTTTCAGACACTTGGGTGATCGGCCCAAATTATCCTAACTCAATCCAGGTTATAGCATTTTTTCTAACTTTCAACTTAATTTAGCAATGCGCTTTTTACAGCTTTATAAAGAGCTAGAGTTAATCTATGGGTAGAAACTTATGGGACTACATTTAGTATATCCGAAGCCGCTCTGTGGTAGATACGAACACCGCAGTAAAACAGTCATAGTTTCCTTATAACTGGAGATGTTCACGCATTAAATTCTTGTTATAATTTTTAAACATTCCCATTTTAACTTTTTCCCCTAATACAACTTTATTCAAGAATAATTAATTTTTGCTTTTAATAACACACGTTACTAACACGTTTCAAATTATTTGGGATTCATATGACATAATGATTTTACAGATGACTTTGGTAATGTGGGTATTCCAGCTCATTGTGTCATCTATAAACAGTCCGAGGTTTTTAACAAATTTTGAAAAAATTATAACTTTATTGTCATAAATGACCTTTGGTAATTGATCAAAGTCAAGTTTTGTGAAAAGTCGAGAGCTCCCAACTAACATGGCTTGACATTTGTTCGGATTAACTATTACTCCATATCGCATAGACCAAGTATGGATTGCCTGAAGATTAAAGTTAATTCTCCTCCGCCTAAAGATTAGAGTTAGTTGTTGGCCTCCACAACAGCCTTGTAGAGGCTGACAATGTCCGTTTATACGTAAAGTTGAAAATCATCTGCATAAAGATGATACGAGCAATTAATACAGGAAGTAATGGAATTAATAAAAATAGAAAAAGCAAAGGAGAAAGAATTCCGCCTTGTGGTACGCCACATTCTAAATCGGTCCATTCCGAGTACTCTTACCCGGTGTGAACAGATTGCTGGCGTCCGCGAAGATACGAAGAGAACCAAATCAAGGCTGCTGGCGAAAATTTTAAGTAAGCTAAGTTAGAAAGGAGAATGTCATGATCAACTGTGTTGAAAGCATTTGAGAAGTCGACAAGCACCAAGAGTGTCACCTTCTTTTCATCCATACCTAATCTAATATCATCAGTGATTTTTATTAATGATGTTGTGGTACTATGTCCAGGACGAAAACCAGACTAATAAGAATTCAGTAAGTTATTTTGATAGATAGAGAAAAGTGGAGACTTGCTTATGAACACAGGCTTCTAAAACTTTTGAAAGGAAAGGCAAAATGGAAAAAGGATGAAAGTGAGTAGGAAGTGAAGGATTGCATATTTTAGGAAAGGGTTTTACAAAAGCTTTTTTCCAAAGTGAAGGATAATCACCTGAGTCAAGAAAAAAGTTAATGATTTGTGTGACTGCAGGCAAAAATTGGTCCAATACTTTAGAGATCATAACCCTGCTTATATTGTCGCAGCCAGTAGCGTTTGATTTGATTGCCAGAAGAGCTTTTTTAACCTCATCCTCACTAACAGGAGAAAATTCAAATGCTGGAATGTGTGGGAGCTGTAAGGAATCCAAATAAGTTATCGTTTTAATACGGATAGCTTGGTTCAAAACAGAAGTAGAAACAAAATGAAGGTTGAAATCTTCTGGAGAAATAACAGAGCTACTATGCGTACTTGGTTGTTTTCCCACACCCCAAGAGTTAAGGAATTTCCACACATCAGCTGATGAAGAGCAACTTACATTGATATGGATATATCGGCGTTTTGCGGCTCGTCATCTCGCTCGCATTTACAAAAACCAAAATTTAATAACACCATGAACTATTTCTAAATACAGAAGAAAAAAAATCAACTTAATAAAGTTTTTCAACTTCTTATAACAAATAGCGACTTTAAATAGTACTTATAACATATAAGAACCAAATAATTAAAACAAAAATATAGAGAAAATATATATGTCTATATAAGTAAAGTTTGTAAAAAATAAAAAGAAAATCAAAAGTCATAAGTAACAAAATTACAACAATGTAGATAAGATTTTGTGTAAACTATTATTTATAAGATCGTACTTCCTTATAAATTACAATTAACTACAAAACAAATAATACACAAACTTTCTACCTCTATATATCTACTATGTTACAACAATTAAGAAATTAAATTGTAAAGGAGAAAAAAAAATACAACAAAAATAACAAGGCTGTATGCTATGCACATCATTGCCTACCTAACTCAATGACAGATGTGTCAAGTGGATTATGTAATCAAGAAAGAGAACAAGGCGATAGACAATGGATATTTCAGTGTAAGTTCATCCAGATCATCCTGAGAAGTTATTTTTGAACGTCCTTCTAAATGCTTAGTATTGACACCTACCTACATTCTCTCTCTGTTAGTTAATGTTTAAAATCTAATAACTGAGCAACAACGCATCTCCCGAAAAAAAAATGAGCGTACACATCTATGCCTACTAGAAATATAACTGAACAGAATATAAACAAAATTCACGACCTCATATTATTTGGTTGTCCGCTTGACGTGAAATGCCCTATATATTAAATGTGTGATCTGTCAACATCTTGAGAATAACCTTAACAGCCTTGCGGCCACTTATTCTAGTGGATATTTATTTTGGAAGTAAATTTTAATGTAAATTTATTATTGAACGTTATTATTATAAAAAAATGCTTGTGAATTATTTGTCTTTAAGCACATTATATGCTCCAGGAGAAGGATAGAAATTAGTGACGACAAAATAAACTTTAATTTGTTTTAAAACTGTTATTTTAATGACTACCAATTCGGTTGTTTCGTTCAATTCCATTTCTTTTACTATTAGATATAAAACATTTCAAGGCATAAGATAAAGTTTCATCTCCAATAAACGATGTTGTAGTGGAAATGATTGCTGCAGATTGTCGTGACGTAAACTTTCAAACTTTTGCTATTGACACTGAGTTTTGTGCGGCGATCGCGCAAGAAGCATTTATTTTTCGTTTTACAAAGCTAGTACATTTTATTACAAGTTTTTTTGCATGCTAATTCTCTATATCATTGTATTTATACTTAACCCAGAATAAAGTTACGATTACTTTATATATTAAATATCCGAATATTTTTAATCTTTATCCATATGCTGTATATCTATAGAACTGCCTCCGTCTAGTGGTATGGGCGTGTTGCTGAACGGTCGGGTTTCAGAATCCTGCGGGGACTCAACAAATTTCATTGTTGTTTCCTAGTTGGTTAGGCAATTTGGGCCGATCACAATTGTCTGAAAAGTAAAGATGGATCCATGCGTCGGATGGGCATGTAAATAGTAGGTCACCACCAACCCGCATTGGACAGCGTGGTGGGATATGGTCAAAACCCCTAATAGGTAGCGGTGTATTAGAGGAGGCCTATGTCCAGCAGTGGACTATCACAGGCTGATGATGATGATTATGATGACGCTGTATATGATGTATATGTGTTAGTAACCATTTAAGTCTACGCTGTTGCCATATAGATACGTATATAATAAATAAATTACAGTTACTTGATTTATACGATGTCGACGATATATAATGAAATACTCTTAAAAAGAAATTGATTAAAAACTCACAAAAAAATTCTGAAATACATATGTGCAACCAGAGGAAGAATCTTATAAATTAAAGATTATATAAGTTAATAAGTTAGCAAAATTTATTTGCATCTTTATAAATTATCCCCTATAAATTCCTCTGTTATAATAACTACAAAATATGTACTATATTATTTAGAAGTAAAAAAAAAAGCTTTTTAGACTATGTAGTTTATGTGAGAAAAAGTAACAAACAGACATCGATACATTCTTACAAACTGTTACCATGAAGGTGAATGTACAGGTTTATAAAAAAAAATAGTTAATATGATATGCCTTTCTATTTTCATTACTACAGTAATACCCTGTTGATATGAAAAGTAGAGTGAGACCCCATTCATTCGCTGCACTGAGCAGTGATAAAGTCCAGTCATAAAGTTCAGTGAGTCCAGTAATAAAACTGTCTTCAGATTTTTTGATACACCAGCATTTTCACACTATAGCTTTGTAATAGAAATAAGTTTGAAGTGGTAGATGTCGGATTTAAGTAAAAATTATGGTTAATACCAAGTATGATTCTTAAAATTGAAATCCTAGTTGAAATCATCCTCGATAACTAACCTGAACTCTGACCACTACATCAATTAAGTTTAGTATAGTTCGATATTAATTACGGTCAAATCCCATCGTTTTACCTACAGCGGTGTACAAACAACCGTATGGGACGAAATAGTTGCTAAAGTTGCTCATCACAGGAGAAACTCGTAACCTAAATTTACGGATTGCTTCATTGGCAAAGTTAAAGTTTTATTAATATAAAAAGTGTAAGTTGTTTAAATATTAAGAAGTATTGAAATAGGAGGGAAAGCGTAAAGTTTGAAATAAATTAAAAGTTTATGGAACAATTTTTTTAAAACTAGTTTCAAATCAAATATGACATTTATTTTGTTTTATATACTGTGGTCTGTTTGGTTAGTTTTGCAACTAAAATATAATTTTTTAGGAAAACTTAAAGGGCTAAAACTAAATAGAGATAAAAAAATAAAAGATGATTAATGTTTTCTTGAAGAAAATTAATAACGAGATTGTTTTTAACTTAAGAAACTGACTTAATAAAATATTTAAACGGTAAACACCGCTTTAAGAGATTTTAGTAATAAAGAAGGAAGATTAGGGTCATATTATTTATTCTCTTTAATAGTTTATTTACAAATGGAATATTTTGACCTTGTTAATTATATTTTTTTTAGTTTATAAACGCTTCAAGTATAAAATAAAAGATTTTATTAATATTTACGGAAAGTAAAATAATTGTCTGAGCTCATTTAAATTTGTTAACGGAAGAAAGACCGTAGATGAGACAAAAATTACAACGTAATATCTACTTTTCTATACAAAACCTACGCATTTTTGCCGGCTTAAAATTTGGTGTTAAGCTGTCAAGGCTGTAAAAAAATCTGTTAATGCAAACACATTATAATGTAAGAATATGTATAAGATTAATTTAATTTGATATAACTCCTTAAGTAAGCAATTTTATAATACAGTTTCCAATATACTATATTTATGTAATTACATACTATATTAATCTTCTTACAATTATACAGTTATTTTTAAATAGAACGTGCTTTGTATCAAGTAAAGAAGTAAAATCTAGCGGTGCATTTTTACTGTTTTTGATCTCCTTGGCGACCTAAGCTTTGCTTAGCTTAGTTGATTATAATCCTATAATTAATAGGATATTTTCTATATGTTGTAACCTGTCTACTTTTATTTAACATTAATATAATGCAATGTATCAACAGTTTTATAACATACTTACTTAATATACATCTTTGGTATTATTTATACTTAACTTTATTAAGTAGGACTTTCGTAATACAATATAATACAGAGAATGAAGTAAACCGGATAATACTACATTTATGCTCATATATTCAAATTGGGACAAAACAACGGCCTAGTTACATTAATGGCAACGCTTTTCACGACGTAATCTGTGCTCGCTTAGTTTGTTGATCTCGTTTCTGGCAATTCTATCTCGAAAAAATTACTTTGACCTTAAAAGGATAATGTTTGTAATCTGCCAGGGAAATTAAGTTTTAACGATAAGTAAGATAATAATAATTAATGTCTGGAATCATAAATAATGTTACACACATTATTTAAAGCGAGCGAGCATTATACAAACAAATTTTTGATTTGAAAAACATTACAATATTAATTACTTTATAATTTAACAGAAACACTATAATTATTATAAATAATTACAAAGCATATGTAAATGTTACCTTGAAATTGAGTAAAATATAAAATAAAAATAAAACTCTAGTTGCTTTTTAAAATCAAAGTAAAAGATCAGGTATAAAAGGAACACATAAACGTTCACTAGAGAATGTAGCTATGAAATAATATTATTTTTTTTGTATCTGCTTTTGAGGTAAATATAGACAAGAATCTGGCCTATATAAACGTAATTACCAAATTTTTTTTATTGGCAGTGACTACTAACATAAACTCTTGCACAGCATAAATATATGTAGGTATATGGGAATCTTAACTTAATATTAGTAAAGTATGTACATCCTTGACTGCTGATAATGATCATAAATATTAATAAATGTACTGTCCATTGTAAACAGGAGTAAGTTCCTGTTTAAAATGTATTCATTTTATCTAAAATAATATTAAAATACAATATTTAAGTCTTCTTGTTTGGTTTTCATACCATCAGTACGTTCATTAAAAGTCAGGCATTAATATGTGTGACTATGTGACTAATGGGAGAGTAGAAATTTCACGTTTATTTTAGGTAAAAACTTGAATTAAACTTAAATTCATGAAAAATGGCATTTGTAGGTAAGCCAAATAAATCTCGGAATATATATAAACATAGGAACCCGTGGCAATGAAGTGGCGTCGTACATCTAGCGTTCCCATTACTCGAGTACTGGCAACACCATACGTGCGCCAAAGCTTCCTTGCTATGCGTTTTTTTGGGTATTATGATTATACACTATTCCGAGTATAGTTTAAGTAAAATATATAAGAGTTCTGTAAGTAAAATAAAAAAAATATAATACGTTTTTTAAATAACGATGAATACGGTATTAAACGCGTTTATAAATAAATTCTAGACTTTGTTACTAAAACCAGTAAATTCATATATTTGTAGTAACAAAATTAATTGAAATTGGAAATTTGTGCATTTATAACCATATTAACTAAATGGTTTATAATGAGGCAAATAAAAATTGTGTCATGTTATAAGCAACAAGAGGCTTACGAAATATTACGTAATTTTACATACTTTTTTTTTTTACAAAATTACAGTCATAAATTTTGCACGAAATAAGACTTCTGGCAGCAAAACCGACGTAAATTGCACATTATATCCCCATGGGAGAAATTTGTTAATCGCCGCAGCATCTAATCCTCTATAACAGGCGATTTATCAACGTTATGTGTAAAAATAAAATATGCCTAAGTTAAATATAACAGTTAAATTAATCTATATAAATAAATAAAATTGGAGTGTATATTGGTAACGTTGAAATAATCGTTTTTAAATGTGATATATAACCAATACAACTATAAAACGACTGTCTTTAAAATTCTTGTGTGATAGGACCCTTACTGTAGATAGCTGATGCAGGTGAAAGTAACTTATGGTACTTTTTTTCTTACATTACATTTTTTTATATTAGGACTACGATCCAGACAAAGGCGCGGATGCCTCATGTTATAAGAACGTATCTCGCAAAACACAAAAAAACATGTCAATATATCTTAAGTTCTAAAATGTATGTAATTAAATAACTTTGATACGTTAATGTCATAATTTTTATTGGTTTTAAATTTTTAAAACAAATTTTATCAATAAAGCGATACTTAATGCTGTGACAGACGTAGCTTTTGAACGAAAATTAAATATGTTTCCAATGAGTTGGAATCAAGCATCAATAAAAACAATCTTCATATAAATAATTTCGATGAAGATATGTTATGCAAAAAGTATTGGACAGCTAAACAGTTATTTTTATTGTACTGGATTGACCCTTTCTTTTTAGTCAGAAAAGCGCGAACCACGGTGGCTATTCAACGCGCACATTGTCCTCACAAGGGCAAGGACGAGTTATGTCGGAATCGCACCCACTTAAGCCACCACGATATTCCTTCCAGGCTCTTGAAGGACGCATGGACCCATGGACGCTTTCGCACCCTTTCGGAACCCCACGCCGCCCTGACACGGGTCTAGGCCAACTTTACCAAAGGGCGCGTAGGAACCTGCGTGCCCTTCGTCTCGGCTCCTACACCTGGGCAGCAAACCCGCCCGAGTTAGTTACCCAACAGTTTTACACCCCTCACTGGGATATTTGCCACTAGTTACAATTTTTTATAACCACTCGTATGGTGTCCGTTAAACGACAAGAAATGTTATCTTTTAAAGTTGGATTTATTAAAAAAAACTTTATTATAACTTAATTATAAATGCAGTGAATAGTAGCAGTAGCCAGCAGTAAAGTGGTAGAAAGAAAATAAAAACCAAAAGATAATAACTGCAAGTACGAAACATTTATTATATTAAGAACTCTAAAATGCACCTGTAATCCAAAAATGTACTAAAATTTTTTTAAAGTGCATATTCAGCTTTTACCTCTACTTTTCATTGCTTAGTTCGTAAAAAGAAACGAATTAGCATTTAACTACAATTAAATTAGACACATATGTATAATTATTAGTTTTAATTATTACCAAGGTTTTGACTTAGGACTTCAGTGGGCAAAGGAACGAAAATTAAACCGCTTTGAAACTTTCCTGTAAAGTACAGACATTAATTTAGTTCTATTTCTAACGGTTCGTTTTTAGTTCTGAAATAAGAAACTTATTACTAAAAAAATTAAATCTAAAACCAATACTGTAATATTATCCTCATATCAGGTTATTACTAAGACTTTATTTTTATTTTCTAAGAGGTTTTGCGGATTTTTTACTTTAAGTGACATAAAAACGGCTGGACTGTACTGTCATTTAGTTGTGCAGTAGATGGAAAAACAAAAAACGTGATAATATACGTAAAACTATTTTATTTAACACTCATTGTTTAATAATAAAAAGTAATTTTGAACATTTTCGGTGAATGTTGTATTGATGTTTTGACCGACTTCCGAAAAAAAAATAGATCCGAAATATTAAGCTTTTAATTTTTTTGTGTGTTACCGTTCGTAGGTATCCAAAATACTGTCAAATATTTTAAGCTTCTTTTCTGCTGCTAACGACCACGAGAGGCTGTGATCACGGACCACCACATGAGTCTTCCTTGCATTTGACAATCGCTTAGTAATAAAAATGCATTATTGAATGAAATCTGATTTGAGCTGTAAAGAGATTTGATTTGATTCAAATGTTTGTTTTAAATATGAATTTACCCTAATGAATGTTACAATATCTTAATCTTAAATATTAGAAACACATACGTTGTACGTTGACAGTCGTACTGTCCAAAAAGTTTTAAATTACAGTTAAATCAGATATAATTTTAATTAGAAAGTAATCAGCCTTTTTAATAACTTACGAACAACTTAAAAAGTTTTATTTTATAGCATACGCAGGCAGACGTGCAGTCGGGCCACCTGATGGGAAGTGGTCACCGACGCCCATAGACTTGCTACCAGTGGTTTAGCCAACGCGCTGCCTACCATGAGACTTAAGGTGTCAAGTCTAGTTTTCCCAGTAAATACGCTGGCTAGGGTGCCTAGCAAACCGGAACACAGCAGTGTTTTCTCACGACTGCTTCTCGGCAGAAATAGGCACCGCGGTAGTACCCACCCAGACGGTCTTCTGTAAAAAGGGGACCTACCACCGGTAGTATCTATCATAAATAATCTGCATCATCAGCCTTGACAGTCCACTACTGGACATAGGCCTCCCTAATGCACCTTTCCATTGGGGTTGGCATAAATAATATATTATATATTATTATTTATGATAGATACTACCACTATATATATATATACATATTCGTATATACCGTGGTGCAGTTAAAAGTAAGATAGTTACTTATTTTTCTCTGTTGAAGTACGTTTGTAACGTTCATTGAGCTAGATTGCATTCGATGCCAATACGCTTCCGCACCTTCGACTCTATTGTGTTCTACAGACATCTATCAGTTCCGTAAAGTCCACTCAGATTTATTGGATAAGCCAATTTTACTGAAATGTTCTTTTAGATAACAAAATGTTAGTTTTGTTTATAATAATCTCAAATAGGAAAACTAAAAATTGTGAACATTTTAACACTTAAATTAACAAGTAGAATTGACTTACATTTGAACAATTTGTTTGTGATGTGCGAAACTAGACTTTGAAAGGAGAAACTTATTTGAATAATAAATAGATTTTGATCATAAAATCTTTTTATATCCGTCTGTTAAACTGTTTGTCCACGTTTCACCATAATTTTCTCATGAAATTGGATGGTGAGTCTATCTAGAAAGTCGTCATGCCAGATACTAATATAATTTCAATTAAATTAGTCATTGTAATATATTTAAGTATATTTAGTTGTGTCAACGTTGGATTGAGTATATAATTTCTATATCGTATAGAAAGATCAAAGTACTAAAGTTATAGAATCTTAAACACTATATTTAAAATCATTTTAAATATTTTAGCCTAGAAAGCAGGGAGCCCTGAGAATGAGACTAATGGAAGCTGCTCCTGGTAGGGTTAAAGAAACTGCTACATAGAACAGGAATGGTTAATGAATAGAGGCTCTTAGAAGATAAAATGAAGTATTGAGTGCGCGATTTTGGTCTACAGGAACTAAGTTTGAGTCCAGGAAAAGAAAAATGTCATTTTTTGTGCTTCCTTGTTTTGCTATTTTAGTTTCCGTTTGCCATTATGTGCTATAACACGCTGTCCTCGGGTTTCCTTATCGGATAAATCGTCTCGACGTCATTAAGAAAGGCCTGTGTCTAGCAGTGACTGTTAGAAGATGATGATGATTATTATTTGATAACTGAGTATAATGTTACATATGTTATAAAAACAAAGTCCCACCACTGAAAACATATTTTTTATCACTTATATGGCTCCCAAGAATATCTTAGTGATTCTTAAATGTCGGGGTTGGAGAAACAGGTAGTAATTATAAAAAAAAAAATATTTTGTTCAGTAATTGACTATTGTACGGTTAGAGGAACTACGACACTTGATCAGCTGAAATATCTGGGACAAGCAGTAAACAATAAATTAGTAGATACATCATTTGAAATAAGAATTAGTATCACATTATTACGGTAATAACAAACAATAACACATACTAATAAAGGAGGCATAAACTATGGTGCGGAAAGGTGTGTTTTTGCATAATATTATTTTGTAGTTTACTGTTATTTACATGAATAAATTTATACAAGTTTTAACAATGAGGGATCACTAGAGTAAGAAAAAAAGAATAATATTAGGTCTAGAGACATTTCTAGGAAGGATGTCATAAGAGGAACTACAAAGGATTTGCAAGAAAAATAAATGCTCAACTAATTTCTTACAAATTTTATCAGTTACGTCAAACATAATCATTAAAATACTGTTAGATTCGGGTTTTAAACAAAACTCCACAGGCCCAGTTTGATGTGTTTAAGTTTAATCTTATTTCAAGTTTTTAATACGTAAAAGTAGAAACTAAAAGGTAGTTGTGTTATCATTTCCAATTTAAACATTCGTATCATAGTACTACGTATACCATACAATACTTACACATAAACTCATTAAAATTGTATTGTGCTTAAAAGAAAAGGATGATTCATATGACGGTTTTAAAATGGTCAGAGTCAAATTTCATTGTTATTAATACTTCGGCAGTCCGAATTTCTAAACATCAAAGCCTCTTCAAACATGATTTACTATTAATGTTTGGCCTCCTTAAAGCATTGTAAAATACTATTGTATCTTGACCGCTTAAATAATTAACTTATCGTTACGAGGGTTACGAGGGACTGTGACAACTAACACACTTCCGTATCTTACCTTATTTAGTTATCTAATGCTATTTAAACTACCTACTTAATGTTGATTATAGTGTAAATATTTTGAGCATGACGATGCATTATATATGTTAATTTCCTTTTATGGGTTTTTGTTAATTCATGATGCGAACAGGACGTTTACCTGGTGCTAAGTGATACCTGCCAAGCCCATACACAATATAAGATAAAGTTTACGAATGCCTGCGCAGGAACAGGGTCACTATATGCTGGTAAAGAGCACGGATGACGGATGTTTAGAAAGTAAACTTGTTGTAAAAGCAAGAGAGAGTGTTGATTTGCAAAAGCTGTGAGAATAGAGTAGTCGTCCTCTTATTATATATTTAACCATTGCTCTGCTTTTAAGGTACGTTTAACAATATTTTTTAGTACTTATCAATAGTCTAATTTATAAATTTTCAAAATTCTAGAAATTTAACAACTGTAATCTACAAATTATTCACCTCGAATTGATGTGCAATGAAATAAGGGTTCCTATTTATTTCTATGTTAAGAAAAACCCATAGTGAAAAGCAATACAGTATTAGTCCTTATAAACTATGAACTAAATGCGGATACATATTTTCCATATTATATTTAAAATAGTGTCCTGAAAAGCTTTTTGATAAAAATAAATAAATCAGAGCACTTAGTGTTTCATCTTGTAATGCGGATGGCTAAACCTGACAAGGCAAATAAAAAATATATATTTTTTTAAAGTTCATCTCAATTAGATACATAGTGACAGTAGCAAATCTAAAATAAAAATATATTATTGCAAAATTTAATAAGTAGCTCACGAAGATAGTCAAATTGTTACAATATAAATGATTATGACTTTTTTTTTAATAATCGTACATCTTATAAATGTGCGTTTGTATTAGGCTAAAACAGTGGGCTTGCATTGGGCAACCTTGAGGCTGTCGTTGCAATATAAACTTTAATCAACACTTTGTCGCACCACTGTAGTGAAAACTTGCTTATTTTTATTAATTTAAAGATTACTAAGCAAAAACAAAATTTTAAATCTGCGGCTTCATTTAATTTGCATCAATTTTATTTTAATAATCTATATTTATTTTGGTTAATAGTTAGGCCGTTACATGTTTATATTTTTATTGTTAACTAGACAGTTTAAAGTATTATTCACGATGTAATATAATTATAAAACTTATTTAACAGAAGCAGTTCCAATTGGAATAATTATGTTTTTGTGTTCTTGTCTAACAATTATTTTAATACGTAAAATGAGCAAATTACAAACCCAATTTTGAAATGTCAATATAGTCATTGTCATTCGAATCGAATTTGTAGTAAGCAAGAAGTATACTACCGCAAAAGTTATCCACGTTCAGACTTGATATTTCCGAAACGTAGAGACAATTTGTGTATTAAATCGTAGTATAGAAGAGAAAACCCTTTTTAAAATCATTACCTTTTTATTATTCAAAAACAAAAACATCCATCAACAGGACAAAATATCTTAGTAATTTTTGAATTTGATATAGAAGCCTAAAGAAAGCTTATTCAAACTATTTATAAGTAAAATACAATTTAATAAAACACGCTGTATTTTATGTGACGCAATTAAAGTGTGAACATTGATTATGTAAGATGGGACAAGTTAACGAAATTTAAATAGTTAAGTTATATTTGTATGTGGTAATGGTAAAACAACTATTGTATTATTTGTATCAGTGTAACAGAGTTCAAAAATACATTAAATACTAAATAAATTGGCGACACAAAATTCTTCATCATGTCAACTGACGGTCACAAGCGTGACACATTCACATTTGCTGGAAATCGATTGCGCGATGACCACCCGATGCACATTCCGATCACACGATATCGCTTATTCAGCGATATGTTTCCATCCTAGTCCACAGTTCGGAATACTTACACAGCAAGCGAGTTGGACACGGACGGAGCCTCGTGAGGAGCTCACTTTTGTTCGATCGTCGAGCAATCGTCAGTCTTAGTTTTAATTCGTAATTGTAATTAAATTGATTTAATTAAATTACTTTATAAATTATATTTGCATTTTTGCAACCTTCGGCAACCTTCTAATTAAGCGCTACAAAAAAAGATTATCCAATTGTTAAAGTTGTTTTATTTTATGTATTGTTTATATTAAAGTTATACTTCTTCCTGCGTTAGAAAAACGGCGAGGGTAAATTTTAACGATGTGCTTACACCGTCACGAAATCTTGACGCGAACACCTTGAATCTACACTATCGTCAACTGTTAACTGGATCACGATATTTTTTATAATGTAAAATAGGTTAGAGATACATATAACGTAAATAAACATGTACGTGCGTAATGACATTCGTCAACTTACACCTCCATCATAGCTTTACTACTACGAAAGATTAATCATTATACCCTCGGAAAAAGCGTAATTTTAGGAATTTAGTTAGTTAGCGTAATTCAATCAGAACTATTGCGTCGAGAGATATATGCATGCAGCGTTTTCTTAAATAAACATATCTTTAAGAAATAATGGAGTAGTTATTTTATTGAATTAAATTACAGCTACAGCTACTTTTTTTTTAATGATTAAAATTGTACATTCATTCCTTAAGATTTATCTTTATTCAAATAAGTTTTTTAAGTTCATAATTTACTGCTATTTTGCTTAGTGTCTTAACACCACTAAAACTCAGGTATCAGAGATTTAAATGTGCATAAAATCAGATTAAGTATTTTTATTTCAAACACTAGCCTAATTTTACGATACCTTAACAAAGTATTTTTTTAAATGTACACAAAGTTACACAAAATTGTCAATAAATAAAGCCTTAAACTTTTATGTTAATTAAGTTAATAAAAGTTAAAATTTCTATTACATGATAATGAAAATTGGTAGTAGGCAAATGAGTCGACAACGATTACGACTTCTAACGTAAAAATATTTGATATATGTAATGACTCGTTTACGTAACTGTTTTAATAAGTTTGTAATAAATCTTCTTATAACAACCAATAAGCATTATAGTATATTACGCATTTAATACAATGGTGATTCTTAGCATATATTTTATTATAGAATAATTGCTTAGGTTAATTATCAGAAGAAATTGAGTCCTTGCTTACGATAGGCTGTTCATAAGTGTGTAGTTATGTAATAAAATATAACAGAATACGAGTCCAACTAATGTTTTAATTATGTACTGTTGAAACAAATGTTAACTTTACCTGTACTGATGGCTTTGTGGTTTGTTTGGTTAAAATCCTTTGTAGAAATTTGAAGCAAAGCTCGTGTCAATTATTTCTCAACTGTTTCAACTTTGTACAAGTTCGACGATCCTTTCTTCTTGTAATAGACTGGTTTCATCTTTTGATAAATACTGTTTAGTATGTAAATTACGTTAATTGGTAAGAAACTTCTTTATCGGGTTGGAAAAATATAGTATACCATTTTTTTGTTCTGCGTCACATTTTCCGTTACGCCATCTTTCTTATCCCTACCGCGTGATTCGAAGTATACTTAATTAACAACACAAATATATAATAACGAAATCAATTAAACGAAATCATAGTAATAATTCTATTACAATTAATGAAAATAATTAATAATTTTTGTAGCAATAAGCGACAATTTAATAATTGTAGAATTTGTATTTATGGACGTGATAATAAAAGCATTTATTAAACTTTATCTAATTTAATTTATGAACCAATTTCTGTAAAGTTGCATATAGTAAATTATTTTTGAAAAATAACGTCATAAAGTTCCACTTTTACGAGTGTACGCTAGTACACGCACACTTTGTATAACATTGACCACAAGTAATTCTTGTCTTAAAATTATAAAGTAAGTTACTTGTAGGCATATGTTTTGAATTGGTAAGTATGGATTCTTTTATTTTTGCCAACCTTGTAATTCTTAACATTAAAAGTACATACTCCGCACACCCGAAAATTAACATCAAGCCTCTTTACAAACACAAAAACATTATGATTTATTGTTTTATTTAAGCATATCTCAAATATTGATAGTAGTTATTGTAGATTAATAGCAGATATATTTTTATTAAAAAGAATAAATACCAAATTCGTATGAGTCAACGTGATACCATCGAAACATATCACATTATCGTTATACGAAAATTTGAGTAGTTTTCCAAAATTGTACGAGGAAACACTGTTACATTTCCGATAAAATATTTATGATTCCGATGAAATATAGCACGTAGTGATATGCGATATGGCTCGATGACATCTCAACCTGAATCCTAACGGAACATAAACCGTAATAACGTCGCCTCATTTATTCATAGATATGTCTCGAATGTTGTAACCCAGGGTAGTGGGTTACAACAAAAACTGGGTCATAGAGTTTTAAGATTTTATTTCAAAGCTATAAGTATCTATACTAGAAATTCGTGTGGTTCTGTCATATGACTTAATGTAGTCCGATAATAATAAAGTTCTTTGTCGATTTTGCTCATCATTAAAAATCATTTGATCATCTCTGTGGATATGTGTTGAATGTCGTGTAAAAGTCAGAATATTTAACCGTTTATATATGTAAATGTGCTTATTTTTAAACAGATTGTCACATCAAAAAATGTGTAGCAATACAATCTTTTTACAATTTTTATTAAAAATGATTTCAGGTGGTAAATTTCTTTTTACGTTCGCTACGCACGGGGTTTTTAATTGCTGCTACTGGTGTTTATTTATCCTGCAAACTTGTAGTATAGAAGCACTATTGGCTTCGGGTTTTAAGCGTACCGTAGCTGGTCCAATACGGGTCAAATAAGATATAACATTCCAAATGTCATAAGCACATTTTGGCGTCTTACGCTACAATTTATAATAAATGCACAGTACTTTATCAACAACAGCCAACAAGTTACCAATAGCAGTAGCATTTTATTGTTTGTAATTAAATAGACCTATAGAATCATTACAACAAAATTAAAAATAAAAATGGTATTACGAATAAAAAGAAATAACAGTATCTTATTTTCACTAAAAGTCTTGTGATTAAATTTCAAAATGTTTTTTATATCTTTTAATACCAACGTTATTTAAAATGTAGGCGATTTAAAAGTAAGACTCTTAATAATTATTTTTATTGCAAATACTCAACATTATTAAATAAAAGAATAAAAATAAACGTAATAAAATCGGTAAAAGTCCTTTCATAAATGAGAATCTTAACTAATTTCGCTAAAGTTACTAAATAAATTTTACTAAGCTGAAAGTAATTATGTAACAAATAGAAGTTGAATGTCCAAAGCTTATATCACATTAGTTTTATTAGTCTCATATATGATCATTACGAAAGGGTAGTCAGTAAGTAGTGTCTGAATACGCACTGACAATTATATAAATTGAAGAAATTTTCTATTAAAATATCTAATTGGAGAATATTCTAAATATTTTCCAATATGTTTCATTGAAATATAAGATTGCTTTAACAGAATTATTACAACGTTATTCTTAGACGAAACAGATTTATAGACAACGTACGCATACTCGTATATCTCTGATTCAGTAAGACTGCTTTCAGCCTTACCGTCATAAATTTAGAATAAATCCCTATGCGGGCTCTATCTGCAGACAAGATAGGAGACCTTCTAGTGCGATGGCTCGTAAATTAAACTCAAGCTAATGAAATTCAAATCTAAAACTTTAGGCTTCAGACAACTTACTAATTCCGTATAAAATTTGAAACGTATGTCAAATTCAAGAAAACATGAAACATATGTTATAAGCATAAACTATATTAGTACATAATTATTTCTTTTATTTACGCGATTATTATACATTGTCAGCTTAGACTTAATGAACTGCATATTACAATGGATCTATTTAAAACAATTTAAAATAAATATGATCTACAAAATTAAGCAATAATATATTGTTATTATTCTGAAATGATCAGCACTAAAACTATACTAATATACATATCAAATCCACTAATTCACGGATTTTTCGCGTTACTTAAATATATTTATTCCCGACGTTTCGAATTCTTTTCACATCCATGATCACGGGCTGACTAAGTTGGTACATCATATACCAACTTAGTCTGCGTGATCATCATGAAATCCGTAAATTAGTGGATATGATATGTATAATAATCGCGTAAATAAAAGAAATAATTAGAGATCATAATGCTAATCTGATAAACAACTGCCTTTATCATCAATCTTTACAAGAATCTTTAACAACAATTAAAATACAATAAAGTTTTTAAGAAATTTATATTTATAATTATCAATACGGAAACATTTTTTTTTAAATTACAAAAATATTTCAATAACTCAATTAGTTTCTACATAATAAAATTAAACGAGTATTAAATTAAAATCCTTTTAAAATAAATGTAACGTAATTATACTAATATCAAAACAACGCATGTATAAAATAACCAACACAATAAAACAACCAAATAGCGTTTAAGCACTATCTCATTGACATAGTCCTTCTGTTCTGTTTAATGTCCAGCAGAAAAGCAATAAATTGTCCTTGTTAATGTAGGACGAGACGAGGTCGACTTACAAATTATTTGTAAGTAATTAGTGTTAACTATAGTTTGATTATACGAAACAAAACAGATTATATTTCGTCAATTTGATAATAATAATGTCCTCCAAGTCAATTCCGATCTATATAATATGATCTGCCTGCTGCAGGAGATATTATAGTGCAAATGAACTCGCAAACACAGGTGCACTCCTCTTTGTTCATTCTCATAGTCCGATGGGACGTATACACGACACGACCGGAGAATAATAATGCGCGGGACCGACGTTTTACTGCTTATCCATTGCATGTATCATCTTACTTACGACAATCGGTGATTAGGCTTTGCCTCAACCAACTAAGAAAATCAATTAAAGTTGTTAATTCCCCATGATTTGAACCTACGGCCTCCAGTTTCTAGAGCACACGCCTTACCACTAGGCTACAGGAGCAGCTGTCAATTTAAGCCATGATGGAATATATAAATACAAAACCAAAAAGTCATTGAAAGGTGTTAGTCGATACTGAAGTTTCATAAAATATAGTTATTCTGTGTCTTCAGTAATGTAGAATTAGGCCAAGATTTTGAAAAAAATAAGTATACATATTTGTTATTAAGGTTTTTCTTTGCCTCATAGTCTGAGTGGCATGGGCGTGTGCTTTAGAAACCGGAGGTCGTGGGTTCCAAATCCTGCGGGGACACAACATATTTTCATTGTTGTTTCCTTGTGGTTCAGGGACAATTGTCCGATCCAATTGTCTGAAAAGTGAGATGATCCATGCGTCGGATGACATGTAAAAAGTAGTCGCCCACAACCACCAACCCGCACTAGACCAGCGTGGTGATGCGGTCCAAAGCCCTAATGGATAGGGGTGTTAAGAGACGTCCTATGTCCAGCAGTGGACTATCACGGGCTAATGATGATGATGATTAAGGTCCATCAAGTATCCAGTGGTGTTCATTTGTAATATTTTTCTTTAAACAAGGCGTTTAGCTAGTTTATTTCGATATAGGTTTTAATTTTTTATCCTAAAAATATATATCGCGAATGACATTTTTGAAAATAAACAGCAACGAAGTACTTCACATTTACATAGAATTTACATAACTTATTGAAAAGCTTCTCCAAACAGTTTCTTTCATAAACGAATACCTGTAACTACATAAAGGTATATTATGTAAATTTTTCAAAACAAAATATTCCTGTAAGAACTTGTAAGCTTACGCTTTTGCAGAAAAGGTGATTTATGAGAAGAAATTATTTTTACACAGAGCGACTTGCTTCGACTTTTAACCTAAGCGCTGACCCTAAATGAAACAACAATTCAGTTATGGATTAGATATTAAAATCAGAACATTCAATACTAATTTCAAGGAGTCTTGACTATTAGTACAAACATTTAACGCACCTTAGCCAACGCATATATTAGTTAACTTTAAGCATTTGTGTAGAGACAAAGCTCTGATTAGCTAGATTGCATCAAAAATATTTTCATTACTAGTGTGTAAAGCAAAGGATAAATCATATTATTACAACCAAATATAATCCCCATAGACAAAGGACAAAGCTTTAACGAGACTATAATTTTTAACTTTAATATAACGACCATAAAAAAGTTTCAACTGCAATAACCAGTGTATCTTTGTGTGGTACCTCTATAATTATAAGAAAAGAACATACATTTTACTGTGCATATTTTAAAGTCCTAGAAATCGCGGTTATATTTTAGCCGTCAGTTTGATACAGTTGAATAATTTCACCTGAACGAAGAAAGTTGCGGTCTCAAGAACCATTTGTTAGAAGCTTGCGAGTTAAGTTTGTTTCTGATTTACGCTAACTAAAAGCTGTAATGTTAGGGCTTCGTGAGATTTAATTTAATACTGGATAATGTACAGATTATTATTATCCAATTCAGCACCTTACTTACTATTATAATTGCGAAAGTTTTTGAGTATGGTTGTTGGTTACTATTTCACAAGAAAACTCTTTGATAAAAAATGTTGCTTAAATAACAGTGCTCGTGGGCACTGTGGGTTATTTTTATCATATAGAAAACATTTGATTGCTATTTTAATACCTTGTTTTGTATACTTGTCACATATTCATCAACTATAAAATATTAGAAATGCAAAACCTATTGTCAAATTGGGTGTAACAAAGGAAAAGGAAGAATGTTACATATAAATATTTAGGAACAAAACTAAAACTGCTTCGTATTAAGCACGTCCCAATTTAACTAAAATAGATAAGAAGTGTTATTTGTTTCGTTACAGATTAACGCCTTGTTCCATGTTCCAAATGTTCCAATTGCTAAGAAACGGCGTATTTAAGCTTAGCTTAGCTTTATTAATAAACTTTAATGAATTAATAAGATACGATAAAGTTTAAATAACTTTTTAAGTATAAGTAAAATTAGAATCGGGCAATCGATGTATGAGGAAAGTAAACTAAATTTTACACAGTTTTTCGTTTTTTGCTTTTTTTGTTTCATTTTCCAGTAACATAATTACAAATAATGGATCAACAAATAAAAATTATTAAACACGAAAAACTATGCATGTTAAATAATAACTTAAAGATTGTTTAATTTAACACAATTTATTATTTTCGTCAAGATTCCTCTTTAATTTTATTATATTTTGATATAAACTTTTACATATACTATACATAGATTATAGCTAATAATTATTGCAAGTAATGAAAAGAGGACGAACAGTACATAAAAAATACATTTTAGTATTATCAATCTTGGGGCAGCATACTCTTACTTAGTTAACACCATTTTGATGCAGCTTCATAAAACGTTGTTTTAGATCAAGTCCTAGGATCCGGCGGCATGAACAACTGCGTCATTAAAATCTTACCGGAACATGTAATTAACATCCTAGTCCTAATTTGTAACGCAGCTCTTTCCAAGGCTATTTTCCCAAACACTTGGAAGGATGTTGAAGTTATACGGTTCTTCAAACCCGGCAAACACCTGCACTTCCCGTTCTATCGTCCCTAAGCCTCCTCAAGGTTTCGGAAAATATATAAACGTCATGTTTCTAGCCCCTACTCAGATTTTATGAAATCTAAAGGGCTCCTACCTCCATTCAATTCGGCTTTCAGAGCCAACACTCTTGCACAAAACCAAATTCACCGCATCACGAAGAAAATTAAAGTCTGCTTTATACAAGGCCATCACACGAGAGCGCTTTTCACTCGTCGAAGGCGTTCGATAAAGTATGGTACAAGGGCTCTTATACAAGTAAATAAGCTCGGCGCCCGACCGTCTCAGTCATCTACGAGACTTTCAGAATCGAACGTTCCGATCACGCTGAGGAACTAAATCAATACCTCGACCGGTCCGTCCGGCGTACCCCAAGGCTCCGTATTAGGCCCAGTCAGTTCACTTCGTACTAAAGATATCCGACAGACCGTCTTGTAGACACCGCCTTATTCGCAGACGACACCTGCATATACTCAACCAGTAGATGTCCTATCCTTGTTAGTCAAACACTCCAATCCATGCGAGTGGTAGGTCCCCTGTTTACAGGAGACCGTCTGGGTGGAGTACCACGCGCTATTTCTGCTACTGAAGCAGTAGTGTGAAAACTGCTGTGTTCCGGTTTGAAGGCACCGCTAGCTTTTACTGGGTAAACGAGACTTAACACCATTATACGGTAGGCAGCGCGTTGGCGATACCACTGGTATTGCCAATGTCTGATAGTGTCGGTGACCACTTTCCATCAGGTGGCCCGACTGTCGATCTGCCTGCGTAAGCGATAAAAAAATATCCTGGGAATTGTCGGAAATAGAGAATAGAAATCAATCCTTCCAAAAGCGCGGCTATTTTGTTTACGGGACAAAGACCGTGCCTTCCTTCCAATGTCCGACTCTGAGGTGCCTATCCTTGGGTCAAACAGACCAAATACCTCAGGGTAATCTTAGATAAATCCCTTAACATTTGCCCCATACATTACGTGAGTCAGAACAGAGCGCCTACGTCTTAGGTCGACTCTTCCATTAATCAATCCAAAAATCAAGTTATCTCTGCGCAATAAGTGTTGCTATACAAGACGGTCATACGTCCTATATTAACATATGCCAGTCCGTCTTTAGCAAAGCGAACACACGATGAAAGCTTCAAGTCCTGCAAAACAGATTCAAGCGCAGGGCCACTGGTGCGCCGTATTACCTGCGCAACATTATTCCTACCTTGGATCCGGAAATCTACCATTAAACAGTATTTAAAACAAGCATCTATCCGATATTTCAACTCGGCTCAACACCCAAATGAACTAGTTCGGAACGCCGCCGCTTACGAACCAACAATTTCACTCTAAAACGACATCCACCGAAGAGCGCGAAACGCGATAACAAGTCCGGACGATGAGATTACGATCGTGCAAGCACGTTTTAACTCACAAAGACGCAGTACATCTTGTCCTCGCCGTCAAGGGCAAACGAATTCACCAGGCCGATTCACACCAGACATATAGGGCGGTTATTAACTTTCCACTAATAAGTCCTTTTTTTTTTACTGTTGGGTAATGCCAACGCATACCCGTCCTCGCAGGGGCAAAGACGGGTTACGTCGGACTCGCACTGACTAAAACCACCACGTTGTTCCTTCTTGACGCCTTTAGGGTGGGGTCACAGGAACGTGCTTCCACTCATCTGCAACCCCACCAGCGCTGGCCGCCGAAGCAGCCCCATCTCGGCCATCTGCCTCCCTCTGGGCGCGTTGGAACTAGCGCGCCCTTCGTCTTGGCCCCTGTAGTTAGGTAACAGACTCCCCCGAGTCTGTTACTCAGGGGCGATGGGAGCCAGGAGTTCCCTGACCACGCCAGGACCAAACTCCCAGCCCCCAGCGGCGGCTCCGATGTTACGCTCCACCGCTAGCTCCATTTCGGCCACAGAAGGAGGAGAGATCGACAACACCATGCCGAATGTCCTCTCCTCCCACAGCCCCTCCACATCGCATCAGCGGTGCGGCCCCGCCGAGTCGCGGAAGATAGGAGAGCGGCCTACGGAATACCGACATTCCTCTTCCCCGCGACTCCTCCTTGGTTGCGAAGGACAGGCACCCACCTCCTGCAACGCGTCCCTCGCACCCTCCAAAGGCGCATCCAAAGCGGGCTTCTGCAGCCCGCTTGGAGCAGCCTCCTCCACGGCCGGCCTTACTCCTCAGGCCGGCCAGGTTCCTCTTAGCTTCCCCGCGGCTGACTCAAGCCGCAGGTATTGAGTCTCACCGCTACGACAAAGCGAGAACCAGTTCGGGGGGCCACGAATAAGTCTTAAAGCAACCTATCGAGCCGAGGTCCGGCCCACCGGGGCGCCCTTGATAAATGTTGCTAACGGGCATAGGCATGGATCTGACCAGCGGCTGATTGAGTCAAGGCTCCGCCCTCTTGGGTACCCTCGATCTAGCCCGCTTACGGGATAAAGAATTGGAAGCCCGAGCCGAGGTCCCCCTTCAGGGGTCTCTCGGAGCTAAGCCACAGAATAGAGGTGAAGTCTGTGCACACTTAAAATCGCACAGCCCCTTGAACCCGCCGGGTTGTAGTGGTTAACTCCATCAACGTGAGCCATCCCTAAAAAAAAAACACTAGTACATTAGGAAACGTTTGAAATAATAATATATAATACACCAATTTAAAAATAAATTTTTAAGTAAACTCAGGAAAATTATTTAAATTTAAGTTAAATTTTAGCTCTTTGGTTTGACTAAGAAAATCTTCGTACATAGTCGAAAATAGAAAATGCATGAAATCATTTTAAGCATCTAGAATCTGAAAAAGCAATTATTTTATTATTAAACAATCTTTATTGAATATTTAGTCAATTATTTTCTTAATATTTTAATAACTAGAGAACTACTAAAAGCAATTTTTGTTGTGAAATTTCAACTCCCACAGAGATACATATTATAAATGCGAAAGTAGCTCTGTCTGCCTGTCTGTCTTTACTGGCTAAGCCACTGAACCGTTTTCAATGATATTTAGTACATACTTAGAACAAAGTGGTTGAAAGGGTTGAAATAGAGGATGAAAGTTTCAAGATAAATTGTCTCTGTTAAAAAAGGTTAAATTTTGTGTCTACAAATTTTGTAGTTTCACATTGAATGGGGATGAACTAGGAGTTAAAATGGAGTTGAAAGTCAATATGAAAATTCGTAGTCGTCTAAGGAAAAGCTATAAAATTTCGTGTCTAATGATAAGCATAAACAATAAAACGTCTCATATATTTTTAAAGTACTAGCTGACCGCAAACTTTCTTCCGCCTTGTCATAACTTGTTAATGTCAATAAATAACAGATTGTGTTTTTTTATTGGAAAAATTAAAAAAAAAACTGTATTAATCATTCATTGTTATTTCTGTATTTTAGTACATAGGTTGCTCTTCACTTAAGTACCTTGTGATAACGACATTTTTCTTTTTATTATCAGGCGCAAAAAAACAACGCAGATGGTCTTCCGACCCGTGAACATCCACATATAAATGACCATGGGAAAAACATGAATGTTCTAGATTTAAACCACAAACTTTTAAGGATTGGCCTTGTGTTTGTGAAGTTGGAAATCAAGATTTATCGGAAATTGAAGTCTTTTAAATTCAAACGGCATATCGGTTGGGATCATGGGATCCTCGGAATGACAACTTTCTCACCTTTGATTTTCCTATCATTATCGTAGCGTAAATTACATTGTTCATCAATTTACTAACCACCAAACGCGTACCGTTGCACAGTTTTGGTTGGTTTATGTTTCAAGCATGATTACTACGGAACCTTTAGGCGTAAATTGTGCGGTGGTAAGCCAGGCACGTCCAAAGAGTTTAAAATTCAATTGGATAGTTGGTGGCTTCATCTTCATTTGTGACGCAGTCAACAGATTTGAATGAATGCATTCTAATGATCTTATTTTGAATCATGTAGTTCAGGTCATCTACATCTTTATTCTTAGCGGCTAAAATTGCTCGCTCACTCAACCATTCATTATTTTTGTAGTTAGAAATAATATTTGGAAAATCATTGTTAATATTTTCGTCTTTTGATGAGACAAAATTACAGAAATTATTTGGAAATGATATTAATCCGCTCGATTAATCGACAGGATTTGACCATGACCGATAGTCAGCAATTGCACCGAGAAATCTTCAGCAGATGTAAAATTAAGCAATGTAACTCTCATGTTTGTTGACAGCTGCAGTTTCTTCCATAGCGCCATAGATTTGACGATTTGAGGCAAGCGTTTATTTCGTCGGCAGGCATAGATCTTGGAATTACTGGCAGTATTTGGCGGAAATCGCCAGACAGCAAAAATCATTACTCCTCCAAAACATCTCGAGTCATTGCGTAAATCTTTTAATGTTCGGTTAAGTGCTTCTAATGCACGTTTATGCGCCTTGTGCATTCGTCCCAGCTGATGATTTTAGATGCCGCTAAAACTTTGGCCATTGCTTAGTGTTTTGCAATATTACAGTTGGTTCTTCAATAGTTTGAAGATTTAACGGTAATTTGAATCCTGAATGAGCCGTACGGCGTCCTTCTAACAATGTGGCTGCTATTCCAGAAGAAGCAACTGCAACCGCTATGTTGGATCTCGCCCGAACAGTTGCTACAAACTAATGACATAAGGAATGTCTTGCCAGTTCCACCTAGGGCATCTAGGAAATATAAACCACCATTTTCATCAGCGGTTGCCTTCACTATCATAAACTTCCTTTTGTTGGTATTTCAACAGGGTATCATTCCTTTGAACTACTAAATCTGATTCCTGGTGATCATATTCACGTTCCCGTTCCAATTCTCGATTAAATGCGTCATTCATTTCACGATTTGGCATTCCAGTGTGCTTGGAGATGCAGAGATAATGGCTTCAGTGATTGTCGTATCCCAATGGGTATCGTTTTCTAATAAGTTCAATTCTTCGCATGCGGCACGATATTTAGAATATTACACCATTAACCGTTCGTAGTGTCACAAATGAAGTTGGCTCCACGACATTTACCAGCAACAACCGCAAATAGAAACATTCATAATTCTTTGGATGAACTGCATACGACCAAGAGCATCAGTAAAAAGCACATCTGGATACCCAGGAACAGCATCACCTTGCTTCCGTCTTTGAAAATTTTTGGATGAAGCATTCCAAGTATAATAACTTGGCATCTCCGAGTAAAGCAAAGTTCGTGCAAACTAATCGCTTTGGCAGATTGCAAAAAACTGGTCAATGTAGTTGCTGAAGGTGTTTCAGCACGTTGCGTAGCATTCGAAGCCGTTATATACTCATTGACCATTCTCCTGATGCACCGCCTAATGTAGTAACAGTAGGATGACGTTCGTGAATGGAAATGCGATATACGCCAAATCGCTTCATTACAGTTCACATAACGACCAATTTGATAGCGTAAATTTCATCTTTGGTATTCGAGGATTTCAATCCAAAACCGCCATATCACTGCCTTTTGTGACATATTTGCAAATATATTTTATGGACTTCACTGAATTGCAGTATTCAACGGTGCAATGTGTCTTGAACGTTTTAGAAATAAGTGGCGAATATGGAACAATCCAACTTTGTCGACAACGAAATCCATTCTTTTCACTTTCGTTGACAGTTCGACCGTTGTCATCTGGTGATCGACGCCGATACAGTGGATACCCATCGTTGCCAGTAACAGTCTCCGCCGTTAATTTCCGTGGATATCGTTAGAGCATTTCCGTCGACCATGCAAGGTGATTGGGATTGATGGCACCACGGTCCATGAGATCATATTGTAGTAACAACATCATGTGGTCTGGATCGACCTTATGATCAGGAATCTCAGGCACATATGATATCATCATGTTGATCAGGCTGAATTCTTTCCACTAACCAATAAGAATGAGTGCGTGCGGCAGGCCTCGCTTTTGCCATTCGATTGAATACATCCAGCATCGAGTATCTCCAAAGACGCGTTGTTTAACAATAAAGTTCATAGGGGACCGAATTTTATGCCTGATTATACGTGCTGTGATGTCGTGTCTATCATTTGATGTTTGTCCGGAAGCAGCAATTGAGTAATTTCATCCATTTTGGATTACAGGTAAAAGTATAAGAGATCTGGCAGCCGTAATGACGAACATATGTCATTGCATCTTGTGCATATTCATGCATATAACGTGGGCTTCTAATGTACGTCGCCGACATAATAGTTAATCGACCAATATTAGCTGCATTTCCTTCAGTACTAACTGCATCACGTAAATGGATGTATTCCTCAGAACGCAGTTTGGCTTGGTTCAACCTAATAAATGTTAAACGTTCCGTTTCTATTTTTACATACATGTCAACGCAATACTGCTGAACAATCGTCGAAACCGCAGCAAATAGTTGTCAGCATTTTGACGAATCTTCAAACGATATACGCATAATAATTCATTGAGCTAACTTTCTTTGTGGTTTCTTCACCTGAAATTAAAAATTTGTTAATTAACCATTTCAAAGGCAAATAATACAGACTGGTAACCATTATTAAGATACTGATACTTTACCATTCAATGGATTTATCATTTTAATATTAAAATAATATCCATCTTTTCCTTGCCAAAACATCAGTGGGTATTGAAATGCGTCATATGATCGATGAGTTTCAGATATTTGTTGCAGTTGCCCAGTATCGTGTAAGCACAATATCCCGTTTTTTTAATTGTTCACCAACAATCAGGATGGCAACTTTGTCTACTGTTGGAGCATTAAATTTGCGTTCATGTGTTCCAGATGGTCGTTTATCTACTTTGATGACAACTTTATAGTCATCATTTGGCATGCGTCTAAAGCACTCTTAAAAACCTGACCAACGCATGATGTTGAGTTAGCAGACACTGCAAGTCTTGAAGATTGCTCGCTTCATTCCTGCATTGATCTCTAGGCGTCGATAAAGTTGTTCTTCCATGTTGCCCATGAAATATATTTTGTAAAAATTTATTGTGTGTATCTTCGAAAGGTAGTAATGATCCAATTCGATGGTGAATCTGTCCTTGTATCTACAAAATAAAACCAGACAGTATTAACTGCGTTATAAACACTTTTTCTGTGGGAGGTAGAGTTCAGTATTAGCAAATATAATACATACCAATAGATAAAGTAAACTATTCTTTAAACAATCTTTTCTTTAACTACATTCTATGTAAGTACAAAAATAATAATACAATGGCTCATGTGGCGGAGTCAACACTGGCAATTTCAGTTTACCTATTAAGCAGCATAATCCAGGCATTTCTCGGAAAGCTAGATACACTACATACTCTAAACAACGTCCATTTGCCCAATGCAAACGCTGGATGCAAGCTGTAATCATTGCTGCAATCGAGATCGAAACGCTTGCTCGATTCAAATCAGCTAAATATCTTGTTCTGCGTCACCAAATTATCTGTTGTTGACTTCTGTTGTTCGCTCGACGATTCTGCTGTTTCACGGCTGCTTCACTTTGCTCTCCGATTGAGAAGCACGAAGTCAAACCATACTATCGCTGGCGCTATTCACGTGCAATTTCTTGTTCTTCTTTGAGTCCTTTCATTTGCAGTATTTTGTATTCTTCTTGCATTACGGCTTTGTCGGAAAGATTTGATCGTCTTGGTCGACATTATTAATTAAAACTTCACTTCACTTCAATCCACTTGTTAATTATTTATTTAATAGAAATAGTTTTAATATTGATTTCTTACAAATATATAAAATATAATAAAATATATAAAATAATAAAACACATATTCTTACAAAAACTATAATTTCACTCAAAATACAACAATTAGAAGACCATTTTGCAGATATCCTGCGTGTCCGTGCAACTGGCTCACAATTGTGGCTTACGCGTGCTTTCAGGCCTGTATTAGCACAAATGAAATTCAATTGTGGTGTTGTAAAATTAAATAATGTTAAATTTATTTCGTAATATTTAATTTTGGCTGATTTTAAAAATAAATCGATCTTGTTCTTCCTTTTAAAGAATAGTGAGTATATCAATATACCATTATCTTAAAATATATCATAAAAGTTAAATGCCCGGTACTAATTGACAATATGCAAACATTGTTATCCGCTTAGGTGGAATTTTTCGAATTTTGGTTTTACTTTAAATTGTATTAAAACAATTATTTATAAAAATAATTAATAATAGTACACCCTTTAACAATAACAGCAGGTTAATTAAATATGACCATAACCCCATTGTTGAAACATTTACCACTAATGTTCACCTTTTTTTATGGCAGACCAAAGGTGCATTACATATCGCCCTATTAATTGATCTTTATGGAGGAGGCCTTTACTCAGCAATGTGCTAACAGACTGAAATAATGATGAATATGATTAAATTTGAAACTTTTACTCGAGCCCCACCGCTACGACAAAGCGAGAACCTGTTCGGGGACTTAACACATACCTACCTAACCTATCACATAGACATGTGATTCCATACACAAACATACATCAACAGCCTTTGATAGTCCACTGCTGGACAATGGCCTCTCATTACACCCCTATCCATTGGGAGGTTTTGGACTGTATTCAACACTCTGGTCCAATGCGGGTTGATGGGTGGAACGACTTTTTTACTTGCCTATCCGACGCATGGATCATCTTACTTTTCAGGCAATTGGGTGATCGGCCCAAATTACCCTAACCAACTAGGAAACAACAATAAAAATTTGTTGCGTCCCCGCAGGATTTGCACCCACGACCTCCGGTTTCTAAAGCACTCGCCTATATCACTAGGCTACGGAGCAGTCATGTGATTCCATCCGTTTTTAATTATTAATTATATTAACTAGTAGTTTTGCACTTTTAATGATAACACAAAACTTTTGTTAGCACTACTTATTAATATAATTTATTTTTAAAAAATACTCGGCACAATCCTCAATCTTAAAATTATTTTGAAATGATCTTGAAATGATGGGCATGTAATAAGTCGTTCCACCCACCAACCCTCATCGGACCAGCCTGGATAGGAGGATTTTGGAACGTTTCCCACGTTCCAAAAACTTCTTAATGGAGAAGGCGTGCATTGGGAAAGGTGTATGTCTTGCAGTGGACTAACATAGGGCGATAAATAAAATTCTCATCCGAGTGTCGTCAGTCAATCTTGCCGCAGAGCGTACCACGCTAATTACCCTGACACTTTTTAGAATACTAGCTGTTACCCCACTTTGTCCGCGTGGAATAGGAGAAATGTCTGCGTCGTTTATTGAAATATACTGTGTAGTTAATATAAATGAGGTGGTTTTATTGTATATGCTTATCATTAGATACAAAGTGTTATGGCCTTTGAAAATCAATTGTACCTTTGTTTAAGCCCTTGTTTTTAAGAGCAAACTATGAATGTAAATTGCTCCTAATTTTTAATGCTTTAAAAGTTCTTAAATCATATCAAAAAGTTTTCTTTCCCATTACAAAAATAAAAAATGAAACAAGATAAGATCGCGTATAATTAATAGGTATCAACGTAAGTAATTTATTACCCAAACGGTATAACAGCATGGTCAAAATTCACCGCTCCAATATTAACAAAGTTATACCTTTTACACTTAAGAGAAAACTTAATTAAAACAATTTAAGTATTGTATTACGAGTACACTTCACGAGATTTAAACCACAGCCTATATTAACTTGTATTAAACAATGTTCTTGCGCAAAATTAATATTTACATTACAATAATGGAGAACAATTTTGTTTGCATAACTTAATCATAATTTTAACTCGTTCTTCGAATCATGTGTTTCCTTAACTTCACAAGCTGAGATTTTAATTTAAGTAACAAAGGTTTTTGTTAACTTGTCTTAAAATCAATAACTTAGGTCTTATACCGATAAAATTCGTGCTTTTCAGGACTTACCAGGATTTATACCTATTTTCTGTGGATACTCAGTACGTATAATTTTGCATTGAAATTTTTTTTAAGCATAGTAAGTCTTTTGTCATGTATAGGTTTGAATTTTCGATTTTACTTGCTGCAAACACACAAATTAAAATTAAATAATTACGGAATATTCCTTCGTGGCACCAATGCAACACAAGAATAACTTAAATAATAACCGATAAACGGAAATAAGCAATCAAAGATGAATAGAAAGCGATTTGCGAGTCGATGATACTCAATTTACAATCAAAACTGTAGCAGATTTTCATATACGTATTTAAGAAATAATTCTTACTTTCGATCCTTTTGCAAAAATTGTTAAACCTTGATTAATAGTTTATCTACAAGTCGTTCCTACTTCACATATACCGCAGCGCGAAACCCCATATAGCCAATCAGCGAGTCCCCGAGCTTCAAGAGTACGGGTTGAATGTTCACTCATGACTTTCACACTCTTATCTAATCCTTCCTACAATCGAAACAGCAGCCTGTTAAATACCGTCATTGCGAGAGTCCTTCACGGCTGGCCAGGTTTCTCTTAGCTTCCGGGTGGCTGGTCTATACCTTGGCTGGTTAGGTACTGAGCTCTACACCTACGACAGTGTTAAACTATTCAGAGGGAAGACCTTCAGCTCGCGGTTTTCGCTAAGTATAATATTTATTATATTTTCTCAAACGTAGTATATTTCTGAAAATTCAACTTAAAACTTATTAGCACTATTTACTCAATATCCACCTTTTTTTGTAATATGATTTTATATATTTTTTTAATTCAACACCAGACACACACACCACACACTTATTTTTTTATTTTTTTTATTGCTGACAAAGGCAGATGAGCAGTTGGGCCACCTGATGGGAAGTGGTCACCGACGCCCATGGACAACAGCAATACCAGGGACATCACCAATGCGCTGCCTACCGTAAAGGACTCTTTTTATATCTCGTTTGAAGGAAGACATGTCATAGCGCGAAGGAAAAACCTTAGAGGGGAGTTTATTTTAGTTCTTAATAGTAAGTGCGTGGCATGAATGATGTCTGGAAACATAACGTATTTGATGGCACGGTTTCCAGGTGGTATGGATGGACTCTAGTCCAGTGATGGAGGGTACTATAATAGAATGGGGAGGTAGGTACCATATCGAACAGCTCCGCACTGAGAACAGTGTTCGAAACGTCGGGAATTGAAAATGTAAGATAAACGCGATAAAATCCGTCAAGTCATTTTATTTAATAATGTATAATATTCGCGCAAGCGATAGAAACAATTAAATATGTTTCCCTTATAAACTGTAATTATTTATTTTGTTTACGCGAATACCATACATTATTAAATAAAATTACTTTTTAATTAATAATGTATAGTATTATTTAATAATTATAGTTCCTCGACTTCAAAAAATGTATTCTATATAAAATAAACGCGATAAAATCCGTAAAAAGTCATTTTTTTTAATAATTTATAAACTCTAGTCGGAAAAATAACCGCAGTGAAGGTAGGAAAGTATTTCTACATATTTTTATCATGAAACTACATAACACTATCAGTGTTATGTGGTTTCATGATAAAAATATTATGAAGGTAATTAATAATATAATTTTAATAGTATAATTTTATGAAGGTACTTTATTCGGGTAGTATGTCTTATTTTTATGAGTTGCTATAAAATGTTTTTTTAGCATTCTCTTTATATATTAAACTTTTGTGTTTTGTGGATTTTTAGAAATTTTGAAATAAAAGGTCGCCTATAAAAGTAACAAAACAAGTGCTACTATTTTCATATATATTATCATCTGTCATATGTTGTTTATTAAAAATAATTTACAGTAACATCTTTAATGAAAACATTTTTTAAAAAACAATAAACAATTTTAAATTTACAATACAGGATCCTTGTTCAATAAAATTAATATAAACATTTTTCCGATATATATAATTAAAACGTGTCTTTGATGTCATATGTTTGTATCAATACCATAAAATAAATCAACTATTTATAAATCCGCGACAGAAAACGTGTTGCATTATCAACAATGCGCGTCGTTTGCCGTTTTATGGATTACTACTGAAAAGAAGGAGCTATATATTTTATGTTATGTGCCTATAATAATTGTCCGTATACTATGAATAATTCGGAATAGCGATTCCAATATCAATCACGTTAAAACGTCAGTAAATATTGTTAACTTTGCTGAGGATGTCAGTTATATTCTCGGTCATAATTTTTATTTAAATCTGTTATCGACATCGGATGATTCAAAGTAAAATATTTTCGAGATATTGCAAGAAAATTGCGAAACAACTCAATTTGGGCTATGGCCACTTCCCATCTGAGAAGAAAAAATGCAGTCCCGACTGATTAAGAGGTTTCAAAACAATTTGTCGTTAAATGACTGGACAGTTATTTTGGGGCCTTGTAGCAAAGACTAAATTTTTTATTTCATAAGTCATCTAGATTCAGCGATACCGCTGCAGCAAAAGTCTTAGACTATTCCTTGACTCCGACTGCGGCAAGTGCTCGAAACGTCAGATGTAAGTATATAAACTTATATACGTATAGACGCGGTAAAACCTGTTAAAATTGCCGTTATTAAATAAATACACTTGTAAGTAATTTTCTCAGTAGAAAGCTTGTTTTAAAAAAACAAAACACGATTAAGGAATAATTATTTTTCACATTTTTACGTAGCCGTTCACATGAATAAAAACAGAGTGCTTTTTAACAAAGAACGTGAATGATTAATGAGACTGCTGTATGTAATCCATTAAAAGCATGATGGTATTGCTATGAATTGAAGTGATGTGTGTTAAAATACGAGTACATTTTTTAAAAAGTCTTGTTAAACTAAGCAATTACTTGAAAGTTACATCAACATAAATATTTCATCATCATCATCAGCCTGTGTCAGACCACTGCTGCACATACCCTAATGCACACCACCAGCGTGCTTCTGCTATTCTTATCCAGCCCACACCGGCTACTTTGCGAATGTCGTCACTCCATCTTGCCGCAATTAGTCCCACACTACGTAACATATAAATAATTATATTAATTTAGTTCTTAAATTTTCATATCATATGAAAAACACGTCTATTAATTTTTGGCATAAACTTGCAATAGACAGTTTGCGCATTGCGAAGCGGACAGGGAACTAAAGTGAGGTTGTGAAAATTGATCATATTCGGCCAATTTATCCTTATATAAATATATTAATGTTAACAAAAAGTTTTTTTTTTGTATAATAAGTTGTAGGTTTTGAAAGAACTGACGAAATTGTAATATCAAATTTATGAAAGTAGTTTTCGAATTAAAAAATTAAAATATATTTAACATGGCGATACAGTAAGGAAAAAAGGTTTTTAAAACCTTTACTTTCCTGTCCGCTTTACGTGAAATGCCCCCGTTAACATTTTGACCGTTTTTTTTTCAAAAATAGAAGGTTTATTCCAATTAGATCGGATTTCTCAATTTCTAAGTGGCCAAAATAAATATTTTCTTCGTATTTTTAAGATTAAAATAATGAATGTTTTTAAATTCCTGACCTTGTGCGATTAAAACTATAGCGAAATGTTGTTTAAAAGTTGTTGCTACGCAAGTATCTTGTTACTTGAAAAAACGTAGACAATAATCCTAAAAAGATATTGTAGGTCGCTAATTATATATAGTTAATTATTTGTCGATAAATTATAAGTAAAATTATAGCTAACCCTTAAAATTACCATTTAATAATTTTTTAATGTCTAGTTCCTGATCCAAAATAATAATGTTAATTAAACCAAACTCGACACAGATGAAACTTAAAAAATATAAAACATTTAAAAATATATATTCGTTGAATAATTTTTAACTCAACCTCACCTTTTTACTGTTTTTGTAGTGTTTTATTTTGATCTAAATAAATCGCACGGAACAGCCAAACCGGCAACAATGAACACTACAAAGAGTCTGAAAATTAACTGAAGTATAAATCACAAGTGGTGTCTGCGAGTTTTCTAGAATCTGTAATTTAATTGCGTTACATGTTATCTTAGGGTTTTTTTTATTAAATTAAGAGCTTTTACGTCTCTCGAATATTATTACGCTATATTACATTAATACGTTCAAGTAACCGTCTAGTTAAATGAGCTTATGCTTCAGAAACTGGAGTTCATGGACTCGAATCATGAATAGTCAAAATCGATTTGGAGAACATGCTTATACATTGGTACTTATTTTGTGTTTTGTTTAAATATATAGTCATACTTTTTAAAATATATCATACAATATACATGTATAAAACAAAAATACTTAAGATGGAAGAAAATTCTAACATACTAAATGGAATACTACGGGTAACAGGCTAGTTTTAAATTTTTTTTATATGTTTCATTCAAATATTCTGTTAACAAAAAATATAAGTTGATATATTTCTTGTTGACAGAACATTTTAAGGTTCTTTTACAGGGGACCGGCTGGATAAGCGCCACGGTTGACCGTGGTGTTTGTTTCTGACGAAACGCGTGTATTGTCAACACTGCCTTGCGGCTTGAAGGGTACCGTATCTAGTTCGATTACTGGATAAACGAGACGTAATATGTAATGACTCAGGGCGAGGAGCGGATTCGTAGCATCTTACACTGTGTCATTATGCGCAGGGTATATCAATAGGTGAACTTCCTGGTCGTTTCGTCGCTTTAACTACTAAATAAATAAAAAAATAAAATTGCGTACTTAATTTCATACACATTTACAGTTTGTATATTAAGATGCTTTTTTGATAATTATGTCATTTTTGAGTTGCCTTTACGTATTTTTTTTAATTCAGAAAATATAAATTATATATTCAATTTATTCTAATAGAGGAAAACTACAAAACAATCGCAAAAGTTTCAGAAATAACCGATTCCTACGTTGACCTACACTTCGAACATATATGTATAGTATTTTAAGCAAAAATTCTCATAATAAGTCTTGAGTATAATTATGATATGTTAAGCTAATATTTTTGCAGGGTCCACATATAATAACTTTTTCGTTGGGTACAAAAATAAAGTAAAGCTTTGTTCTGTTCTTAATTTTATTCCTAAGATTTGATCAGCAACAACAGACAAAATAATATATACATACTGTACATTTTTATAATATCTGTTCGCATAATGCAAATTTATTATATTGTAAATCAAAGCAAATGAAGTAACTAACCTATCTTTCCAGTAACTAATATGGCTTTTGACAAGTATTATACACTTTCGTACATTCAAGATCAGCTAGGAGAGATAACAGATTAGAAAAGTAACTAGACTTAGTAACCAAGTTTTAATTAAGACAACCACAGTATAAAGTCATTCAAAAAGCATTCAAAATAAACCAAACATTTTTAAATAAAGATACTTAAATGTAATGTTCTTTGTGCGGCATAACATATTTGTAAATGCGGGTATAATTAAAGAAGCAAACTTTTTAATTCTGGCTATTTGAAGAATTCCTTTTTACAAACTATCTCATTTCAATTTCTGCGACTAAAAATATGCAGTGCAAATTAAAAAGAAAATCAACAAAACCTACAATGAAATAAGGCAGTAAGTGGGCCACATAAGGTTTCCTACTTACATTTATCAGTATGTGAAACAAGTATATAATATTTTCAAATTTAATAATATTGCACCATGCACCATAAAAATATAGCAACAAGCGTATATGAATTAAAATTTACTGAAAATAACTTTTTATAAGCAAAATTGTTATATACGCATTTTTTTATTTTGTTTCATATATTGTACGGTGAAAGTAGAGGCAATTTTTGACATAAATAAAATAAAGAAAAACGTATATGAAACAGTTTTACTTGAAAATGATAATCGAGTCTTAATATTTTATGCCATCGCGTTAAATTAATAGAACTATTTAGAATATCTGTAGTGTAAACAGGATCTTTTTATAAGTGTGGGGTTGGAAATTATAAACCACATAAATTATATTTTGGTTTAGGCACAAAAAGCAAAACAATATCTCAAATGCACATACATAGCGAAAATGTGTAAAGGAATTGGCGCAGCCTCACCGTGTCAATTGTCCGAATCCGAATTCGCCCGAATGCGTCCGAAATGTCTATAGCGGCGGCTCGATACAGCAAATATTTTATAATTCATGAATAACAAAAATTATTGCCACACAAGAAAAATATGAAAAAGTAACCTAATTAAAGTATTATGAGTTTATTTATTTATAATTTTTGTATAAAGAGCACTTAATGCCATGGGCATTCTCTACCAGTCACCTTGGACTGGTGCAGAGATTAAAAGTCGGGAGGTCCAAGGAAAAGCTTATTATTATGAAAATTTTTTGACAACTAACAAACAATTCAAAATCAAGTATTTCTTATAAAATACATGCATAACATTAATACACATAACTGAATCTATAGATAAAAATAAAAAAAAAAGTTAATAAAGTAATGAATTTCATTCGTGTTTTGGTAATTTTTTAAATAGTTATAGATATATAGCTTTGGCTTTTTTTAAAGTGATGAAACAATTAGCCATCCTGATTTCGAGAGGTAGGGAACTCCAATAAAGAACAGACTGGATAAAGAGCAATGGGTGAAGTCAGAACTGGTGAAGGGGGCGTCGAGGGAGTAGAACGAAGATCTTTGTTGCAGACTTCACATAGGTACTGAGAATTATGAGTACATATAGTACAATACGGCAATAATAATATTAATGTACGGCTTTGTGTTAGAATTAAAAAAGTGGCCAGAGCTCGTAAAGAGCATCGTTGGCGGATAGGCAACCACTGAAGTTCGAAACGATATGTAGAAGCGTGGTCATATTTACGCAAATTGAAAACCAATCGAAGGCAGTTATTTAGAAGACGGTCGAGTTTTTTGAGGAGATCTGCATTCAGATGAAAATAGAGCACGACATCATAGTCGACATAGGAGAAGATCAAGGTCTGCACGAGTATGGCTTTCGTCCGACAAGGCAGAAAGTTTTAGAACTGACAATGGCATCGCAGGACATCAGTTACTTTCTTTACAACACTAGTAACTTGAGTCTTCCAACGCAGCGTGGGGTCGAAATGCAGGCCAAGATTTTTAACATTGGGACTGAGAGGAATAAGGCTGAATAAGTCAGTTGTTAAAACTGACTTTTTCAGTATAGAATTTTACAGTATATAATTTTTGAAGCCTAACATACTTTGTAACGTAATCGCTGGTTGTCGGCTACTAATAAAGCAATCATTTCCGCCTTGATTAATTAAAACTTCGCTAGCAGCTAGTGTGTAGTGAGTGTATATTTGCTTTAGCGTGGTTACATACAAACTCGGATAATTATGTGAGCTTCATTAAATTAACTGAGTGTATATGTTTAATAAAACTGCCTCCGTTGCCTAGTGGTATGGGCGTGTGCTTTAGAAACCGGACGTCGCGGGTTCGAATTCTGTGGGGACTCAACAAATTTTCATTGTTGTTTCCTAGTTGGTTAGGGCAATTTGGGCCGATCACCAAATTGTCTGAAAAGTAAGATGATCCATGCGTCGGATGGGCATGTATAAAGTCGGTCCACCCATCAACCCGCATTGGACTAGTGTGGTGGGATACGGTCCAAACCCCCTAATGGATAGGGGTGTATGAGGGGAGGCCTATGTTCAGCAGTGGACTATCAGAGGCTGATGATGATGATGAGGATGATATGTTTAATGATTATTATATTAAATAAATCATAAAATTGGACATAGGTTATGAATGATTAAGTTTTATTTTAAGCAAAAAGTAATATTAAAATAACAATAACAACGTCGTAATATTTTAAAATATATGTATTAAACATACATATACAATCTGTTGTGTTCTGATCAATGTTGATGAACGTTTTTAATTTAAGTTTTTTTACAAACCATCTTTAATATATTTACCTTACAATCTGGCTTGCATAAATTGCATAAGCCGTTTAATTTAAGGCTCATTTAAAAAAATCGTTACATTTAGAAGCCATTTATGGTTGACCATACGGATAATATAAATTTTTAAAATAGTTTTAACCTAACTGCTTATGGTATTAGAATCATCAAAGTAAACAAATTATTTTAAAAATTATATTTTAGGTTAAAGTACTGATAATGCAAACAATTATTGAGTATTAAAATCATATAGATTATAAAGATGCTGTACAATATTGGTGGGTAGATCTACTTTTTACTCTTGTAGCTTTATAAATAGCAAACATGAATATAGTTGACCTAAAGTCCGATAGAAGATATTAGAGCAACTTGCAACCAAAAAAAATTTGATGAAATTTAATTTGACCTCTTCATGGCGGATCAAATGTATGACATGCAATACTAAAAAATAAACGTCTTTTTAATTTTAAAGTTTTTGATTTCTGAACAGTTAAATTAAGCGTTTTTAGAAAACGCGAAATTGTTATTCTTATTACGCTCATGAAATATGACATGTAAAATGACGGTACTGCGCTTGATCTTCCTCTAAATTTGTGATCATGTCAATCAATCTAGAAAAATATAAATGCTATTTATGCAAAAGGCCCTCCTTCTCCATCTTTTCCCATTTCCGGTGCTGCTGGTATAAAGAAAGTGAAGCTTCTATTAGATTTTGAGTCAGGCATCATAAACTAAAATCTTATCGACATTCATCTTTATCTTCTAAGACTACGATGAACTACACTAACTTGGTCAAGAAGATTTTTAACTCACATCATCAGCCTTTGTTAGTCCACTGCTGGACATAAGCCTCCCCTAATACACCCCTATCCATTAGGGGGTTTGGACCTTATCCCACCACGCTGGTCCAATGCGGGTTGGTGGGTGGACCGACTTTTTTACATGCCCATCCGACGCATGGATCATCTTACTTTTCAGACAATTGGGTGATCGGCCCAAATTGCCCTAACCAACTAGGAAACAACACTGAAAATTTGTTGAGTCCCCGCAGGATTCGAACCCACGACCTCCGGTTTCTAAAGCACACGCCCATACCACTAGGCTACGGAGGCAGTTGTAGATTTTTAACTATTTCTACGAATTTAATTTCATTTAAAGGTCGTAGGTGAGGGCCTTATACTTCAAACTATAACTCATGTGTACGTATTCTAGATTGGTTTATTTAGATTAACTTAAATACTGAGTCCCTATGCGTTGATTAAATAGTTACAAAGTAATATTATAGGCTGCTCAAAATGTATAAGTCTTTTAGACTACGTCTATGATATTTTTATATTTTTTTTACACAGTATTGTAAAACTGGGTAACGTCTTAAATATCTATTGTTAATTAACCATTATAATATTTTTATGAAAATACACTTTACAAATAAAAGTCAAAATTTTTCATTCGCCAACATATAAAATTACATTTAAAAAGAGCTAGAAATTAAGACTGAATTAAAAATTCACAACGAAGAGAAATTTCCCTTGCGAGTGAACTCTTAATTACAATAGCTAATTAAAAAATATTCAGTGGGTTTTCCGGTTTTATCTTACAGAAACGTAATTTTCTTTGATATAGTAATAGTACATGGTAAAGGAACAGTTTTTATAATAACTGATCAAATACTGTACACCTCATACTAATTTAATAAATGCAACTATAAAACAAATATGTTGGTCAGAACGGCAAAGTATTTTTTTTTAGTAGTGATTTAATTTTAAACAGGAGGGGGCTTTAATAAAAAAGAAGTTTCAGTTATACAGAATAAACCTTTGGGCTACAATTGGCTTATCCTCGATAGCTGTAAGTGGACTACACTGAACAAAAAGCAGAACAGAATCGACGGTCTGGAAGCGAATTGACATCAAATCGAATGCAATTGAACTGAATAGAAGTCTTACGTAGCTAACAGTAGCTTAACTAACACTTTGATTCCAACTGCATTCCAGAAAAGCAAACACACATGTAGAATACTAATAAATTTATATATACATTTCTTTCTTTAGACAAAAAGCTTAGAAGAACGTCAGGTATCTTGAATAAATTAATGTACCGTAGAAAAGGTGTATGTAATGTCTCTTTAAAAACAAACAACAAAATAATATATGCTCTTTTTATTGCAAGTTGAAATTTAGTAGGCTTGCTATGTTTTTACATCATTACGGTAATTTGGTTAGAGCTCCAATTATTAAAAAAATACAATAACTCATGCAGCTGAGGAGCTAAGGTAAACTAAATTAATGCCTACAATATCAGATGCCTTTAGTCCTGCCTAAAATTAAATTTTAAAGTGCATGTTTTCAGCGTAGTACAATTTAAAATCATTTATTTTTCTATACAACAATATAATTTTCAAAAAAAATTATTTATATTTAACATAGTTTTTCTTTTTTGGAATAAAATTGCGTTATAATAAGTAGGACACGAAGACCCTTGTTTCCATTAGTTTTCTTCATTTAAAATGTTGCGCAACAGACATTACTGTAAAGAATTAATTCACTTTTACGCATGTATCGAGTTTATAGCCTACAGTTTCTTTATAAATTTACGAGTTAAATTCGTAAATATCCAAAATTATTAGTGTATGACCTTATACTATATTAACTCAAACTATATATAAAATTTTATAAATTTATACTATTCTCAAAGAACAATTATCTGCTACAGTATATACTATGTTTATTTAGTGTTATCTTCAATATAATTTCATTAATGCGTACTACACTATTAAGATCTTGTGACGAAAATTTCAGGACTGTCTTTCTTGTATCTGTCTTTGTGCTATTAGACCATCTCATAATAATATTTGGATCAGCATTCACGAATAGAATGACCTACAAAATAGTATAATATGAGAAATTATTATAAGATTTTTAACAAGTAAAATATGAATTATTGGTAAAAACTAATTTCTTTTATAAATTAATGCATTTGTTGACTTACACTTGAAGGCCAGTAAAAACTTACGAGTACCTGTAACATCATCAGCCTTTGTTAGTCCACTGCTGGACATAGGCCTCCCCTTATACACCCCTATCCATTAGGGGGGTTTGGACCGTATCCCACCACGTACACCAGTACCTGTAAACGTACAGTAAAACCTACTAAACAAAAGAAAATAAAAATTTCCAAATCCTTAATTATTTTTTATCCGAAAGAAAAAAGGAACCATAAAATCATGAAAAGTCAGACGATAAAAAACTAAATTTTCTGAAAGTAATTTAAATACTCTTCCACGAAAAATTTAATTGTAATATTTTTAGCTAGGAGTTATTTGTATTCGTTGTTACTTCATCGTTTCCCGTTTAAAACTAAATCAGCTTCACAGATATATGTATATTTATCTGTGAAGCTGTATATATACATATAAGGTTCTCTGAGATTTCGACTGCGGCGGCTAATCTACCTTAGAGATTAGACAACTGCGTACGAGATATTATAGTGCAAAGATGTACGTCAAAACGCGGGTGCAATCCCACTTCACATTCTCATAAACCGATGGGATGGAAAACCGACACGACAGAAGAGAGAAAAGCCGCAGGGCCCACTTTTTATACTCATTATCCATGCGCTGGATGTATCATCTTACTTTACAGATAATCGGGTAATCGGCCCACATTGCTCTAACCAACTAAAAAACGACAACGAAAAGTTGTCCAGTCCCCGCTAGATTCGAACCCACCGAGCGTTGCTTCGCATTGACTCGTCCCGTACGAGATATCTGTACAAGACGAGTCAATGCGAAACAACGCCTTAAACCATTGAACACATTAACACTTTCACAGATGCACAACAACACTTATCACACACGAGGAGAGTTTCGTTCCAGGTAGCGACTTACAAGTTCTGCCCCGGCTTCTAATTCAGACCCGACTTTCATATACAAACGCACAGAGACAAAACGTCAATATCGAGACTCATTTTCTCTAAGTACCCGCATTAGAAATAGTATTCTGACTCAATTATTTATAATAATATATGACCGAATTAAAAATCAAACAGTAAACTATTTTGCCTAATATAAACAGATAAACACGCGCTATATTACGAAACTGCATTGGGTTTTTCTCCGCCCCTTTTTATTTCTATGATATCTTTGAGGAGATATGTTTAATGAAAATGGCGTCCAAGACACATTTCAATAATACAGAATAAATCATTTTAAAAATGAGATTAAATGTATAAGGTTATATCATGTAATGTCTCAATTACGCTTTATGTCTCATCGTATTTTTAATGGTATTCCATTTAAGGGGCTACCGTAAGCACGTTCAAACAGACTATCTATAGGCAACCTGGGAAAATCTCCTCGGTCGACAGAATTCGCTTTAGGGTGGTTGGAGCAGCCTACTACTTAAACGTAATTATATAACATAGCCCAGACTAACATCAGAGAGGAAAAAAAAATTCATAAAATTAACAGAAACGTTTGTTCAAGTAATATTTTCTTCTTTGTAAAACAATATAATTGATGTATCTATTTGCCAAATTAAAAGAACCGTTTATAAATGAGTAAATTGTCAAATATACCCGGTACATAAACATTTTTTTTCAATTTTTGTCACTTTGTTTTGGCTAATCTCTGGGATGCCTAGTTTGATTTTAAAGACCTTCAGTAAATAGTATGTGATGTAAATGAGAATAACCTGTGCTAGTAAAGTAAACTGTAATGTATGCTAGTAAACCGAGCTTCAAGTTTTTTATATATTTTACCGGGTAGTAACGGGCTACAATCAAAATTAATAAAGAATTGAAATCACGTATTACTTAAATTATTTAAATTAAGTGAATGTTGTGGCGTTAAATCAATTAGAGATTAAATACTTGCTTAATATGTCTATAAAAATCGTATAACAAGGAAAAAACGAAGCCTAACAATATAGAAAATGACAAAAGCAATTTGGGAATTCTTAATAAAGTTCCGCGACGAAAAACAATATTGTATGAAGCTTACAAAACAAAGCCTTGATTAAATTGAGGCCAAGGGTGAGATAATAAAAATAAATTAAACTCTGAAGTAGTTAAATAAGTAACATATTAATAACACCTGTGAACAATAACTCTCTTGTATACATACATATGAGTAATAAGCATTTTCATCAATGGTTTTATTCTATTTTGATCATTTAGATTCCTATAGTACAATTGACTTGAATTATATGTTTTGAAATGACACGCACATATGCCACATTATTTTTCACATTAAGTTCGATATCTTATATTTAATAATAAAAAACAGTTTTATCAGCATTTGTAGCACTAAAAAAGAAATTTTAAAACTGAAAACGTAATGGCAGTAGCAAATGAATCAATTTGACTGTAATAATTATGTTTACTCATTAAGTTCGTAGTAACACTCAAAAAAAAAAACTCTTTTGACTATCGACATTATTGATTTTATACCTTTTATTCATCAATTAGATGTAAAGAATTAATTCCTCGCATTGGTTTTAAACCTACGTTTCTTTATAAATTTCATTAAATTCTTCATCAAAATTATCAGTACTATATTGCATCGCCATCATCGCCTTTGATAGTCCACTGCTGGACAAGCCGTATCCCACCACGCTGGTCCAATGCGGGTTGGGGGGGACCATTTTGCCCATCCGACCATGGATCTTTACTTTTCAGACAACTGGGTGATCCCCAAATTGCCAACCCAACCAAAACAACAAGTTTGTTGTTCCCCCCGATTCAAACGACCCTCCGGTTTCAAACAAAACGCCCATACCACTGGCTACAGGCGTACTATATTAATATTAATAATTATTATACTATATTAACTCAAATTTGTATAAAATTTTATAAATATATATTTCTCGAACAATTATCTGCCATTATTCTGTGTTTATTTAGTGTTATCTTTTATATAATTTCATTAATGCGTACTACACTATTAAGATCTTGTGACGAAAATTTCAGAACTGTTTTCTTGTTCTGTCTTTGTGTATAGAACCGTTCCCATAATAATATTTGAATCAGCATTCACAAAATGAACGACCACAAAATGATAATATAGAAATTATTAAAATTTTCAATAAATATAATTATTGGTAAAACTAATTTATTTTATAAATTAATGCATTTGTTAACTTACATTGAAGGCCGTAAAACAGGTACCAACATCATCACCTTTGTTAGTCCACTCGGTGGCCTTTACCCCCTATCCATTAGGGGGTTTGGACCGTATCCCACCACTCACAGTCCTTAAACGTACAGTAAAACCTACTAAAAAAAAGAAAATAAAATTTAAATCCTTAATTTTTTTAACCGAAAGAAGAAAGGAACCATAAAATCATGAAAAGTCGGACGATAAAAAACAAATTTTCGAAATTTTCTCTTACGAAAATTTAATTGTAATATTTTTAGCTAGGGTTATTTTATTGTTGTTACTTCACGTTTCCCGTTTTAAATCAGCCCGAATATGTATATATATTGGAGCTTTTCCTTGGGTTCTCTGAATTACGATGCGGCGGCTAATCTATTGAATTAACAACTGCGTACGAGATTTATTAAAAGACCCAAAACGCGGGGAACCCATTACATTCTCATAAACCGATGGGATGGAAAACCGAGCAGGGAGGCCGCAGGGCCACTTTTTATACCATTATCCATGCGCGGATGTATCATCTTACTTTCAGATAATCGGGTAATCGGCCCCATTGCTCCCAATAAAAACGACCGAAAAGTTGTCCAGTCCCCTTAGATTAAAACCGGGGTTTTTCGCTTAACCGTCCCGAGAGATATCCCAAACGACGGTCAATGCGCCCCTCCCAATCACTTTCAATGATAAATTTCCACACGAGGAGGTTTCGTTCCAGGTAACACAAGTTCTCCCCTTTGACACCATATCAAACCCAAAGACAAAACATCAATATCGGACTGTTTTTCCTAATCCCCATTGAAATAGTATTCCGACCAATTAATTTAAAAAAATATGACTGACTTAAAAATCAAACATAAACATTTTGCCTAATATAAATGGGAAACACCCATATTAAGAAACTCTTGGGTTTTCCCCCCTTTTTATTTCTAGATATCTTTGGGAGATATATTTAATGAAAATGCGTAAGACCCTTTTCAAAATACAGAATAAATCATTTTAAAAAATGGATTAAATGTATAAGGTTTTATCATGTAATGTCTCAGTTCGCTTTACCCATTTTTTTTGGTATTCCATTTAGGGCTCCGTAAGCACGTTCAAACAGACTTCTATAGCAAACTGGAAAATTCCTCGGTCAACAGAATTCCCCAGTTGGTTAGAGAAATTTCTTAAACTTTAATTAATAACATAGTCAGAATTTAGAAATTTAATTTGAATAACCCTTTAAAAACATTTTTTCAATTTTGTCCTTTGTTTTGGTAATCTCTGGGATCCTAGTTTGATTTTAAAGAGACCTTCAGTAAAAGTATGTGATGTAAATGAGAATAACTTGTAAGTAAATAAACTTAATTATGCTATAAAATGATTCAAGTTTTTTTATATTTTTTATATATTATTATTTTACCAGACGATAAAGTCACGGTAAATCAAATTAATAAAATTGAAATCCGTTTATTTAAATTATTTAAATTAAGGAATGTTGGGGTTAAATCAAATAAGTTAAAACTTGTTAATATGTCTATAAAAAATCGTATAACAAGGAAAAACGAAATCTAACAATATGGAAAATGACAAAAGCAATTTGGAAATTCTTAATAAAGTTCCGCGACGAAAAACAATATTGTATGAAGCTTACAAAACAAAAGCTTTGATTAAATTGAGGCCAAGGGTGAGATAATAAAAATAAATTAAACTCTGAAGTAGTTAAATAAGTAACATATTAATAACACCTGTGAACAATAACTCTCTTGTATACATACATATGAGTAATAAGCATTTTCATCAATGGTTTTATTCTATTTTGATCATTTAGATTCCTATAGTACAATTGACTTGAATTATATGTTTTGAAATGACACGCACATATGCCACATTATTTTCTACATTAAGTTCGATATCTTATATTTAATAATAAAAAACAGTTTTATGCAGCATTTTGTAGCACTAAAAAAGAAATTTTAAAACCGAAATCGTAATGGCAGTAGCAAATGAATCAATTTGACTGTAATAATTATGTCTAGTCGTATAAGTTCGTAGTAACACTCAAAAAAAAAAACTCTTTTGACTGTCGACATTATTGATTTTATACCTTTTTATTCATCAATTAGATGTAAAGTATTGCAGAGCTAATGTCTTTTCTACGTCTGAATATTTATACAGCTTTTATTAATATATTAATTTCTAATAAAATATTTTAAAATAGGTACATTAACAGGTAACAAAAATAAGAATCAATTTGTAAAAAATTGCAATACGCAAAGGGTGAAGGCGGCACTGGGAAATATTCTACACTAGTCCTTTCAGCAAATAGACTCCGAAGAACAACGAAAATTTTTATAATACATATTCTACGCTTTTACAACAAATTTGGTACAGCTTTTTAATGTCAATAAACTAAAAAAATATATAAAGGAACGTGTGTATAAAAATGTTATTGCTTGTGATTACTGAAATAAAAATATACTTTGGTTATAAAAGCTATTATTTTTGGATATTAATATGATGTACTGCTTTTATATTCTGTACGTGTCTCCCGTGAAAGAATTTATTAAACAATCGAAAGGACTATTATATAATATTACGTTGTTTCTTTCTGACCCATTAAAATGAGGACAGCTAATCAGATTATTGCTATAATTATCTGATTTGTTCAAATAATTAAGCAACTTGTTGTTTCCGGCAAATTACAAAAAATTATATAATAGCATCCATACCTAAAAGTTTATATTCTCCGAATGTTTTTTATATGAAATGTGATCTATTATATCTATGAAGGCCTACTTCATGATATAATAGATCTTGAATATAAGTTTCAAGTTAATTGAAAGGCATCTCAGCGATGCATACTGAACGTAGTCAATAAATACAATCAAATTTGAGCTTCCCAAAGTTACAGGTCGATAAATTGTTTTTGAGTCGGATTTGCCTATAACACTTGGGAGTTTTATTGCATTTCATGATTGCCCGTCTGTTAAATTTCTTTTTTGACACTGTAATGAAATGTTGATTGTGGCTGCTAAGTATATCGATCTTCTTTTATCATCTTTATTTTCATTTCAAAATTCAATAAATGAAATATGACCTGATAAACAAGTAGTTATTATTATAATTACTTTATTAACGTCGTCAGCAACGTAAATGTCGTCTTGCATAATGCGTTTATACTTTAATTTAATAATAATAAAGCTCTATTTGAATTCATAGACACAAATATAAACAGCTAGTTCCAAAACAAAACAACTTAGCTAAATAAATAGTTATAATATTTTTATTAACAACCAGAGATGGGCGGGTGAAATAGCAGAGAAGCAAAAACGATTCAGGTTGCAGGAAACGAGAAAAGTAGAATTTTGAAGGATGCTTTATCTATTATGTACGTAAATATATATTATCCTTGTAATTGAAACTTAATAAGTTAAATAACTTTTATGGTAGTGCTGCTTCGGTACTAGTGTACTATAAACATATTGCTTTTGTCTTGTTTTAGTACTACTTAATAGTTAAACTAATTTATGGGGAAGATAAAGTCGTTACGAATAATGGCTTTAATTCATAAATAACGTTATCTCCTAAAAATAACTGAGCTCATAAATATACTATGAAATTAAACTTCTAGTAGTAGACAAACTTACATTTCATATAATATTCTTCCCTCTGGAAGAAATTAATACATCGCCAGAAGCTAATTTAAACAGTGTTACAGTTTCAAGAATGCCTATTTTGTCTAGTAATATAAATTTTATTTATTTGCAATAATTTAATAATAGAGTTTAAAAATAACTTCAATGGTATGTGACCTCTTCATATTTTTTTCCCACACAATTGCGCGTGTAGTTTATTTGAGAACGTGAAAAGATAAAAGCCGATGGTTGTAGACAAAAATAAATACCGAGTTATTTAACTAATGTTGGACTAGATATTCTTTGAGTCTAATTTGCATTTAATCAAATTTTATAATTATTGCACTACGTTTTAGAATCGTTAACTCTGAGTAAATAAATCACTAGCTTACCCTGATAGTCTGACCGTCACAAATTTCAACTAAAGCTCCGTGGACACTATCAGTGAACATAAACTCTCACTAAATTCTCTTAACTTGTCAGCGATAAATAAAATTAATCATTCTTACTTTTAACAACTTAAATTTTGATAACCTTGAAGAACTTTAAGTATCAATTAGTTATTATATTGCAAGGGAGTTCACTTTTTTAAAATACAGTAAGAAATTTTAAAAGTTTTAAGTGAAGTAAAAGTAAAATTACAAAGACATAACCCATAAAAATTTACTTGTATTTGATTGTTTTATAATCAAAGGTTTAAAACATTGAGCTGATTCCAAAATTAACATATTAACGAGGCATCTGGTCCTATGGATTTTTAGAAACAAAGACGCCAGCCGGGCTGACGTCACTTATCTCTTTATCAGGGTCACTCATCGGCAATAAAATGAAACTAAACAACTGATAATGAATTCTATAATAAAACAAATAGATTAACATTTTAAATAATTTTAATTACAACTAATCACAGTTAAAACACTTATCACAGTTCCATATTTAATGAGGAATTAGAGGGTACTCACAGAATAACATGCCTCATGCCGACAGCTCACAAATACAATGTGTTTTCACTAACAAATCCAGCCCTTTTATGTCAAAAGTGGCGCTGTTTTGAAGTCATAACACTTTCATATTTATTATATTAATGGTTTCAATAAACATCTATTCTTGTTTAATTTACTCAGATAGGTTCCTTAAATAAATCTTTAAAAACTAATACTAAAATAAGATTATTTTATTACAGTGTTTAATCAATCAATATCATGTGTTGATCGAGTTATGTTTAAATAGTTTTCAAAGTACCAATTCATTTGTTAATGTTTTAAATGAATTTAGAAAGGTATTTACAATATCTAAACATCACAATATTAAACACTTTTGATATCTCGCGTTTTAACGGTGTTAGAGGGTAATCGCTAAATTGATGAAATTACTTAAACTCGATACAACCTTAGAACCGATTTTCTATAACATTGATATCCTAATACAGTCTAAATACAATAATTAAATCTTAGCAAGTTAACACCATTTAACTATAAAGTTAATAGTTTGAACAACTTGTGCCGATATATATTATACAAAAAAAAATGTAAGTTGATTGAGAGAGTAATTGTTTCTTTGATTGTGAGATTAAAGCTGTTTAAAGTAACTTTGTTTCAAGTGTGTTTTAAAACATACAAACGAAATTTTAAACTATTGCATAACTTTTATCTCAAGATTTAAGCAAGACGATCGAATCGAGAAATTTCGAACACTTTGAGGAAACACTTTGGGGAAACTCGGATCTTTATCGGAATACGATTACACCCGAACTGTCATTGAATGCGTTCCCAAATTTGGCGTAAAACCTACAACGAAATACGTAACCGATCAATTTGTACCAAATTCTTTTTACAAAAATTTCGGTGCACGTTATTTATTTTGACAATATTGGTTGTTTAGTTTGCATTGTCAATTTTAACCAGTTTCTATTCATGGTTTTACTTTTAAGACTAATTAAATTTTATTTTGAAGCACAATTTTGTGTTACACGACGTTTGTTGTTGACGTTGACGACCTACAAAATTTTAAAGACTAAAATCACGTATACTAAATCTAATCACCTTTACCTCCTAAATATACAAATAAATTGAGTACATTTTGTTTAATATTTTGTTAATGTCTAACTTATTTCAATTTCTGGTCATTAGCACCAACAGCAACACTTATCTGAATGAACAACGTGGTAGATTAATAAGGCCACTGCACGTAATCCATTTAAAGTGCGAGTCATGTTCTGTTCTAGCTATCAGTCAGGAGAAGCATATTAAATTTTATTAAATTTTAAAATGGTACAATTTATTTATCTTGTATCCATCTTTTATTTTTCATTTACTTTCAATATAAGGAGACAAGTTAATACATTTTCTGTATATATGTCTATATATTTTTACAATTTGTCCTGATACTTACAATAATTTTGATGCGTCACTAGAACTGGTATTATTTGTTGTAAAAATCACATTATCCCTTGAATAATAAAGAACATGCCGATTGCTGAAAATAGTTGTGCTGTACTATCTGCCAGAAGCAAGATACAAAAAAAAAAACCTTAAAGAAACGTGAGATATCACAAACCCTCGCTTCCACGAGACAAAACCTATCGGAGGTCCTTCATCAGGACGAGTGGGATAACTTCATGGGCGCCTCTCGTTTTGAACTGCGTGCCAGTGCGCGCAATGCACGGCTCGATGGCATTGTGAATGCGAATGTTGCTTGTTAATATTAGTGTTTAAGATCACACAAAAAGTACTCACTACGTCCATTTCCCCATCGTCAACACTAATGTTCTTGTTTAGTGCCACATTTAACAATAGTAGTTACCAAGTCGGCAGCTAAAACCATCCCTTGTCTGTGTTAATATTAAGCCATCAGTCCATTTCGACTTCCATAAACTTGCTTGAGATAAACCTCTTCACGCGCGCTAATACAAGGCATGTTTTTAAGTAAGTACCATTTTGAATATAAAAAAAATGGAATATATCGCAAGAATTTTATTTTTACATGTACCTTAATCTACTTTTCCACATAATTTCCGTGAACATTGAGGCACTAGTCTTAACGTTGCACCTCTTATGCTTACGTATGATAGTAAAAATACATTCAGCTTCTGGTCCGGGTACTATGTTCTGTTAATGGATGCTCAACTATCTTTGGTTATAATCAATCAATCAGTTAATTTCAAATAATTTTTTAAAGATAAATAATTTTATAGTAAATTAATAAAAAATAATATAAAATCTAAAAATTCTACAAACTTTTTGTAAGTTTTCCTTTCTATCAAAAAAAAATATTACTAATACTTGTAATAGTTCAAAGGTAAGAAGTTGATTCAATGAGACTAATATTGTTACATGCGTAAAATTTGTAATATTTTTTGAGAAATTCCTTTAGTTATCGTTTTAAGAAACTCTGCGAGGTTATTTATTTAGGGTTATTTATGAATCGTACTGAAATAACAACATGTGATTTCCCACAACTCTTAGCTTTAGTTCGAAGCATTGGCTCATTGATTGAACTGACAAGCAAAATAAAAACATTTTTAAGATTAAAAATTGAATCGTATTAAATAGTATTTGTTTTCATATGATGAGTAGATACTTACATTTTAAGCTATTTGAAATCATAACTTGGTCATTTAATGAAACTAAAACTGTAGAGATTGTTAAGACAATACTCTAAATTGTTTAATGTCTTTAATGATCTTGGCAAAGCTTGGCTATGGCATATATCTTTATGAAAATAACCTACAGTAACCAATTCAAGACACTAAAAGAAGCAGCATAAGTTGTTAACTCTCTTGTTGCAAACATTACTTTAACTGTAAAGTTATGTGTAAATTTGGTTCTATAGAATTGTTTATATGATAAATATACGTCAAATTACTATCTATTTGACAAAGTCTTTCGAATATAACTTAACCTGTTTAAACTTATTTTGTCTCTTTCAATTTCTTTTAGGCAAATAAAAAGCTTGACAATAAGCCTTACTTTCTAGTGCCTCAAATTGGTCTTGTAGACATAACTAAGACATAAGTGTATACATTAATTTTTGTAAAGCAGCGTTCATTTATCAGAGATATTAGAACCCCTCTATTTAGCTTTTGAGGTTTTTCCTGATCCATAAACAATTTTGACGCCCTTTCTCATGTCAAAGTTTTCGTAAACTAATTATAAGCCAACGGAAATTTACTAACCTTCAGTAACCGCACTATATTCCTTTATCTCTAAAATCGAAAGTGTACAAATTTAATGCTAGGTCTATCTGGAAATATGTATTTAAAATATATCAAATATCTTTTACAAGGCTTCGTTTACATTATATATATAAAAGTTAAAAGATAGAGAGCAAGGATCCAGTGAGAAATCGTGAAAGTGCAACTTATTTTTTTTATATAAGATATTCTTAGTTGAAAAAATTTAGTTGTTTTTAGACATATGCAATAAAGTTTTTTGTTCGATAAAGTGCTCTAAAAATCTTTCGATCGATATTAACGTTAACAAATGAAATTACGTTTATATGATAATGGAAAACTTTTGAACTTTTTTGTCAAGCCTTTTAATAAAATTTATTTGGTTTTATACGTAAATAATATTCACTTGATATTTATTTTTGCCTTTATTTTATTTATTTATTTATTCTTCATGCACAAAAACGTACTTAATGCCGATGGCATTGTATACCAACCAACCTTTGGGTGGTGAAGAATGTAAAGCAGGTGCATCAAAATAAGCAAAAAAAATATTTAAAATGGGTTTTTCCAAAACATAGTAAGATAAAGAAAATTAATAAATATATATTAAGTTTATTTTATTCCATGACATTACCTATTTCATTTTTTGATCGAAGTGGTCATCGTTGTTATCGATACACTTCTCCATTATGCGAGGAGTGTAAACCTAGGACCCACTCTCTACATTCTATAAAATGTTTGCAAGCAATTTGAAATACTTTATTATTATTTAATTCTTTTCTTGTACAAAGTTATTAAAATTTTAGACACAGAGTAGAATTGTAGCAGGTCCGGAGGGTTTATAAAGGTTAAAGGACGCTTCTTCTTATAGGTGTTCTATTTTGTTATAGTTACTATGCGGAGTCACGCAGAATACGTTTGAATGCAACCGCTCAAAGTTGAGTTGACCGGTTCTACCAATACGGAATGGTAAGCGGATATGCGCTTGCTCTTTTGTGTACAAGTCAAAGGAAGCTTGTTGCTTTAGAGCAGAGCTTGCTAGAGAAGGCATCTGGGATTAGTGAGATAGTTTATCAACCTGAGGGGCAGTCAGTATTGGTATGCCAGGGGCACTTACTATCGCAGTAATTTAAATGAACAGTGAAATGTGCAACAATTGACAATGTAGGCGCTCGTTATATGTAATATTTTTTGAAGTTGGTGGTACTTGCTTAGAGGGTACGTCATAAGGAAAAATGAAACCAGTGTCTTTTTCGTTGCAAAGAATTGTAAAAACTACGGTTTTCTGATTTAAAAGGTACCGTACATAATAAATAATAAAATTAAGCTTACGCTTTGTTTTTTATATTATTTGTAACTTTTATTATTATAGGATCAATTAATGTTTTATTATTAAATATGTTGACAATAACAAGATTAAACAGAAAATATAATTAAAGAATTTTTAACATAGTTTGTATTAAATACAAGCATAATCCTAGTTCTGTTTAAAAAAAAGTTTTTGACATTATATTGTTACTCAAGGTATTGAAAACATTATTTTCTATAATACCTATTATAATTTTTAAAACTACTATAGGAACTGTATAATCTATGTTTCTTTCAGAATATTAAAAGAAAAATATGGATATTGATATGCTAAGAGCGTTCGAAGTGCCGTAATACAGATGAATGTCATGAAAGCTCTTATGGGATTACATTATGAATTCGTGCTACGTTACTCTTTAAACGTAGAATTCATTTGCAAATTATTCTAGCTATAATACTGATTGTATTTTTTTTCTTACTTGTATAGTTTTTCATATAGGTATTATATCAATGCACTGACTCTTAAGCAAAAATATTATCTGATTTTATTTGTACTTTAGATATATTAAATCTAGTTGTTACGGATTTCTTCCGTTGGTTTTTTATATTTGGTCCCGATGTTTTGATCTTCTTTCAGGGTCAGTAGTCTGGGGGTCGATTAAAATGCCCTCTCAAACAAAAAAAGAACTAACGTCAAACATCCGTGAAATTTGCATTTTATATGAATGGTAATCGCGTAAATAAAAGGGATGATTATTTCGTCTAATAACAATCATGAAAATATGAGTTCAGTTCAGTTTTTTCACTGTTATGACACTAAATATGACTGAATTTTAAACCAAAAAGAGTTTACAATAATTATTACAATCGTGTTTCAATCGTTTCTTAATCATATGAAACTCCGACCATTTTCGAGCTTGGTTACATCTTGGATCGATAGCCCCTGTAACTGGTACCCTTTATACTTCCTTACATATGTGCCTGACGGTAGCTATTTCTGTAGCCAAGTTATGTGAAAACATTACCGTGTTTCGGTCTTAAGGGCACCGTATCTAGTGTATTACTGGTAAAAGAGACGTAACGTCATATGTCACACAGGTAGGCAGCCTAACATCGCAATCGTAATAAAGATTTCGTATATTTAATATTTTGGAATATTTTCTACGTTTTAAGATGTAAACAATTATAGTAATTATGTACAAATTTTTCTAGAGGTACCAAAAATTATAACGCAAATGCATTGCATACATTGTTAAATAATATCGTAAACAAAAAGCATCTTTTGAATACCAAAATACTTAATGCTCGTTGTGTTTCACCGCGGGCAGTTAATTTATTTCTTTCATAAACATCACAGACAGAATTAAGCGCTCTAATTTTGTATGCTTTCAAACTATCATAGTCAAAATTCCAAATTTATTATACCACCAATCATTCAGGATCTCCAGTCCTATTTATTTTAAATTGCACTCTTACTCACTAAATAAATTAAATCTTGTTATGTTTTCGAGTAATTGCTTTACAATTACAGTTCAGGTTTCATGATCACCTTGTTTTACTGTTGGTTATTTCATATACATATTATATATAATACGATTTTTTTTTTAAGTTACTTCTGGTTCAAGAGTCGTGATTTTTGTTGTTTTAAGTAGATATTCTAGTATATATTACCTATATTATTAATAGATATTTGAGTAGATATTACCCACCAACCCGCATTGGACCAGCGTGGTGGGATCAGGTCCAAAACCCCTAATGGATAGGGGTTATTAGGGGAGGCCTATGTCCAGCAGTGGACTAAAACAGGCTGATGATGTGATTCTAGGTTTGCAGAGATGTTCTAAACTACACCTTTTATTTAAAAACAATTAAATTAACGTGCAACAATATATTGTTCCCGTTAACGCAGCATTTCATTGCTATTAAATTATGATACATACAATGTACATTTGACGTTGAAACGTAGTTTTAGCAATCACAATCCTGCAAAGCAATCACAGTGCCATAATTCCAATCATTTCCTGGAATCGTAAATTAAACTACGTTTGACTATGCATGTCACAACACTATTATGCTAAGTAGCTTAAAGATCTTTATTTTTGTGTTGTAATCCTCTATTTGTTTTTATGACTTCATTTAATTTAGATTGTTATAAATTAGCCTGCGTATGTAGGTGACTACAGACGCCACCAAAATCTGTAAGATCAGAAATAAACCCCAAATAAAAAATGGAAACAGCCGTTTGTATGAAAAGTAAGATGATCCATGCGTCGGATGAGCATGTAAAAGTTGGTCACCATCAACCCGCATTGGACCAGCGTGGTGGGATACGGTCCAAACCCCCTAATGGATAGAAGTGTATTAGGGGAGGCCTATATCCAGCAGTGGATTATCAGAGGCAGAACTATTATAAAAATAATAGTTCTGCCTGTTGTCAACATAAATTACTTACGGATTTTTATCGCGTTTTTACATTTTAATTCCCGACGTTTCGAGACACTTTCCAGCGGCCGTGGTCACAGGGTAGACTGAGATGTCATGCGATTCTGTTGCCAGTGATGAGCGGGGTTTCCAGATCTTAGTTTTAGTAATTATATTTAATCTGTACTCCGACCTATGCAAAACGAACTGATTTTATCTTTACAGAGCGTGGTATTATGCTTGGTTTAATTTTAATTTCATAATTATGGGATCCCAAACGGTGGTAGAACTCAACCATCTTCTCTATTGAAATTTGGATGTTTTAATCTCAATAGCCTCACGATCATCCTTGGTAGGAATCGGTGTTCTTTAACGAGATTGTGGTCGATCAAATCTGATGTAATGGTTTCGGTGATTTGAGGTTGGTCACACCTGCCGACTTGGGTCTTCTATGTTTGATGTCAGCTATATGTTCCTTCACGCGGGTTCTTTTGACTCGCTTTGTTTGTCCAATATAAGAGAGGCCGCAGTCACAATCACTTGTACACCTCATGGTCTTATGAGAATATTGACTTCGACAGGTGGTAGGAATTGACCAATCTTCTTCAGCGGCTTGAAATAAGTTTTGATTGAAGCCCTCTCAAAATGCTAGCCAATCTTGTCGTTACGCCTCTCCTAAACGGTAGAACAGCAGTACTCGCTCACTGTGCTGCCTTCACCGGTCACTGTGACGCTGCCGTGGCGCAAGCGAGCTTGTATGTCGCAGTACTTGCTTAAGCATGTTGTGGCTCAGCCGCCAGGTGTTCATCATCACAGATCCCTCGTGCTCTCTGAAACAAAGATTTGCCCACGGTAGCTAACTGGGATGGATGGTGGTGTGGTGCCATTAAATATTTATTTGTATGGGTTGGTTTCTATACACAGTATGGCTCAAGGTGTTATCAGGATTGCGAATATCTAAAACATCAAGAAAAGCTAAAAATTATTACTTCTAACTCCATAGTAAACTGTTTTTGAATTAATGGAGTTAAGGTGGTTTAAAATGCATTTATTTTATCATATGGTAAGATGGTAAATGTATCATCCACATAGCGCTTATAAAATCTTGGATGAATGGGGAGCAGGTGGGCCTTCTCCTCAAAGTCTTCCATAAAAATGTCATAACATAGGAGACCACGGCAACCATCGCTACACCATCCATCTGCATGTAGAACTCATCTTTCCGATCAATAAATAGCCAGATGTTAGGCAATGTTTTAGTAAAAAGCATATTCTATTGAGATGTTATTTTCCTCTAACTTCTTGTTACAATATTGATGCAATCTTCTATAGGTATAGATGTAAACAAAGATTGAACATCAAAACTAACCATAGTTTCATTGTCAGCAAGATGTAGATGTTTTACCTCGCTAACAAAATGGTATAGATCCTTTGTAAACGCTTGTTTGTCCCTCTGAGTTAAGCGCGCTCCCATTCATCAAGATTTTATAAGCGCTATGGATGATACATTTACCATCTTACCATATGATAAAATAAATGCATTTTAAAACCTACTCCATTAATTCAAAAATACAGTTTACTATGGAGTTGAGAAAGTAATAATTCTTTAAGCTTTTCTTGATGTTTTAGTTATTCGCAATCCTGATAACATCCTTGAGCCATACTGTGATAGAAACCAACCCATCATAATAAATATTTAAATGGCAATTCACACCACCATCCATCCATTGGCTACTCGTGGGCAAATCTTTATTTCAGAGCACGAGGGATCTGTGATGATGACACCTGAGCGCTGAGCTCAACATGTTAAGCAAGTACTGCGACACAACAAGCTCGCTGCCCACGGCAGCGTCACTAGTGACCGAGTGAAGCAGCCACAGTGGAGCGAGTACCTGCTGTTCTACCGTTTGTGAGAGCGTAACTGACAAGATTGGCTACATTTTGAGGCGGGCTTAATCAAAACTATTTCAGGCCGCTGAAAAGATTGGTCATTCCACCACTATCGAAGTCAATATTCTCTACAAGACCCAGGGTGTACAAACTGATTGGACTGCGGCCTCTCTTATATTGGACAAACTAAAGCGAGCAAAAGAACCGCGTGAAGGACATTAGTGACTCAACATAGAAGACCAACAAGTCGGCAGTGTGTGACCACCTTAAATCACCCAACCATTACATCAGATTTGATCGACCACAAATCTCGCTAAAGAACACGATTCCTACCAAGGATGATCCGTGAGGCTATGAGTTAAAAACATCCAAATTTCAATGAAGATGGTTGAGTTTACCACCTGCTTGGGATCCCATAATTAATAAGTGTACAAATTTAAACCCAGATAATCCATGCCGGCTGTAAGATAAAATCAGTTCGTTTGCATAGGTCCGGAGTACAGATTAAATAGATTAATAAACTAAGATCTGGAAACCCCGCTTCATCACTGGCAACAAGACGCATGAATCTCGTCTACCCGTGGCCGCTGGAAAGTGTTCGAAACGTCGGGAATTAAATGTAAAATAAACGCGATAAAATCCGTAAAAATTTATTTAATAATGTATAATATTCGCGCAACAATAGAAATAATTAAGTTCTGCCTGTGTCTGTGCGGTCGCTCGCCTGTGTGTATGCACAATTAGAGTTTTTTATCTCAGTTGTCGATTATAGACTTGAAGATATTATGCTGATGCTAGCATTATTGTGAAACTCACGTCATAGGAAAGGGTCTAAATTCTCATTACTTCGTTCCTAGAGCCCCGACTTTGATAATATTCTTTTTTATTTGTACTTCATTTAAACTCGTTATTTTAATTACTGCTAAGGTTTGATCTATTTTCTATTTTAATTTATTTTAATTTATTTTAATTTTCTATTTTTCTATTTTAATTTTCTTCTATGTAAAATATCTAAAAATGATAGTTATTGTGAATAAACGATTTATTATTGTACTTTTAACTCAAATACTAATTATAGTACTAAAGCTTTAAAAATCCCACGAAAGCCATTTAAAGCTTCAGTCAAAGTTTTGTATTACTATTAGTGTCTTGAATTTTGATCATTTTTATTGAGTATTTTCACATTATGCCTTAAATAGGTTTAGGTTTAATTTAACAGAATATATTTGAGAAAAGAATTTTCTCACAGGACCAATATATTAGATAGCAGAAAACCATCAAAACTTTTGTTCCGTCTGCTTCGATATATCCGTTTTCCGTATTTCTCAAAGTGAGCATTCATCATTTGTACCCAATTTTTGCCAACACTATTTTTATTTCAAAATGTATAAAGATGAAAAAAGAATAATGATATAAGGTAGACTTTATTTTAATTCATATAAGTTAATCCATTTAGGTATCTGAGATATATATATATATATATTGTAATAAAAATCCTCAGCAACCGTTTGTAACTAAAAAAACTACACTCAATTTAATTATGAGCAAAAATTAAAGTTGGGGCTAGTTTTATATCAGCCAAAATTAACAATCCAAATCAACAACTTGGAAAAATAAACTGATTACATAATAATAACTTATATTAACAAACAACAATATCATTTAGAGATGTATATTAATATAATACAGAGGAAAGGATTGTATTTTGTACATATATTTGTGATAAATAAACTCAATGACTACTGTGCAGATTTAAAAATGTAACACCGTTAGAAAGATGGATTCATCTTAAATATATAATCCTTCTCTTCTTTCTTCTTCCTCAGAAAAAACAACACAGGCCGAACGTCCATTTTATTAAAAAATAATAATAATAAAGGACATTTTGAAAAGACAGTGGAATGTCGTCGTGAGAAAACATTATCTTAGGGTAGTAGACCCTAATTGTCAAACTTGCACTTGGTGCCCGAGCTAAACAACGAACAAAGCTTTATCGAACTAAAAAAACAAAAACTAAAATTGGGAGTGTATAAAAGATTGATTCCCACCACAGAAATCCGTCAAAATTATCATCTAATGTCCAAATAATATTATGTACGACAGATGATAATTGGTACTCAAACATTAAATCCCCATACAGGCCAAGTTTAAGGACAGTGCATATGAGAAGGTTACAGAAATCATTATAGACAACAGTATATAGAAATTTACCATCATTAGTGGGTTTTTGACCGTGTCCCACCACGCCGATCTAATGCGAATTAGTGGGTGGACCGACTTTTTACACGCCCATCCGTCGCATGGATCTTCTTACTTTTCAGACATTTGGGTGATCGGCCCAAATTGCCCTAACCACCATTCGAACCCACGACCTCCGGTTTGTAAAGCTCACGCACATAGCACTAGGGTACGAAGGCAGTTAAAGATCTTATTTATATTTAATTTCTCTGAATTCATAAATATTTTTTACAAAGGCTAAACTCATCTGAACTCTATACTGGTGTCGAGTAGTGTATTAGATATAATATATATGTAACATATAATACAATATATGCTAGATAAGATATAATTTATTTTTTTACAATTCACTATGATTTTATTTATGATTATTGTATTTACGTATTTGCATATATCCATGTATCTTCAAAAATTTTACTGTAAACATTTTATATTTAATATTTTTGCACGTTATCATAATTATGTAATAATGTTTACTTATGAATGATAGTTTTTGCATATCATCTTTTATATACCGACCTTTATTGATATTGTTAACATATGAATGAAATAAATATATAGGAATATATGAGAAAAATATATTTCCATAGGTAAAAGAACTGAGAAAGGTTTCCATCATAGGAAAACGTTCGGTTATAACAAAAAAATTGTTATAAATGTAACCATACTTTTTGTTAAACTTAACTTGTTTTAGCAATATTTAAATTTGTGTTATAAATTCTAGACATAATTGGTAGAAACTTTGGACTGCCAACCCGTTGGTGCCTGAAATAATTTGTTTTAGCCCTGAAGTTTACTTTACCATAACGGAAAATGATGACACGCCACATTAAAAATTTAAGATTCAATTTAGGGTGTTGGTATATAATCGTACTCAGACTACTCCATTAAGGTAAAAGGCTATTAGTTTGGTCATTAATTAGGGTCAAATTTCCATTACGTCAGTGACTCGTGTAGCACAACCAACAGTTCTGAGAATGATGGACGAGTGTCTTAACGCTTAGGGTTAGATTGGTTGACAAAATACATAACTTGTAACGTAAATATAAAATATTTATTTAATAAAAACGAGATTGACTACAAGGTGTTTAAACGGATTTTATCATGTTTGTTTTTAAATTTTTAATTCCCACCGTTACGAACACTTTCTAAGACCGTGGCCAAGTGTCAAAATGAGATGTCACGCATCTTGTTGCTATTGCTGAAGCGGGATTTCAATAAACTATAATAAGTTATTATTGCTGAATCGAGCGTATTTACAACGAATCGTGGCATGGGAAGAACCGTGAACACAATACTTATTGTTTCAACGTTTTTCTTTACAAGGATATTATTTTAACTATACTCATTTCTTTTAATGACGATTGACATTTTTTTTTCATTTTACTCGACAAAATATTAAATTATTTTTCTCTGCTATACCTTAGACTAGATAACCAATAGTACTGTAGTTACTTTAACCTGGATCAGCCCCGGTGGTTCCGCCAAAAACGAGATTGACTTTATCTGACTATGTATGACGACCAAACGCCAAATATTTAATGATGTTTCTGTGATCTCAAGGGATAAAACCGGCAGTGATCTCCGATTTGTAAGAGGCACATTAAATCTAAACATTAGGCTGGAAAGGTTTCGCCTGACAAAGTCTACGCTACGTCCGTCTCAGTTGCCCTTATCCTAAATGCCGAAAGCTTTCAGCTCGAGCTTAATAATCGCTTCCAATGCTTAGACACTTGCAGCACTGTGGACGAAGTTAACGCTCAGCTTGTGAAAACTGTCCGTACTGTGGGTACTAGCTTCTACAAGGTGCACCGCAAGACTAGAAACTCTCTGATCACACTCTGAACCTTATGGAAACAAGACGGAAGATGCAGCTACAGTCTACTTCTGAGATATTAGGCTACAGGCAGCTAAATAGACAGATCTACAAGTATATGGGGCGTGACTTGCGCATCTTTGATACATGTCGTATTAAAGAGCGATTAGAATGGAACCAGGTTCTAAAGTCTTCGCCAGAGATCTGTCTGTCGAGGCAAAACCAGCTAAGTAAGTTGAAGCTAACTAAGTCTATCTCCGGTAGACCAGAAGTTTTGAGTGAGATCGACAGATTCTATGGACAGCTGTCACATCGTCGTCGGAACCGCTTACTGAAGCGAGTGACGACCAAGAACAAACATACTCAGCACTCTCTAAAAATATCCCGGATGTCAGTCTGAGCGAGATACGAATGGCTCTCGAAAAATTAAGAACAGCAAAGCACCTGGTGAGGACGGAATTACATGCAGAGCCTCTGAAAGCGGTGGAGAACCGATCTGCCTGCCTTCAGAGGCTCCTTAGTTTTGTCTACAGGGATGGTATTACGCCAAGCGTGGAGCAAAGTTTGGTGGTGCTGTTTTTCAGGAAAGGTGATAAAAGCCTCTTGAAGAACTACAGACCGATTTCCCTTCTGAACCCGCGTTTATGTCTTGTTCTCGAGAGTCATCTGGAATCGTCTCGCTTCCAGACTAGATTACTTCCAGCAAACCGAACAAGCTGGATTTCGAAAGGATACGCTGCGGCAGATTATACAGAAGACCGAGGAGCATAATCTGCCGTTTGATTCTGTCGAAATATGGGCTGTGACTGCAGGCCCTTCAGCGTTGCTAAATTGACGTCGGTATATTAAGGTTCGGAAGTGTTTGTACAATAAAGCAACGATGTCCGTCCGAAGTACAATCCAGTGGTACGAGGCCTATCCAGTGCAGAGATGAAGGACAGGGTGATGTTATATCCCGAAGCTCTTCATTGCTGCATTGGAAGACGCCTTCAAACTTATGAATTGGAAAGGACGAGGTATAAGCATCATTGGGAGTGCGATTACCGATCTTAGATTTGCCGACGATTAGTCATCATCCATTAGGACCTAAATAGCTATGTTCAATGACCTGAACGTGTCTCTCAACGTGGGCCTTAGGTGAACATGGACAAGACAGAAAGATTATACTAACGGTCTGTCAGTTCTATGCCGAGTGGTTATAGAGGGTGCTGATGCTCAGAGTATTGACAGAATATATTTACCGGACAAAGTAGTCCGATAAGGTAAGTCCAACTTTAATGCCGAGGTCTATATCCGAATCCAGCTCGGATGGGCAGCGTTCGGGAAGCTTATCGAACATATCCTATCGTATAATATTCCTCAATGCCTGAGAGACTAGGTATATGACCAATATGTGTTACCATGATGACCTATGGCACTGAGACATGGTCCTTCACTGCTCTATGTAGAAAACTCCAAGTCCTCAGCGAGCTATGGAGCGAAGCTATCTCAGTATCTCTCTGCGTGATAAAGTGCGTAACGCAGCCATCCGCAGAAGAACCATGGTAACCGGTATGCCGCAAAAGTTACAGCTAAGTGAGTCAATAGGCGCCACTTAGCTCGTAGAACCGATAACCGTTGGGGAAAAAAGGTTTTCGAGTGAGCTCTCATTTAACCATCGCGTGTCGGACGACCTCCACCAGATGGAGTGACGACCTGTGCAAATGTGCAGGAGGTCGGTGGATGCTGGTGGCACAGGATCGTGCCTCTTGGTGACTTATGGGGGAGGCCTATGCTCAGCAGTGGGCTCTGACAGGCTGAAACGAAGACGACGACGAGTTAATTTAAACTCATATTGTACATAAATTGACTAATGAAACGCATAGGATCTGCCCTCAAACGCAATTTAATCAGCAATATTGTTTTAAATAACCTCCTAGAATGAATTGCACTATTCGGATGCTTATCCTCGTCACAAACAGCAATACTGCTAGGTAATCAACTCAGTGGGCTATTTTTATGTCATCTTTTAAAATAACAAACAATTTTATAATTCGGCATTATATATTATGCAATTTTGAAACAAGACCTGGAGCGAGCATTTCATTACCAGGCTGTGTTATCATTTAAAACATCATTAATATCGTAATAACCTTTAACACATAAACGTTCCATGACTACCTTTTAATTTTATTAATAGTTAATTTCTGAACGTTTACTGGGATTTTGTTGTAAAACGTATACATTGTCCTATAAAAGACTTACTTATTCTTCACAGTTGCTGGAAGAATTAAATTGTTTGTTCCTTGTATGTATGTCATGTGCATCACAATGTCTAAGGTCTTAATCATCTCTTTTTTTTGAACATACATTAAATTTTCAAGTATGAATTGAGAACTAACGGTCATTATTTTTTATTTCAGTGAACAACTTTCTAAATGATTCTTTGGGGCCCAGGTTATAGACTGCACGAATTGCACGTTTTGGTGGACAAAGATCGTATAAGTATTCTGCCGCATTTCCTACAGTAGAATGCCATAAGACATAACTACTATGAAAATAGCTGAAATATACTAAACGAGCTGTCTCACGTCAGTTAATAATCAATTTTTTCACTGTGTAAGCTGCAGGCTCAGTTTACTTGCTAGCCTATTAGTATGGGGCCTCATTGCAGTTTTGTATCTACAGTTATTCCTAGAAATACAGTTGATTCAACTACGTCTAACGCCTGCCCATTCATAACCACTAAATTTACCATTTTTCACATTGGGGTCATGAATGTACATTTTGTTTTCCTTTGGTTTAATAGCAAGTTATTGACACTAAACCAATTCGCTACTTTAGAGAGTATTATTTACATCGTCATTTATTGACGTATGTCGTTTAATTTTAAAAATCAAGGAGGTATCATCTGCAAATAATACTATCTCTTCGCTATTATTTATCACACATGGTAAGTCATTTTATGTAAATGAGGATGAGAAAAAGCCCAAGAATGGATCCTTGTGGGACCCTATATTTACCGGGGCCCCGGAGATCTTTACCATTCACGTCAACCCTCTGAATTCGATGGCTCAAGGTACGAAGACAGAAGGTTGAGTGCGGTATTTCTTATACCATAGTGACGTAATTTCCTGACCAGAGTCTCATGGTGTACTAAAGCCTATTTGAGATCAGAGAAAATACCTAAAGCATCCTGTGATGCTTCCTAAGCCGCAAAAAAATGCTTTTGACTAGCCTGATGCCTGCGGCGGTTGTTGAGCGACCCCTAGTGAATCTATACTGCTTGCTATTTAAAAGGCAATTACGATTGAAATGTTTAACCAATTGATTTAGTAAGAGTTTTCAAATACTTACATTGAATATTGCTTAGGTGAGGTCTTATTACATTGTAAGACTTTTTTTTACAACAAAACAAATTGTTTCTGTCGTTGACGAAACGCCGTTGCACCCACATTATTTGTAAACCGTAACAGTAACTCGACTTGTTTATTGCGGTCACCGATCATTGAACTAGTTAAAACGTTAGATTTTTTTGGTTTCCGTAGTTTTTGCAGCACTCGTGTGGTTAATCACTTGGCAAAGGAAATTTTTTGCTTTTTAAAAGGTATTTAATATTGTATATTTAATTTCAGATGAAAATAATAGTTATTGTAAAAAACAACATTTTATTTGAATAATTAAATCAGTTTCATGGTGTTTTCCTTAACATTTGACTTTTTATAGTAGACAAGATAATTTTAATCATTTAGCGCAAAATAAGCGGGTGACAACGTGCCCTTTGCAAAAAAATATCCAGCGGTTATCGCCACTGCATTTTAAATGCGTAATCTTTATAGGTATTGATTTAATCAAAATGTTCTGTATGACACATTTTATGCGCATAGAATAGAGAAATTTTATGCTTAAAACATTGATATATGCTCTCGCTGACTTTATTGTAGGCCAATCCAAGTCCAAATTGAGTAAATTATGAGTAAAGGAGAAATGAAAAATACGGTACAAATATTTATTTTATTCGATTTTATATTTAATTTGAACAGGCTGAACTTTAAAAGTTTTAAGTAGTCGAAATAATTGATTGATGATTGGAATAGTTTTGACAGTTTCTACCTGCCAGTTTTTCGGCCCCTAGTTTTTCGCATGATTTATGTTGACGTAAAATTGTGGGTGTCAGTATTGCTATGTCAATAAAATAAACTATGCTATAGTTTTTTTATTGGTTTCGTGAATTACACTTTTTTGATTAATATGAACTTGAAGGGAATGACGCTATAATACAATAAACATGATGACCTTGCCTGTACCCGCGTCAAATAAGGTCAATACAAACGTTTCAAAAAACGTAACAAATTTTCAGTATGCCTTTTATTTTTTTAATGTACTGTTATGAAGTAAAATGAAACAAAAACGCATTGAAAACTTTTAAAAAACGTAGAAAGTTAAACAGGTGCTATAATTTAAAGCGTATGCAAATAAAGTAATTAAACAGCCATTAGTATTAAAAAGTTTTATACAAAGTGTAAAAAAGCTTCAGTATGCTTTTTAATGTATTTTACAGTAAAATAAAATAAAAGCGCATTGAAAACTTTTAAAACGTAGAAAGTTAAACAGGTGCTATAATTCAAAGCGTATGCAAATAAAGTAATTAAACAGCCATTAGTATTAAAAAGTTCTATAAGAAGACAGCTGGTGGACTTCGTGCACTTTAAAATGAGATAACTTTAAATATTTAAAAAGAAGACCTTCAATCTCATATATCTCTGCCATTCTTGACTACAATATATTTCAACTAATCTTTTCCTTTTTTATTTATAATTTATTCCTAAATTTGGTTTAAAGAATGTGTTCTAAATTACACACCAAATAAATTAGTTATGGCTTAACAAGTTACCAAATACTATAATAGACATAAATAAAATACCTACCTAAAATTCTGTTACTGATCCACTTTTATGTAGTAATTCTATAAACAGATTGCTATGTTTTTTTTCATTAGAGCTATAATAGGTATTATAGGATGCTTCCTGTGCAGATGACAAGTTTTGCCGGAAGCAAATTAATTTGTTTAGCGTGTATCAAGACTGACTTAGATAATATGGTATAAATAAGTAAATCGCTAGAAGATTTTTTTTTTATTAACATCTGTATTTACTATTTTATTTAAACATAAAACGACTCCTCATTCACGATACTAACATACAAAAAAAAAATGTTAGTGTTCAATTTTGTATTATATTTATTCTTAACAACTTTCCCAAGGAAGGTACTCAATTTGTTAAAGCGTATGTTTTACTTTTGACCTACAACAATACTGAGAAGGTCTCCCACAGGAGGTCTTTCTTGTTACCAACAAGGACCATATAAAGTTTGCATAGGAGTTTCAATGCCAATGTCGGTGCACCAACTTGCATTGAATCGTATTTAAGAACTCACGGTGTTGGTAGTCGAAATTGCAGGGGATTTATATTTTTAAGTACCCTCACGGGAAGTGATCTAGTAGAATCCGATAGTGTGACTAGGAATGAGATAGATTTCATCATAGTGGACCTTCTGATCACACATATTCAGAGATGTGTTTGTGATCTAGCATTGAAAAACCGGAAGTGATCAGAGGTAAGACTTTGAATATGGTCTTCCAGCGATGCAGACCCACTTGATGGGAATTACTCTAACTGAAAAGCTACTATTTTTTAGGCACTAAATGCCGAATATAAAGCAGCATAGGTGACTGAAGAGAAAAGTTTTGCTTTAGTAAGCATGCTAGTAGACAACTCAAATTCTTCGATGAGACGCTTAGTCTCATTAAGAATGTCGAGGCATACGCACACTTCCACAGTTGTTTGTGTTCAAAGAGGATCCATTAAGTAAATATATTAACGACTAAATAACGAGACCTTTTCAGCTCAAAATCGTAACGAATAACTTGAGCAGATGAGCAGAATAACTGTCAAAGCTCAGGAACAGCTCGAGCTTGACTGTTTCTTCTTAGCCAGAGATTTTATCTGAGATTGAGGTTTCTATAACAAATAGTACTCTATAGTTTCACAAGCTTCTCACCTGATACAGGGCACCATAGAATACATCTACACATAAAGCAAGTTATAAAATTATTCATGAGCACAATTCATGTTTTCACGTGTATTACCTTGTAGGCTGCGATAACTTTTGACTCTATGAACTCTGTGGTCTATATAACTATGTCACGTTGATTATCAATACGTTAATGCATTGAGACATCTGTATAGTGCCGCTTTTATATCGGTTCTTATTCCAGAGGGTGACAGTACGCAAATACACCGAGTAGTGCGACAGGGGGATGTAATTTCCCTGAAGCGTTTTATAGGCTTATTGTATAAGAACAGTATCCATTTGCCAAATTCATATTAATTTTTATCACAATTTTTTTGCATTAACAAGAGTATACAGTTACATAATAATACAAATATAAACCGCACAGAATAAGAAGCGAAATTGAACTTGAAAATAAAACGACGCTGACTTGTTTGAGTAGCACCATACGATTTCAAATGCTAGAAATGAAGATAAATTTCCACACGCTCACAATAAACGTTGGCGCCTTGTGGAACGTTTACGGAATTCAATTATATCTCCCACTGTGTTTTCAAAGTTTTCTTTGGGAATAACTGTTCTTCTTAAACTGCTTTGAAGATTTAATCATTTTATAGCTATAAATGTCTATGTACTTCCTTGTTAGAGAAATGGTCAAAGTTATTGTTCTTCTATATTCAAAACCTTCGGTTATATTAACTTTACTGGATAATAATTTATTTATTAAATTTTTCTACCATTGTGTAGTTAAGATATTATACGTAGACTTACATTTAAATAACATATTCCCAAAAATTTAATGGTAAATTAATTTTTGGTTATGTTAAATATGATCAGTTTATTCGCTTATTTCATTCAAATACCCAAACCTTTCACGAGGAAATATGTTAAAACAGATAAATAAATTACAAGGACAATATTTAACTACATTTACGTATATTTTATATGTACATAAAAGTTATCGTTAGGTAACTTTTTGAAAACAGGTAATATATTTGTGTCAATAATATTGGATTTATACCATGGCAAACAAAAAGAAACAAAATAGATGGTCATTAAACAAGTTGCCTCTGTCTGTCAATCACTTGTCAAGCACAGATGTTTACCTTTTAGGAAAGTAAATATAATTAATTTGCTAACAAAATTTTAAAATGATTTATTTTTGTTACGTAAAAAGTAATTTTATTTATTTAAAAAGTTTTATCTAGTTAAAAATCAAATTCTAACGAATCTGCATGTATATATCAGAGCATAATAGTGACGCCCTACGCTGCTATTTTAATGAACAGAAGGTCTACCAATTAATTAATCTCCTGCATTTATTACCATTTCATTCAAATATATAAATATTTATTGAAATTACATCATAAAATCTATTTTTAAATGATTAAGTTCGTATACTTTGCTTGATTTATAATACCAAAGATACTATATAAGGTTTTTAACTATTTTGGCTGAGCGGCGATAGTGTTACACGAGTAAATTTAAACAAAACATGTGAAATTTTACCAAAATAAATATGACTGACTTCAAACAGAAGAGAAAAATTTTATACAATACAAGCGGATAACAAAGTGAAATTTAAATCTCTTATATCTTTTAAGATAGTAATTTAATCGAAATGTCGTATATGACGTGTTTTATGCTTATAGAATTAAATTTTTTTTTGACTTATTAACTTCTTTTTTTTAACTTACACTATGTTTCCTAGAATGAGCTTTAAACAATTTTAAAAAGTGTAAATATAATATTTTTTAAAATTTTATTAAATTGGTTATTTTGCGGTATTAATTTAAGTAAGTTTTTTTTAAATATCTACAATTTTTTATTATCTACATTCAACTACTTGTCACAAAATTATTAAGAAAAATGGGAACAATGGAAAGCTAATATCTATCAGGAACAAAATTTTAACAAAATTAGGGCTCTAGCAGCGGAGCAACGTGGTAACATATATAAAAAAAAAAACAAACCCTTCCAATTGAACAGTTGCTGAGTCACTCCTAAAGAAAAATGTCAACGGAGTTTTCTGAAGTGGGTCATAAAGATGACATAAATGTTTTTAAATCTCTAGACATCGACAAAAACGTCAGATCTTTGGGGGATTTTTGTTAAGATGATGAGTGCCGTTATCGATGTTATATCACCTAAACCTAGGGGTGAGTTTCCTATTTCCTTATAAAGCATATTAAAGTAATACCAGTTTCTAAATCGGGTAGTAAAACTGATCCAAATAATTTTAGACTATTATCCGTTCTAAGGTATTTTCTGCGACCTTTCAAAGGCTTTTGATTGTGTTCAACACGCGACTCTGTTCAGGAAACTATGCCTCTATGGTGTTAAAAATACTGCCTTCGATCTTCTGATTTCGTACCTGAGCTATCGAACTCAGAGGGTAGACGTGAATGGTAAGAGATTTCCTCGGGGCCCGATAAGTTTGGGTGTCCCACAATGATCTATTTTTGGATCTTTTCTCTTCCTTGTTTATATTAATGATCTACCGCATGTAGTTAATAAAAACAATGATATAGTATTATTTGCGGACTCTTTGATTTTTAAACTCAGATGTAATATAGTGATTAATGACGATGTAAATAATACTCTCTCCAAAGAAGCGCATTGGTTCAGTTTGAATAATTCAGTATTAAACAACAAAACGACAAAATGTATTAAATTTATGACCCCTAATTTTAAATTTGGTAGTTTTCAAATGTCTTTGAAAACGCCAGACGGAAATGCCAGACCTTGATAACTGTACTATGTTTATCGGCATAACAATAGTAGCAGCGGGGCCTCCATATATTAAGACTGGTGAATAAACTTAGCTCCGCGGCATATGCTTCAAAGAAAATTCGACACATAACTGATGTGGAGACAGCCCGCTTGGTAAATATCAGTTAATTCCACGGTATAATGTCGTATGGCCTTATACTGTGGGGAAACGCGGCCGAAATTAATACAATCTTCGTCCTTCGAAAAAAAAACTATTCCTGCAGTCTATCAGAATCTTAGAGAGTTGTTTATTCAAATTAGAATAATGAACGTTACTTCTCAATATATTTTTTAAAAATGTAAAGTTTGTGCAGAAAAACAAAAATTATTTTAAAGGCATTGTAATGCACATTAATTAAGTACTACGGCATAGACTAATTCTTTCAGCAACTAGACTGCAAAAAATATCTAAATATTTTATGGGACAATGTATTAGCTTTTCCAAGAATATTCCTGAAAACGTTCAAGATTTAACCAATAATAAGTGAGTGTATCGCTTCTATGTTAAGAAAAAAAAAATGTGTACCTCCTTCTTTTGGGAAGTCGGTCAAAAATAAGACAGACTTTAATATGAAATAGTAATAATTGTTGAATGTTGACTTCTGCATCGGATTTTTATTTTATTTAACATAAAATGCTCAATATGATAAAGATATTAAATAACCTAACACGCAGATTTTTAGTAAGTTTTGTGAGCAATTTATAAATATTTTTGGCAAAAATTTTCAAATTAAAATATTTACTGTAAGCTATTTAAAGACAATTAATTTTAATTGTTAGAATATCTTGATGATGGTGAAATTTTGTTATTCTACTAAAGATGTTCTATTACAGAGAACATAATTGTGATCAAGTAATAGAAGCTGCTGAAAAGTAAACGGATTTTTAGGTATTTATTTTTATCAAATATAATTTTGTGCCCAAAAATGTATTTTGAATGCATTTATTATTTCAAACATGTAATGCCTTAATTTAGCCTCAATACATTTTTGTACCTCGTTTACAATAAATTGGTACATGTACTCGCTGAATTTAATATAGATCATTCAAAGACGCACAATTATTAATAACTACTTTATTAGTCTTCTCTTTGAGTTAAGCTAGAATTTGTAATTTTATCGCACAAAATACGTTGTGAAAATTCATAATTTTCACAACGTATTTTTTTAATTTCTTAAATATCAATTAAAAAATGCGCTACCCACTAACTGCCTCCGTAGCCTAGTGGTATGGGCGTGTGCTTTAGAAACCGGAGGTCGTGGGGTTCGAATCCTGCGGGGACGCAACAAATTCTCATTGTTGTTTCCTAGTTGGTTAGGGCAATTTGGGCCGATCACCCAATTGTCTGAAAAGTAAGATGATCCATGCGTCGGATGGGCATGTAAAAAAGTCGGTCCACCCACCAACCCGCATTGGACCAGCGTGGTGGGATACGGTCCAAACCCCCTAATGGATAGGGGTGATTTGGGGGAGGCCTATGTCCAGCAGTGGACTAACAAAGGCTGATGATGTGTGTGTGTGTGCTACCCATTCTTTAAAAAATCATTCAAAAATAAAAAAAAATGTAGACGCAGAATCTTTAAAATTATTCTTTGCTCAAAAGTGTCTCCGACGAATTATCGTTGAGATCTGCGTAACACTCTCAAATCATTAATAGTGTATATAAAATCATTTGAACGAAGAACGAAGCAAAGAATATGACGTCAAGAAATATAAAAATAAATTTAAACATCGTTTCGGATTCGCGTAAAAATCACTTTAATCACAAAATTGCAATCAGGCAATGCATCAGCAATGGCAGGCAATTTTTATTAATTAAGCTTATTTAAGATAATACAAAGACATAAAAGTTCTTGTATTACATACAAACATTGTGTCGTATACGACTTTTGACCAAATGAATACTTTGTAAGCGCGTTGTTACCCGCTTATATTGCGCTATATATTTATTTACTGTTTGAAGTCGGTTATATATTTTATGTTAAATATCTACTTCCTTTTTACGTCTAAAACATATAAAAAGAATGAAAATCACACTAAAAGACGAACTCAGAACAAGAATACACTTTATAAAATTGTATTCACTGCATGCTTATTTGTAATTTTATACTTTAAATTAATACTAATGCCGTAAAATGTGAAAAAGACCCATCCTAAAGTTAGAAATGTGCCATGGGACTCTTCAATTCGAGGAATTTAAATTGAGACTTGATATATAGAGCGCATTCGTCTGTCTGTCAGCTTTATTGCTTCAAGCTGAATTAACGGCCCCTCAGTGAACAAGTTATTTTAACATCCACTGAATTAACATGTGTCGTTGTCGCATATTTCTTACTCCCTACCGTTTAGTACATGGTGTGTAAAGTTATATAACTGTTGAAAATAAATCTACTCTTCCTAAACTTTATGTATAAACTATTAAACTCATTGTATGCGTTAGAGTGGATATGGCGTTTTAATTTTAACGCTTTACTTTGCTGGTTTTTTAATTTTTTGAGGGTAATTAAGTTTTTGTACTAACTAAGTAATGTTTGATTTTAAAGTTAAATTTTATTTTTCGACATGTGAAATAAATTACTTTTTAATTTTGCGTTAAATAAGTGCATTAAGATAAAAGCGCTCATAAGATATTACAGAAGTATCACGTTTTCCGTTTAATTTTTATTAATATTACAGTATATAACTGTAATTGATAATTTAAACGTTTTTAGTGATATACGTGAAAACAGTTAGATTCAACACTTGGTTATGGTATTTTTGGTTTGGTATTTTAATGAAATAGTTAAATTAAGTTTAAATCTATTTCAAACCTTTACATCGTATTAATAAATAGTCATGTTCTTTGAATCTATTCTAAGTAAGTACCAAATTTTATCGAAATCGATTCAACAGTTTAGTAGGTAGAGACCGTAAAGACGGACGGACAGACAGACAGACAGTTACTTCTGCATTTATAATATTATATGGATTATCATGTTAAAACTGTATTGAATTATCATATATTACATCTAACAAATGTAGGTCACACTATTGAGTTTAGATATGAGATGCAATTCTTTGTAAATAATATTTTGGTAAGTATTTAATACTAATAGCTAAACGTTTGCCACATCAGGGATATAGAGAATAAACGTAAATAAATTTGCAAAATTCGTGCACTCATGCAGGTTAAACGCTCCACCAATAAGAACTAGTTCTCTTTTGACGCCATTAGATTTAGTCCAAGTCTAATTGGGCTTAACTATAAAGCACAACATCAGCGTTTCCTTACCATCATCATCATCATCATCATCATCATCATCATCATCGTCATCATCATCATAATTAGCCTGGGTCAGTCCACTGCCGGACATAAGCCTCCCTTAATGTACGCCTTCTCCATTAGGGAGTTTTTGATATATCCCAACACACTGGGCCAAAGCGGGTTGGTAAGTGCTATTCCTAAATACAATTATTAGGTAATTGATTTAAAATTAATTTTAAATGGTTTCTATTTTAAACGCTTGTCATTGTACAATTCTACGTGCCAAAGTCTTATATCGACTATAAATCATGTCTATCAGAACAGCTTGCTGTATAACAGCTAAAATTGTCACTAAATCAATTCTTAAGATACTTCCCTGCAGTGTGGAAAATATATTGAGTCTGTGAAGTGTTGAAAAAAAAAACCTTATCTATATACATACATTTATGAATTCCAACAACCATAGTCTTAAAAAAGGTTTTGAAAGTGGTACATACAACAAAATTACTTTTATGATGTTTTTTTCTGTGTGTCGGTCTGCTTGATTTTTGTGGCTAATTTTTGGAATGGCAGGTCCAATTTCAACAGGACTTTCGCTAATAGATAGCTGATGTTACTGGGAGTAATTACAGCAATTTTATAAAAAAATTAAAATATACATTATCACGCGGACGAAGTCGGGAACAACTTCTAAAGTATTATTTATAATCTTTGAAATAAAAATATGTACCTAAAGTCAATTTGACTATTTAAGAATAGGACAGTTTAAATTAAGTTTTTCATCATTACGAAAAAAGTGCAAAAGTTAGCCTCTCAAGTGAGCGATTAATCTTACAGGTAAGGGAAGTTGTGAAACAGTCGTAGACTTTTTCTTGGTACAAAATGCTTCAATTTATTTAAAAAAAACTAGCCGAGGTAGAAACTTTGCATATAAAAATAATAACTAATATTCTTTTCTTGTATTTTACTTTAAAATTTTAATTATTTTCACAAATGATTCCTGTAGTTTATTTTGTTTTAAACAAAATCCACTTAATATTACACAAAGAAATAAAAAAATATCTACAGTCAATAACGGACTTACAATATTTTAATTGTTTCAATTGTTATAAAAAATAGATTGAGAGCATAACGTATAAGATCAAAGTCGTTCGTTGTCGTTCGTTGAAGCGATAAGCTTGTAAACGAAAGCAATGACGTCATTCGTAAGATAAAGTATCGCACAAGGCAAATTTCGCACCAGGGCAATTTACTACCTGTCAGAATAACAAAGTGTTATGGTTTAACTTATAAAGAGCTATAGGCCAAATATCTAGTACTTTAATCTAGCAATCAGGTTGAGCGAAATACCTTGTGCATGATGAATACTATGATTATAATAGCACAATCATAAATGTCCGTCAGTACCCAGAATCAAATCTCATTATGTGATATCGTTATGTTATGAAATACTCTTGACTTGTGTTCTGGTCCAGAAATTAAAAAAAAAACGTTTTTTTTTTCATAGTTTAACTATTTAAGAATATGTCTACGAGATGATTTTACAAAATTAAAATAATTTTCGGAGAAATATGTAATTTGCTGAGCAGGCATCCAAATCGGTTGGACTGCAACTAATCAAACAAAAGACATAATGGGTTTTCCGACTACCTGAATGTATGTTACTTTATGTAAACCACGTTAACATATGTGCTGAGAGTGAATAGTTTTTTCTAAGTCGAGGAAGATCCGATGTAAAAAGCAGGAATGGTAGATTGAATAAATGTTAGTTGAAAATGCAATTTTATGACTTACAATAATTAATAAATAAATAATTAATAATAAAAATTTTACTTGAAACTTTAAAAGCGTTTTTTCAGAACTGTCTTTTTGAATCCGATACCCACGTTTTTTCAGGTTCTGCCAAACCGATTCACTTGAAATTTTAAGAGAGTCTCCTTTAGGGACTTGTCTACGTCCATCCTCAATTTTTAATTTTTACTATTTTTAACAAATCGAAGAATGTTCAAAAAAGTGATACATTTTTTTTTCTTTACACAGTCGCCATTTTGTAACTTTTCTGTATTTCCAGACATTACGACATTATTGTAGACTGATAATCTTGTTTTTTGATTTCAAATTGCTAGGAGAGTTTTAAATCGTGGGTATAGTCACACACCAAATTTTTGAGACGCCCCACTCCATCAGCTGATAACTGACGGAATTTTGATTTTTTTTAACTTTTTTATTTATTTTTGTATGCTTCTAATGTGAATAAATAATGTATAAAAATCGATGCTAAAAATATTGCTTGCTTTTTTTACAGCACTTCAAAAATTACCTAAAATTCATGTCTCTAGACTGGAATACCCCCTTGAGTAAGAGAAACCCTTTAAACTGAAACGGTCTTCTTATTCGGATATTAAAAAGGATTTTCCATCGTTTTATTTAAAAATTAAATAAGGAATGGAAAATTAAAAAAAATTAAACATTAATTTTAATTTAGAGTCATATATAATAGGGAAAAATATAAATTTATTAATTGGCTTTAGTAATCTGACAAGCAGAATGGTCACCTGGTGGTAAGCGATTCCTGCCCTGTTCATAAGAAAAGCAGCTTAAAACGCTACAAATTCGCTCACCGTTCCTGCAAGATTAAATGTTGTCCCGTTTATCCAGTAATTACGCTGACAAAAGTGCCCTTCAAACCGAAAGACATAAGTGTTTACACACAACACAAAACTGATTTCACGCCGAAATAGGCACCGCGGAGGTACTTTCCTTGACGGTCCTTTTTCAAAAGCCTCCACTAAAATACAATGATACAATATGTTTACCTATAAATTTTATATACGTCAAGCAAAGGTGATGACCGTTTAGACTATAAATTCAAATGTAACTTAATTTCCGTTAAAGCTAACTTCTATGAAAAAGTCTACACGCGTAATAATAGTATTTATATAAATCTTTTGCCTCTTCCATGATAATGACACGTGATTTAGTGACAATTTTAGCTGTTATACAGCAAGCTGTTCTGATAGACATGATTATATAGTCGATATAAGACTTTGGCACGTAGAGGATTGTACAATGACAAGCGTTTAAAATAGAAACCATTTAAAATTAATTTTAAATCAATAACCTAATAATTAGAAAACATCTAACGTGTATATGGTTAAAAAACACAATTTATTTTAACTTTGCTCATATTTTCAATATAAACAAAACAACTATTTGCTTGTGTGCTGTGAATATAATCAAGGTAATTGAATACAACAGTATAGTACGTCTATTTTAAGCCGCATTGTCCCTTAGGGGCTGACATTTGAGTGCAAGTAAAAGGTATTATATTTCTTGTTGCTACGTCATATGACGTAAAAGTTACGAAGGCAATTGTACAAAACAGTTAATTCTCTCGTAGAATATCTATGAGACATTTTGGTGTTAGAAAGATAACATGACTAATATCTTAAGCGCCATTATTTACGTATATATATTATGTACTACCACGAGAAACTACAATTGACCATAATTTAAAATACCAAAATAGCCCTAACCAGCTAGGAAACAACATTGAAAATTTGTAGAGACCCCGCAGGACTCACCTCCGATTTCTAAACCCTTACCACTAGGCTATGGAGGCAGTTACAACTGATATGCAGTGTAATTAATAAGACATTGAAATAGATTGAAGTGAAATTATTTGCAAAGGATATTTTTTTTCCACCGATTCTTTTCTGTACACGATTGAGTTTCGATGTTTATAAGTTTTCAGTACAGTCGAAACTAAATACATAACTAAGACTTTGACGAACCTCTAATTAAGTACCTTCATATTCGCAAAACGATAATAAAAAACAAAATGTTAAACCTACCTTGACATCGTAACTTTGAGTTGGCTGTAAATCAGAAGTCATTTAGCATCAAATAAATGCTACTGACACCAACTTTGTTACCTTGGCTGAAATAATTCATTTCTATTAAAGTTACAGCAAGAAATTTCTCTATTTCTGTATGTCTCTATTTTTATCTATATAACAGTGTTATTCGCTATTATAGTAGTAAACATACGGAAATCTTGTATTTACAGAAGTATACAATTTAAAGGGGTGCAATTGTGCAACTTTTGTAACTATGCGTACCATTTAAACTTTTTTCTATATCCTTGAAACAGGAAAAGTATTTTTATCTTACTTTATTTCGCAATATTAAATGAGACAAATGATGTTCTAGGGGATAGCAAAATTTAAATTTATGTTATCGTAATCTTAAATCGTAATCCTCAAAGTGAACAAAAACATAGAAAAGGATTGAAAAATATTTATAAAAATATGTATATTAAAAAGGATAAACAAAACGTGATAAACAAACATTCAAGGTAAGCGGATTTGTTACATACCATTTGGTGAACATCCTGCTTGTCTCGTCACTCCAACTTATAAAAAAGCAGTAAAAACCGCAGAGCGCAACTAGTAAACTATTGAATTGTTTAAAAATAATTATTTCTTTTATTTTCGCGATTATTATACAAATCAAATCTATTAATTTACTACTAATACTACGAATACTAATACTAATTTACGGATTTTTCGCGTTAGTTATATATATTTATTCCCCACGTTTCGGATTCTTTTCAGTTTGTAGTTAGGTAACAGAATCCCCCGAGTTCCTAGCCCACGCATGGACGAGACTCACACCGCATGGGTGATGCGGCCCCGCCGAGTCACGGAGGATAGGGAGAGCGGCCTACAAACTACCGACACTTCTCTTCCTCCACGACTCCTCCTTGGTGCATGAAGGGCTGCACACCTACCTCCTGCAACCCGTCCCTCGAACCCTCCACAGGCACATCTAAAGCGGGCTTGTTCAGCCCGCTTGGAGCAGCCTCCTCCTCGGCCGGCCTTCCACCACAGGCTGGCCAGATTCCTCTTAGCTTTCCTGCGGCTGAGCAGACCGCAGGTACTGAGTCCCACCGCTACGACAAAGCGAGGAACCTGTCCGGAAATCTTGCATCACCTATTTCAATCTTTCGACCAATTTATTCCGCAATAATTAAAGCGTGTTCTTGGATTCTATTCTAAGTAAGTACTAAATCAGTAATTTCATTGAAATCGGTTTAACGTTTTAGACGGTAAGATGGACAGACAGACTATGTTACTTTCGCATCTTTAAATATTAGTATGGATTACATTTGAAGGAAACCTGAAATTTAGCTTTGCTTCCTGATATGGCGTTTATAATGATAAAAATAATTTACAATGAAATCAACGCTAGTCATGGTACAAAAAGCTTTTTAAGCAATAATCAAAAACCAAAAGAATGGAAACTTGCAATATGCATAAAACACGATGCTCGTACTTTTTTTTTTCCAAGCGGGTAAAGCTTTTAGCCTTAATATTTCTTTTGTTCTTACGAAGCTGACTTTTCTTTTCGTTATTTATCGAAAGAAAAAAGTTTTTATCAAACTTTTTCTTCCTTGTTCTTTTCATAAGCTTTGCGGTTCCGATATCCATGTTTCGTGCCTTTAAACAGTACCCTAAGTATTTCCGACACAGTATATAAAGAAATTTAAATACTTTTTATAAAAAATGTTATTTTTATTTTTGTTTTCTAAGCTTTTTCTACGCTTTATTGTGCAACTGTCCATAGAAATATAATTAAAATAGGAGTGCCTGTTTGTAACATTGAAATAACCGTTTTTAAATTATTACATTGCCATATATAACTGTTTCCATTTTTTTAATCTTTGTCCTTCTGTCTATCGGTCTGTCTGTAAGTTTTGGCTAATCTTTATAATGACCGGTCCAATCTTGACAGGCATTTCAAATTGGAAAAAAAATAAAGTTTTAAAATGGTAGCTGAAGTTTGGTAGTTGAAGAAAGACTGACTTACATGCACATTAAGAACGATTTAAAAAAAAATCTAACAGATTTTTTTATGCGCGGATGAAGTCGCGGGCCACTGTTAATATTCTTTATCAAAGCTAATTTTATAAGCTCAAATGAGATAATATATATCGTTTGATACAATTGTCATTCGATTAAATTAGCGTCGTATAAAACTTGGTACCGATGTTATTGCCCCAAATGCTTCTTATTTTATTTAACATGAGTTGTTTAAATTTATTAGCAAAAATTATTAAATAAAAAATTAAATAGGATTTAATGCCAATAAATATTATACCTTACATGCACAGTAAGGTATTTAGTTTGTACTCTAGTTTAATCCTGTTTCAATTGTATATTATCTCTATCAATATGAAACTTTGATATTTTACAAAATTTAGGTACTTAATTGATAATTTATCAAATGAATATTATTACTCAAATTATTAATTATCAATACAATTTGTAGAAATTTGGAAATTTGGAATTTTTTCGAAAAGTTGATTCCTGTAAATATTTTAGTAAATATTTTTCTAGTTCATAGAGCGAAGTAAATAAACCATTAACCTTCAAACAACCATTATAGGTTCTGCTATTCTCAGTTGCAATTATGAAAACATAATTCACTTCGAATAGAATAACAAGATAATAGGTAAATATTTGTGTTTCTTACTTCTAGTTGTGTTTATTTATATACTGTCAGGAAGTGAATTAAGATATAAAATGACCATTCCATTCATTCAGGAAAATATTTTTCATTGTTTTTGAATAGTGGCAGTAGGCAAAAAGATATTTTAGCGTATCTTATTTCATTGTATAAAGCATATAAATAATATAAATATTAGCATATAAGTAACTAAAACTTAGAAACCGGAGGTCGTGTGTTCGAATCCTGCGGGGACTCAACAAATTTTCATTGTTGTTTCCAAGTTCATTTTTTCATCATTAGCAGCCCCTATCCATCCACTGCTGGACATAGGCCTTTCTCAATAAACGCCAAGACAGTCGATCCCTTGCTACTCGCTGCCAACTTGAGCCGGCTACTACACGGAGATCGGCATCCCACCTGGTCGGGGATCGACCAACGCTCTGTCTTTCCGAACGTGGCCTCCTCTCCAGAACTTTCTTAGCCCAACCATCGGTTCTTCTGACCACGTGACCGGCCCACTGCCACTTCAACGAGCTATTCCTTTGCACTGTGTCGGTTACTTCAGTTCTTTGCCGGATAAATTCATTACGAATTTTATCCGAATTCTGAATAGAAGTAAGACAACTGCACCAGTTGTTTATATTTGCCAAAAGTATATTTTATGTACGTTAAAACTATTCGTTTCTTATCACGGTCACGGGCAGGCTAATTTTGCATGAGTCTGTATCTGAATGTGTTTGGAAAAACCTTTTTATTTGAAATTTGATATATCTTTTTACTTTCTTAATTTTGAAATTTTTTACAGTAAAACTTCTAAAAGTCGGCGTCGAGAACTCAGTAATTTAATATGTATAATAATCGCATTAATAAAAGAAATAAAACTATGGATTTTAATCCTCCAATAAGCAAACTTATAAAGCTTCCTTTCTAAAGTTACTCGTTTAAATGCTACATTCAGCTTAAACGAACTAAAAAAACATTATATGAATGTTTATTACAAAAGCTGCAACGTATCCGATTTCTAGAGAACAACTCTTACTTTTAGGCGGAAATGGCAAAGTGGTGCAATTTCCGAGCGAGTTAAGGACTGAAATGGGAATAAAGATAGATTCAAGCTTACTTCAGCGTCATTTAAGGCTCAGTATAAACTTTAAAAATTAGTAATGTAGCGAGGTTAGTATTTTAAAAATATAAAATACTAAAAAGGTTTTGTATGTTTATCAATTCTTAGCTAATTTGTGAGTCAAGTAACTTATAATGAAATAGATACTGCAAAGATAACGCTAACCCATTTGTGCGTTTGGTCCTCTCAGTAATTATAATTATTAGGGATTAGCTATTGAGCCTTTCAAATAAAAACATCTCTGTTCCGCTCTATTGTTTTTAATAGAAGATGACACCTCAGAGTAACCTTATCGTTTTTCGTCATCATCATATATTCCTTATTATTTTCCTACAAAGCAACGAGTCTGAGAAGAATAATTAAAACTTTTATTGGACTTTTATTCACTTTTACAACAAAACCAACAAAAGTTTAAAATTTAACCATCAATAAATTTAAAGGTTGTTAACGAATGGTTATTACAAAAAAGATGACTTTTGATTGATAACACACTCTAGTAAAGCAATTCTCATGTTTCTTAACATTAATTAAATTGTAAAAGATGACAAAAAAATTGTCACGTTAAGTATATTTCGCCAACCCGTCTGGGTTCAGCGACCTTAGGAACCGATGGTAGCATTGTTGATTATTAAAAAGTAGTTTTAATTCTTTGTTGAATAATAATATTTTAATTTTAATAAGAATCAATCAATTCAAACTAAAATGTACTAAATTGTTTCTTGAATTAACGCGCTTAATATAAAGTTTACATTCCACTTTTAAGTATTATTGTGTTGGTTGCATACATTATGTTACCGTGAATTTCGACTCTTTTTAGTTTTCATGTTCATGGGGCAGACTATACAAAAATAGACGCCGGACCGAGTTAGTAATGTCGTAAATCGTACAAAAGTGTCGCTTGATTGAAAGACGTTTTGAGTCAATGTTACGTCAGGTTAATTACCATAAATTTTACGTATAAAACACCTTTCGCTTTTGAAATTTTGTAAAATATTTGTGTCTGTTTTCTGTAACGAAAACTATATTACATAAAATGTGAACAATAAAAAATAATTTTATTCTTGATCTTACAGATATAGTTTTTTTGAGATACTTATTCTGTCTAATCTAAACAAATTTATAAAATAGCAGTGTTTGTTCGTAACATTAGACTAGCTTTTAAATATTTACATTTATATTAAGCCGTATATTTGTATAACAAAACAACGTTTTTAATTTCTTTTCTGTCTGTATGATTATCAGTATATCTGTTTGTTCTGGTAAATCTCTAAAATATATTATATAAATGGCTAGCCTAAATTTGACGGGACGTTACTGAAAGATAACTAGTAACTAATTAAAATGAAATATATTTTTATTATTTGAAATTATTCCTAAATATAACATTTAGATTAATATCATCATCAGCCTGTGATAGTCCACTGCTGGACATAGGCCTCCCCTAATATACCCTTATCCATTAGGGGGTTCTGGACCATATCCCACCACGCTGGTCCAATGCGGGTTGGTGGGTGGACCGACTTTTTCCATGCCCATCCGACGTCTGGATCATCTCATTTTTCAGACGATTGGCTGATCGGCCCAAATTGTCCCTAATAACAAAACAACAATAAAAATTTGTTGAGTCCCGCAGGATTCGAACCCACGACCTCCGGTTTCTAAAGCAAACGCCTATACCACTAGGCTACGAGGCAGTTCTGATTGTCATCAGTTATGATTAATATATACTAATTTATTCTTTTGTTTGCGAATACACCCGCATGAACTACATTTTGTATAAGACTTTTACAGAATTTAAGCGTTTATTGTCAGCCTACCCCGTGACCACCACTGCTGGAAAGTGTTTGAAACGTCGGGAATTTAAAAATGTAAAAATAAACGTGATAAAATCCGTAAAAAGTCCTTTTATTCAATAATATACTAATTTGTCTTTTTTAAGCAACTATAATAGATTTCTAATATAGGAGATAAAAGATTTGGGTATAAAATAAATTATAATTTTAAGAAATCTTCAAAAGAAATACAAAGACTTATTACTCAACGTAAAGCAACTAAACTTATTAAAATTTAATATTTTTACTCGTATTAGCTTTTTATTCAATCGGGTTTTAAACAAAAAAGGAATGAACGAATAAAAATATATGTTAATACTGATTAGTTAAGCTCAAAAGAAAGGTTTTCAATTTATATCAAGTTCGTAACAAGGCGATGTATTTTACACTTCAATAAAATTTACGTCCCTAAAGTCTTTTCGTCCTTACAGAGCTTATTCTTTGTTCTTACAAAAGAAGTTTTTTAAATGTTCACTGTATAAATATATTTATAGCTCATTTATTCGCCAATAAACTAGTTTTTTATACTACAGCGAGCAATGTATTTGAATCACTGATAAGTGAATTGTGGAAATTACAATGGGCATTGTAATCGATATTCAATATATTGTATTGTGGTTTTGTTGCATTAAAAACTACTTAAATCAATTAACGTAATGCACAGAACCAAAAAACTTATAAAAAATTAAGCGATAATTTTTTTAAAAGTGATACTTCATACATACTTCGTTTTAATACTACTATTAGAAATCTCAAAGAGAATTCCATAAAGTAAAAAATGATGACGACAACTGAACGTCTCTTTTTACTAAAAAGACATTGAAATAGCTCACGTGACCCAGACAAGCCACGATGTCTCGTACGGACGAGTCGATGTATACACCACCCAACACACTAACACTCAAAACATGCGCAGTTAGCAAACATAGCGCAGTTAGCCTCCGGATCGACCGGACAAGCCCGCTCGATCACTCTGCACCTGCGCCGTCCGCCATGCCCACCGTGCCCGCCTCCCCCGACGCCGTCAACTGGCAGAAGAAGGAAGTCGTCGTGCTCGCCGTGTAGTAGTGCATTGTGCAAGTGTAAGTGCCAGTGTGTGCCGGAAGCAACAGTGTCGACGCGTTCGGCGTACGCGCCTGAGCGTGAATAGCTGTGTAGCCAATACCCGTAGAGGGAACCGAATCACTACCTCGACCGGTCCGTGCCGGCGTACCCCAAGGCTCCGTATTGGGTCCAATCCTGTTCACTTTATACACTAACGACCTCCCACAGCACCGTCTTCTAGACACCGCCTTTTTCGCAGACGACACCTGCATATACTCAACCAGTAGATGTCCTATCCTTCTTAGTCAAAGACTCCAATCCGCGCCAATATCCTAGGGAATGGTTCCGGAAATGGACAATAGAAATCAATCCTTCCAAAAGCGCGGCCATTTTGTTCACGCGACGAAGACCGTGCCTTCCAATGTCCGACTCCTAGATTGCCCTATCCCTTGGGTCAAACAAACCAAATACCTCGGGTAATCTTAGATAAATCTAACATTTGGCCCTGCAAATTACGCAGGTCAGAAACAGAGCGGCCTACGTCGTAGGTCGACTCTTTCCACTAATCAATCCTAAAAGCAAGTTATCTCTGCGCAATAAGGTGTTGTTATACAAGACAGTCATACGTCCAATTTTAACATATGCCAGTCCCGTCTTTGCACATGCAAAGCGATCTCACATTGACAAGCTTCAAGTCCTGCAAAACAGATTCATGCGCAAGGCCACTGGTGCGCCGTATTACCTGCGCAACATTGACCTGCACCTGGATCTGAAATTGCCTACGATCAAACAGTACCTAAAACAAACTTCTATCCGATATTTCGACTCGGCTTCAACACCTGAACGATCTAGTTTGGAGCGCCGCCTCTATCTATCTCTGACAGACATAAAGTAAATATCGAGACTTCTTTTGGCTCATTACCCACTCAATACTATTCTGACTCTACTACTTAAACCATATTCAAAAAAAGCCGTATCAAACTTAGTGTTTAGTTTAAATATTAAATATTTAAAAGTATACATCCAATTCATCTTCAACTAATAAATTTTATTGAGTTTTAATTGTTACACATAACGTTTTATAGTTAGTTATAAATCTTTAATTATTATCTTAGGAGGATTTTTGGATGGTCTAGACATAAAAACCAGTATACATTTTTCTCGAATTCTAGGAGTTCATTTTGAATTAGTTTAAACTTGTTAAACATTCTAGTCGTGTCTTTATATATTAGTTCACATTTTCGAGATTTCTTAAGAGTGCCTTTGATAGTTAGTAAAAACAGTAGAAAATGATTGAACTGACGTAAAATTTAATGCTCTTTGGATATAAATACTAACTTAAGACTTAATTAAAATATTTTTGAAGTAAAACCCTTGTTAAACACAGATGTTAAACGTTAAACTTTGATAGTCTAAATATTATATATAAGTTGCTCTCTGTGCTTTCTACTAGTGAGTAGGTAGAAGATAGTGTCAACGAAAAAAATTGTAAAAACAAGTGTAATTCTAACAAGAAAAATGTGACCAGCTCAAACAGTATTTATCTATTTAGTGCAATATAATTCACTCAAGTTTTGTCAGACAAATAGATTGGACCAACTAGCTCGGATGACGGCGACATGGTAGATCGTATTTTAGAACCATAAACGAGGATGCGGTTTGAAGGACCATGTGCGTGATCCGGCTCGGACAACGTGGTTATAAAGCCGGATTGGAAATGCGATAAAAGAAGGATAAATTCTTCGTCTGATGGCCGCACAGCTGCAGGAATTTTCGGTGATGCGGTTGGAGTTCGCGGTAAACGTGAACCTATTATAACGGAGCGTTGGCCATTCGCGTCGCGTGACTTCGCTGCGTAGAAACTCCCGAAGGCAATTGTCGACTGCAGCGGCGCTGGCTGCCGAACGCGTCACGAAATCTTTTCCTTTTACCCACTTTCTTCTCGAGGTGAGAAAAAATTAAAGGAAAAAAAGAGGTTAGGTGAAAGGAGGAAAGGTATAGTAAGAAAGGAAAGGAAGATTATCGCGTAACCAATTTGCAACTGTGTTAGGCGACATAGAAATGCGCGCGAACACTTACTATTACCTTAAATGAGCTTTGAATTTGCATCATTGCAATTTTTAACAATGTTTTTCATTAAAATGGTTATTGTGGGTTATTCTTTAAAAATACACATATGCATAAGACTTTATTATAGGCTAATTAAAGAACCACAAATATGTAAAACATAATTCAAGTTCATCTTTTACGGGTTCGGCAGCGTTTGCGATTTAACCATACGAGGTTGTGATTTTTTACGCCGAAAAGTTCGTAATTTCTTAATTATCTGTTAAACTACCCAAACCAAATGACAGCTAATACTGTTCATCTAAAAAAAATATTGATAAAATTAGAGCACTAGGAGCAGGGCAACGGGGTAACATATTTATAAAAAAAACGATACGCTCCGAATCGAGAACCTCCTTTTGGGAAGTCGGTCAAAAGTGGTCACCCGCACCCAAAATATACGTTCTAGAATCATGCAATCAATTTTCTTTATTTATTTGTTATATTGGTAGTCCCGATATTATTGTAATATCAGGTTGTATTATTATAATCTTAAGGGTAGCATGAAGTATGAGCGCTGTTGTAATAATACTTACATTATTAGATGACAAATACTAACTTCGCGTATGATGACGATTCTAATTAAGTTGATTTTAGCTTCATTAGAAGTTTGATAATTTTCTGGAAAATAACGATTTTTCAATCGACCTTAATACTTCCTTATTTAATAAAGCTATTTAAATTATTTTTTAATAAAAAAGAAGCATAAATAAATAGAAGAAAAAAGTTAAAAGCCTAAATATTATCTCCTCTTACTTTTAGAAGAGGGTATTTTGTAAATATAGGATCTACAGGAATACTCTTCGGACATTTCAACACGATGTGTGCTTCTAACGAAGTAGCAGTGTTAAAGTATCAGTACTCCGTTGGAAGGCACCGTAGCTAACGAAGTTACTCGGGATTAAGTTGTGACATCACATGTCGTCTTTTTGACGCTACATAGAATTTAAAAATATCCTTTTTCCAAATCTGCAGTTTTATGCAATTTAAACTTTTGAGATAAACAATTATAGTGTTGTCAAAACGATCAACTAACATCTATCTATCTATCTATCTATCTATATATAAAAATGAATTGCTGTTCGTTAGTCTCACTAAAACTCGAGAACAGCTAACGAATTTATCTTATCTTAGTCTTGAAATGTTCGTGAAGATCTAGGGAAGGTTTGAAGGCGGGAAAAATCGAATAATTTCCGGGAAAACCTAAAAACAGCCTTTTCTATTTCCCATTACAAACGTTTTCTAAATAATATGTAGGGTCAATTTGAACTTTATTGCTATTCAATAATGTTCATATTAAATTATAATCACTCACTGTTGTCTAAGCAATTTATGTGTGTTCCTAACGTCAAAGAGTCAATTTGCAATTATACACGCTGCATAAGTTCAAATTCAATTATATCTATCAAAATAGTCTCGTGCGCGTTGGAGGATCTAATGTCGCGTTCGAAAATAACCAAAGTGAATCGCGAACGCGACAAAAATGTAATAAACCATTGGTAGTACTGATTTTCAATAATTTGGTCGACCAAACATAATTTTAGCTTAACTTCAGTTGTAACCATAATATTTGACATTAGATTTGACAATTGACAACCAACTAATATGTCAATCATTCTGTCGCACTTCAGAACACGGAGATTTATGGCTTAAAGGTAAACTCCAAAAATAAATAAAAAATCATAACACGGAAAAAGTATTACGATTGACGATATTGTGTTCTATTTTCTGAGTGCATCTCTCTCTTTGTATTGACGATTACCTACATGACGAGAACTTTCTTTACTTTTGTGATCCATTGTGAGTGACATTCCAAGTGAGTGCTTTTTTGTTGATATTTTGTGATAGTGCCACTTTACTTTAAGTTACGTTATAGCGAGCAAATTATCTCACTTTGATTAATTCGATTACGATGCCGAGAAGACTGACCTGACTTGGGTCGTCGAGTCAATCAAATGCGCGAAGAGCTACCTCACGTGCTAACCGCACTGATGACCGAGAGAGAATAGATCAAGAAAATAGTTGCTATATCAGGAATTGCGTTATTTATTGAGTGACAATGAAGTGGATAGGCTTAGAATGCAACGAGTTCGTGCACATCAAACACAACAACATGCATACATAATGAAATTGAGCGAATCCGCAGACGCACTGCTCCTGTAATTCTCGAACGAACGGCATTCCACTATGATCCGGCAATTGATTATGTGCCGACAAATCGGTAATAATTGGGAAATGAAAATACACTGGTGAATCTACTGGGTTATGTTGTGCTGGAGGCAAAGTAACATTCACAATTGGATCCACTACCAGATCCTTTACGCTCTTTAGTTTCTGGGATTGGAAATGATTCAAGCATTCTTGGCCAACATTCAAATATATAACAACTTTTTCCAGATGACATCTTTTGGCACACATATTATACGGGACATTTCATGCCCACTTTCAGGTATTATACCAGAATATTTTTTATAATGTTTAAGTTTGTACTAAAAATATATATATATATATATAATTATGACAAAATTAAAAATATTACAGATACAAGGACAAATTTATACTTACTGGTTCAAATTTATTTTATGGAGCAATTCAGATGCGAAGTTGATAATCGTTGTGCTCTAATCAATGAAGAGAACCATTGTCAGAATAACAATTTAGTAAACATGGTCAAAATAGCATTGGATCGGATGCCATCTGATAGCCATATATTATCATTCGAGCTGACAAAACACCGCCGGTGAACAGAAGGTTTAATTCACCTACCATTGATGAAGTGGCTTGTTGTCATTGTGGAGAAAATTTACAATCTAGAGATATTGTAGCTTCATCGTCGGAATAAGTGACTTAAAACTGTATCTGAAACACATAGGAGCTATGATGGATTACAATATCCTTTTATCTTCCGGCAGGAAGATGGATACATTTAATATCAAAATGGCAAATCAAGTAATAGGTAAATAAATTGAGCAGAATTAAAGATATTTCAAATTCAATTAATCTAAGAAACATTTATTATTTGATTGCAGGTGCTGAAACCAACAAAAGTTAGTGCTATGAATTTCTATTCATACAGATTCATGATCAGTCAAGGTGAAATAAATCATATTTTGATGTCAACGACTTTTTCTATCAGTTTGCAGTTGACATGTATGTCAAAATTGAGACTGAACGATTAACATACATCCGTTTGAACCAACGACAGCTACGATCAGAGGAATACATTCTATCTCCGCGTCTATAAATGCGATGAGCAATGTGAATAATGTGGGAAGAATGACAGTTTTGCACCAGTTATATAGGAAGCCCACGCCACATGCACGAATATGCTCAGGATGCTATGTCAATGTTAGGCATATGGCCGCCAGACTTATTTGTTACATTAACATGTAACCCAAATTGGTCCGAAATCAAGAGGAATCGCTACATAGCCAAACACCAGTTGTTAGACATGACATAATTGCCAGAGTTTTTAAACAATAATTAAAATCTCTGATGAATTTCTTAATAAAGCATTGTGTGTATAGCCGAGTCCGTTGTTCGATGTACTCTGTAGAATGGCAAAAGCGTGGATTGCCACATGCGCACATTTTACTCTGGTTAGTTGACAACATAAGTCCAGATGAGATTGATTCCATAATTTCAGCTGAAATTCCAGATGAAACAGTTGACCCAAAATCGCATGCAGTAGTTACAAAACACGATACATGGACCTTGCGGACTTTCAACTATCAACTCACCCTGCATGGTTGACGGCAAGTGTTCCAAGCGATACCCAAGAGACCACTTGCTGAAACCATAACGGGAAATGATGGATACCCATTGTATCGTCGGTGATCAGTTGCGGATAATAGGCGATCAGTAGTTGTGAAGGTAAAAAGAACAAAATGTTGATGTAGACAATCGTTGATTGTCCATACACGCCAATATTGTCCAAAGCTTTTGAGACTCACATCAATGTGGAATATTATAACTCTGTAAAGTCGATAAAGTACATATGTAAATATGTAAAAAGGCAGCGACATGGACTCTTTGCTGTAACTCAATGCAAATGATTAAATATCTCAGTACCAGATGGGGCGCTATGTAAGTAGCAACGAAGCAATTTGGCGTATATTTTCATTTGCGATCCATGAAAGATACCCTACAGTAGTCCATTTGGCGGTCCATTTAGAAAATGGTCAACGAGTTTATTTTAATGAATCGAACGCGCAGACAGAGCGGCACGTCCACCATCGACAACATTAACAAGTTTCTTCACAGTCTGTCAAACTGATGATTTTGCTCGCACTTTGCTGTATGCTGACATCCCGCTATTACATATGGAATGCATCATCGAAATCATTTCAGCGTCGAAAACAAGGAACACCAGTTGAAGGACATCCAAATGTATTTGCTTCAGACGCTCTGGATCGCCTCTACACAGTACATCCAAATAACGATGAATGTTATTATTTGCGATTGTTGTTGAGTGAATGTTCGTGGTCCGACATCGTTTAAGCAACTGGGAACAGTTAATGGACAGCTGGTCAACTTACCAGTGAGGCATGCCAACTATTACATTTACTTGCGAACGATTCGATTTACTTGGCATGATACGCTCAAGGATTCCGTAATATCTTCATCGCCGCATCAAATTCGTACATTATTTGGGATTATCATATCGACATGTTTCCTTCGAATCCAAAAGATTTGTGGGTTAAGTATAGAGATGACATGTCTGAGGATGTTTTGCATCGTGTGCGCCGTGAAACTTTGAATCCTACACTACAATTGACTGAAGAAATTTACAATGAGACATTGATCATGATAGAAGATATGTGTTTATTGATAGCAAATAAAGTATTGTCGTGTTTGGGAATGACAGCACCCAATCGTCATATGCACGATGCATTGAAACCCACGAGGTGAAAAGGTAACAACAGTACGACATTGAAGCATGCTGAAACAGTTCGTACAAATGTTCCACAATTAAATCAACAACAAAGCATTGCGTACGACACTTTGATAGAAGCTGTGAACAGTGGATCTGGTGGAATTTATTTCCTTGATCTCCCGGAGGAACCGGAAAAACGTTCTAATTTCATTGCTTTTGGCGAGGATTAGATCGCGAAATGCTGTAGCGTTGGCTTCATCTGGAATAGCTGCCACTCTGCTAGAAGGCGGACGAACTGCGCATTCTGCCTTGAAATTACCATTAAACATGCAAATCACCTGAAACACCAATTTCCAACATCGCTAAAAATAGCGCAATGGCCAAGATCCTACAGGTATGCAAATTAATTGTTTGGGACTTGCACAATGGCCTCATAAGAGGTCACTGAGGCGCTAGACAGAACATTGAAAGATCTTCGTGACAACCACAATATATTTGGTGGGGCCATGATTCTGTTGTCAGGTGATTTTCGTCAGACTCTTCCAGTTATTCCCGGATCAACTGTTGCTGATGAACTAAATGCATGCCTAAAATCATCATTACCCACAGATTTCTGTTAGATCACAGATTCAAAAGAGGAGCTTATTCAGCGTGTTTTCCCAGATGTAACGCAAAATTTTAATAATCATAATTGGCTGGGCGAACGAGCAATATTGGCAGGAAAATTAAAATGTCGAGGATCTCAATGCGACCATTCAGAATTTTCTTTCAGGACAGATGATTTCCTTAAAATCAGTCGACACTATTATGAACCAGGATGACGAGTTAACTATCCCACAGAGTTTTTAAATTCACTGAAATTACCTTTGATTATCACCTCACAATTTGCAGTTAAAAGTAGGATCAGTTGTCATAATGCTGCGTAACATAATTCAACCGCGACTATGCAATGGAACAAGACTGGCTGTGAAAAGGAAAATACAAGGAGAGGATGTCTTGATCCCGCGATTACCGATGATACCAACGGATTTACCATTCGATTTTAAACGCATGCAATTTCAGTACGTCTGGCCTTTGCGATGACAATAAATAAATCCAAAGACAATCTTTAAAGTTTGCAGGAATCAACTTGAGTTTCCCTGTTTCACGCATTGACAATTATACGTCGCGTGTTCTGCGTCGGAAAACTGTCTTTGTTTTGTTACCACCAAAACAAAACAAAAATATAGTTTATGAGAAAGTTTTAGTTTGCTTAACAAACTGTATCATAACAGTGTGTGTCTGTTAATAGAAATTAAACACTTATAAATAGCCAGTATTTCAGGAAAACTCTGTTTTTTAAGTAAGCATCATGGTGTGTCGAAAATAATAAAAAACTTCATGCTTCATTAAAAAATGCTTTTTTATTCAATACGTTGTGTTTGTTTGAAATTATTTTTTCCAAAGTTTAGGTATTTTATTTATCGATTGAGGCGTACGAAGTCTGCCGGGTCAAGCTATCTATCAATAAAGTCGATATGTCACATGAGATTGAACGTACCAATTCTTCCAAACTTATTGTTTTATTCTTAGTTTATTACATAAACTTACTGACTACAATTATTAAGTTAACACTTTGAGTGCTAAGCTAACATTATAATATTATTTATTTATTTTCAAATTAAATCTAATCGCTATTTGGAGACAAATGTTTGCCTATAGCGGACATGCATGTACATATATTTTAAAAACTATAAAATTGCGTACTTATTGAGAATCAAAATAAATTTTATTCCATAAAGGTGGACTTGCAAAATCTTAAAGAATTTATTTATATAATATTAAAATATCGTTCGGTGATGATACTGTTCTCCGGACCGGGTGGTACTTACACGTAGCTTGCATCTAATCTAGATCAGAATTCAGTGATATGTTTTTAAGTCAATAATGCGTTTTAGCTAGCTGTAGTGGATCTATTACAAACTCAACCAAATCTAAGTATTTTTTGCTCAATAAAAAAAAATAACTCTTTTAGACTAAATTAATATATAAATTTTAAAGAGCTTAAAAAACCCTGTATACAACAAATATATCTAGGCAAATGTTTTATTCGTTGCGCAGTAATCGTGTAAATAGGCAATTTATGTGTGTACATATGTTACACGTTGTTTTATTTAAACACGCAAAGCAAAAAGGACTATTGTTCTGAGCTACGGAAGAGCATCATGGGAAACTGCCGAGTGCTCTAAAAAGTGTGTGAGTTTCCGTCGGATTATCCTTTGACGCCATGAACAAGGTTATATTTCAATGGAGAATTTTATGACACAAATATGTAAAAATTCTATGCCTGTATTACCGTAACGTTACTTTTTAAAGTCTTTATAAATTATTAGGACTTTAAAAACAGGATCCTATAATATCTATATATAAAGGATATGTACACATTTATTACATTTACTTCTTATGTTTTTGTTTGTGAGAATATTTTTTTATTTATAGGCATTTTCAGATCCTTATACATTCAGACATTGTTTAATAATTAATAAGTTTAATATGCCACTAAATTAGTAGAAAAAGGCGTGGCTGCCCGATTCTAAACATAAATAAAGATTTATCATATTGTATCATCATTGTACCCATTCAGATGGCTAAAAAATCGGTTATAGCTTTTCCTATTCTTGTTTAACAGTGTTTAATCCTTAAAACGCCATTACTTTGAAATCAAACTAAGTAATTTTAAAACCTTTGCATGCTTACGACTAAATTAACTAAACCTAATAACTAATCAAACGCAAGAGTAGCGACTTATAGACTTTTAAAATATATGAAGTAAATCTATAGAAAAGTAAGATTCTGACAAATAGATGGATTATTCGTTGGTTTAACAAAAATAATCAAACATTTTGAAACCTACAATTTACTTCTAGTTTATTACTAAAAACTTATTAATCTTAATATTTTAGTAGTAAACTCCAAGAATATACGCAGAAAAGTCGACGTCATCGTTTCAGCCTGTCAGAGCCCACTGTTGAGCATAGGCCGCCCCCATAAGTCCCCAAGAGGTACGATCCCGTGCCACCTGTGCAGAAAAGTGTGTTTTCTAATTAGGTTATCAGTAGATTTAAACTATGAAATTCATCTCAGGTCTTTCTAGCTTTTCAAATATATATTTATTTATAGTTTATATTAACTATTTTAAAATTAAAGCGATATTATTGAAAACCTTTCCACGGAACCACTTTCATTGTTTACTATTATTTAACTGTTGTGTGAGCTTTGACATAAATTGAACAATGTGAAGCAGAACATTGTATAGGGTGTTGACATTTTTAGTAAACAACCTATAAAGTTTAGATTGAAAGTCAGGTAAGCATAACTGCTTACCTGTCTTTCTATGGTCAGTTTTAACATAATATACTACCTAGTTGTTTAAAAAGAAAAAATATATACGAAAGTCATTTTAGCAATATAGCATTAAATTTCTCCTTTAAACAGGTCTCATGAGAACTCGCAATCTAGTTCGAAAGAATATCAGGGAAAAGTCATTGCAAAACCTTTTCGAGACCATATTACCGCAATCGCCCCTTTTCCCCGATTTTACGGATAACTTGTCGAGTGAATAAAAAGATAAGTTCACTTGGCAAGTCACCCTTGAAAAGGTTTCGTAGGGAATATACATGTGTAACAGACAAGTTAAAAGTTTTAAAAATTTTCAAATACCGTTGTGTAGCACTGAAAGCATGAAATTAACCAAAACTTTTATTTAATCTCTGCAATTTTAAGATTTTCGAATACTTTCTCCCTAGTTCCGCAGAGATTAATATAATTTCAAAACAAACTTTGAAACAGACAAACAAATCTTTCCTGTTCTTTATATTAGTATAGATAATACAAAATTTGGCGTAGAGTAAGTAAAGCATTTATTAAACACAGAAACGTAAAAAGTTACAAGTTACAAGTGTATTATTCCTTAAGTAAATAATATAAATAGCACCAAAAATTATATACATCGTAGTTTTGATTGTAATAATCATCATCATCCTATGATAGTCCACTGCTGGACATAGGCCTAACCTAATACACCTCCAACCATTAGGGGATTTTGGACCGTACCCCACCATGCTGGTCCAATACGGGTTGATGGGTGGACCGACTTTTTACATGTCCATCTGACGCTTGAATCATCTTACTTTTCAGGCAATAGGGTGATCAGCCCAAATTGTCCTTACCAAACAGAAAACCCATAGTTGTTTCCCCCAGGGATTTGAAGTCATGGCCTCGATTTATATTGCATGGACCAATCACCGCTAGACCACGGAGGCGGTTAGGTGGAGAGCGTGGCATTGCGATTGACATCTGTATGAATAAGAATGCTAGAAATATGACAACCGACGTTGAATATTTTAAATAATTACATCAATCCTCATTCTGGATTGACGCAGAAATACTGATGTACCGCAGAATATTAGAACATAGAATTTATTTTGATATAAAACGGCTTTCAAAAATTATCGATTTAATACAATTTAACTTAATTATTTCTATTGTTTGGCTGAATATTATACATTATTTAATAAAATTACTTTACGGATTTTATCGCGTTTATTTTACATTTTGAATCGACATTGAAAGTATTATCAAAAGGCTTAAATTTCGCAATTGCACCAAGCGAAAAATCCCGTATGAGCAAATTGTATGTAGTTGAAGGATTGTTTGTTCAAAATCAATTGCAAAAAGGAAGATTTGGAGGCTATCCGACAAGATATTTCGTCAATGTTGCGTCAAGCAAAGTGCCGAAACCTAATCTTCCTAAGGGTGAACTTTATTGCCTAACAACTACACAACAACAAAGAACTAACAATTCTCCGAGCAGACAAAGGTAATTCTACGGTGATCATGGACACGTCAGATTATAATTCTAAATTAGAACAACTGTTATCGGATGAAAACTACTTATAGGAAGGTCAAACTGACCCTACTACGAAAACGCTCAAATTAACTAGGATCTTATTAAAAGCACCTGAAAACTTAATCTTGACGTAAAATTGATAATACCTTCAGTCCCAAGCCCCTAAAATTGTATGAAGGCCTAAATACACAAATTTAATGCTCCATTGGCCTATTGTTAGCCAAATTGACTCACCACTTACAAATTGCTCAACATTTAGTAAAAATCCTCTCACCACTCAGAGGAAAAAAGTGCGTTTACAAAGGATTCATACCATTTTGTTAGGAGGTAAAACATCAATCTTGCTGACAATGAAACTATGGTTAGTTTTGATGTTCAATCTTTGTTTACATCTATACCTATAGAAGATTGCATCAATATTGTAACAAGAAAGTTAGAGGAAAATAACATCTCAATAGAATATGCATTTTTACTAAAACATTGCCTAACATCTGGCTATTTATTGTGGAAAGATGAGTCTCAATGCAGATGGATGGTGAGGATGAGTTGCCCGGTGTCTCCTATTGTTATGACATTTTTATGGAAGACTTTGAGCAGAAGGCCCTACTCACTGCTCCCCATTCATCCAAGATTTATAAGCGCTTATGTGGATGGTACATTTACCATCTTACCATATGATAAAATAAATGCATTTTTAAGCCACCTTAACTCCATTAATTCAAAAATACAGTTTATATGGAGTTAGAAAATAATAATTTTAGCTTTTCTTGATGTTTTAATTATTGCAATCCTGATAACACCTTGAGCCACTGTGATAGGAAACCAACCCATACAAATAAATATTTAAATGGCAATTCACACCACCATCCATCTCAGTTAGCTACCGGCAAATCTTTGTTTCAGAGAGCACGAGGGATGTGTGATGATGAACACCTTGGCGGCTGAGCACACCATGTGTAAGGACTGCGATACAACAAGCTCGCTGCGCCACGGCAGCGTCACAGTGACCGAGTGAAGGCAGCCACAGTGGAGCAGTACCTGCTGTTCTACCTTGTGAGAGGCGTAACTGACAAGATTGGCTACATTTTGAAGGCGGGCTTCAATCAAAACTTATTTCGCCGCTGAAGAAGATTGGTCAATTCCCACCACCTGTCAAGGCAATATTCCTTCTAAAGACCAGGAGTGTACAAGTAGATTGTGACGGCCTTTTTAAAATTTGGACAACCAAATTGGAATTGGCAAAGCGGGTTGTTTTTGATTGAATAAATACCTCTCTTTGACTCTTTTTAAGTTAAACTTGATCCTTGCCGTGTCCCTCAAATCCCAAATTAAGATGGGTGCCTAACTTGCTCCGGCAGCCATTTTTTGCTATAAAAGTTTTAAATACTTATTGAATTATATCATAAGCTTGTTGGGTCCCGACATGGGCCTCACGCCTTCTCCTTGGTGGGTGGACTCTTTTTTACATGGGATGGAATGACGCATGGATCATCTTTTTTTGAAATTGGGTGATGGCTCAAATTGTCGTAACTAAAGAAAACAACGATAATCAAATTGTTATTGGTTTTAACCGAAGATTTTAGTTATTTATTTTTAAATATTAAATTGTCATGATTCTTCCCATATATATATATATACTAAATGTATGGTTTAAAAAAAGCAAAGATATCAACTCCCTTTATTTATATTATAAAGCCTTCCGTCACAATCATAATATATTTATTGGGAACAAGTCTTTTTAAAATTGGATATTGTGATGGGAGTGAATTTTAATTTATTTGATGAGGCGCTAATTTTCGGCAAACCCCGACGTCAAATTTAAAACCAATAAAAATAAGGGTAAATTTATTATTAAATAAACCATCATTTTAAAAACATCACATTAAAATTAAATAAGTAATCAGGGTCAAATAAACCTTATTCAAAAAAACATTTTTGTTTGTATTTTAAAATGGTTGTTTAAAAGAAAAATGAAATGAATACATAAACAATCTTTAAATTTCTGTTTAAAAAAAAAGTTCTTTGAGCTCCTTTCAAGAGCCAAAAATTCTCGTTCCCAAACAAAAATTAATTCAACGTCTTTATTTTGAGGGCTATTGTCGTTGAGTTGCGGTATATTTATTAATGAGGTACATAAAATACATTTTATTACAATGTGACACTTGCTTTTGGGTTAGGTTTCGTCATTCATTATAATTGAACAGCTGGACAGCTTTCGGAAAAACCTTAAAGGCCCGATTCCATCCTTGCTTCAAACTTAACGCTACGTGGAAAACATTGCAAAAAAAATATTGGTTATACCTTACTTTTTTTAACCGAATAGTACAAATAAATTTAATAGGATTTAAGTTGTTCGCCTAAATCCTTTTATTTTAATTAGGTTAGCTAATTTTGTTTAAATTTGACCTTTTGGGATCCACGATTTAATCAGCGTTTAAAAATTCATTTCGTTGGAAGGTATTTAAAGTTTATTATAAGACATCAGGGATAAGGTTTCACCAAACAAGAAACCACTTTGAAAACTCCGCCTTTTCCTTTTAAAGCCATTAAATTTTAAATGATATTGATAAAATTTTATTTATTCATTTTTTTGCTTAATCTACGCATGTGGAATAATTACCCAATATCCTGGAACAGGATGGCTTTAAAACCGTAGGAATTTAAGAGCAAAATTAATGAATCTAATCAGTCAATTACTGCGTAAAAATGGGTTTATCATCTAACATTTATGATTATTCATGAAGGATATATATATATATATATATATATATATATATATATATATTCCTATTTAGATAGAATCATTTTTAATTTGTACCTATATAAAAAATGTTTAAATGTAGTGAATTTGAAAATTTAAATGAATTATAATATAATTAACCTAAACATCCAAAATGCGAAACCAAATAAAATTGGAAAATATGATATTGTAACCCATTTCAACGAATTTAGCCTCGTTTTATGCCTTACTAAGTCGAATGTCGCTCACTGATTGAATTAAGGTATTGTCCATACATATCAGTATATGTATGTTTATTATAATATTCTTTTAATTATAACGATCTCCCTTGATTACAAATCGTTTTAGCTCAAATTTAACTTTCTTGAACCACCTAATGGGTATAACCCCATTATCTTCCCCCTTCAAAGTCCAATGGGCTGAATAACAATCGGGACATCCTGATGTCTCTTCGGTCCATTGTGGTCCTTCACCTGGAGGAACTCTTTACATCCACAAGGGGCTCACCCAAGGATAATCGGGTGATCATTGCGTGTAAAAAAGTTTAGGATCTTTTTCCAACTAACGGGCCCTTATATAATACTCTCCCAGAACCGAACCACCCCACCACGAAAATAGTAAGTTATTAATTTAACATTTTTCACCACATTTAAAAATAGATACTTTGAAAAGGTTAAAAGGTGCCCTTATTTATGAAATAATTTAGAATGGGTTTTACCTATAACTCCTTCAGGTTTTCCTCCTCCCAAGTCCCTTTCATTGCATTATTAGGGCCCTATAGGAAGGAACATATGGTGTTTGAAAAACAGCCCCCTCTTAGTTATGGCTTTAAAGTGGGAGTGCTTTAAAGGTCCTTCGCCGACTGCCTCCCGACCGCCTTGGCTTGATTTCCTTCAATTACCCGGTTAACCAGGGGGAGGGCCTGACCCGACTTTGCGCAGTAAAACTTTCACACTAAAACATGTTTAAATTTATCCGAAAATAATCTTTTAAAACCCGAACGTAAATATAATAACAAAATTGTTACCTTTAAAAATTAACCTTGAGGAAAAGGAAGGTAATTGGGAAATTTTTTGGTTATATTTTGGATTTAAGGCAACGCATGTCTTGAAGAGGGGAACTTCATAACAGGTTAAAATTAAAAAGAATACAAGATAATACGGATAAATGGCTAAAATGGCAAATAAAATTAACAAAAAAAATTATTCCTATCAAGGATTTTTACTCCAAAAAAATTTTTTATTTCTTGAAAGATCTTAATTTAACATTCATTTTTTCCCGTTTCGAGCCGCTTTTAATAATATTTACCTTCCCAGCAACAACAAAAGTTGTAATGCAAATATGTTTTCAAAATAACAAATGCTATTTTTAAGTTTCTTAACATGACCATAATCAACGTTAAAGAACCTTTGCTGTCTCGATTTATTAATTAAAAATACAATAAATTCTATGTACAACAAGCATTGTATATATATAAAATCGAAACAGTTTTTTTTTTAGGTAAGTCTCGTGGGAACCTACAATGTGCAAGAAAAAATATCGAGCGAAGTTATCGCGAGTCCCTTTTGAGACTATTTCTTTAAATGCCCTTTTCTTAAATTTGGTACTTTCGGAAATGAATAAAGGTTTCTTCCGACAAGTTATCTGAAATTTCGAAATACCTAAAAATTAGAGACAAGGAATGTGTGAGTATTTTGGTCAAGGGAGATAAAATCTTTATATTTTATATTTATTAATTAGAACAATAATACTATCTCACCTTTAAAGGATATCGGACGTTATTAAGGAATGACATCTCTCTTTCATCGGCGGAAAGCGGTGGGTTTGTTGGCGTCTTTCTGCTTTAATTGCGGGTCGTATCAATTTCATCAAAAAACGTCCAGCTTATCTCATTGTTTTTACTTATCATCATCATTATTAGCCTATATTAGTCTACTACAGGAGATTCCTCCCCGCCTTCTCCCATTAGAGCGTTTTGGAAGGTATCCCCAATACTGGTCCAATGCGGTGGGTGGGTGCACCAACTTTTACCCCATCCGCGCATGGATCATCTTCTTCCCAGACAATCGGATGATCCCCTTGTAAACCAAAATTGTTTTCCCGGGGTTGAAAGACCTCCCGATTTAAAAGCAAGGGCGTCTACTAGACCATGGAGGCTTTAGCCAATCCTCTCAAGGGCAAAAAAAAGCAACTTGATTTTCTCGTTTAATTTTTATATCTAATTAAAACTCAAAGGGGCAACTTGTTTGTTAGGCAAACATTGAATATATTTTTTTAAGATGTTAAACAAAACGCGGACATAAAGTTTCATCGTTATTATTTAAACAGACTGCACAAACAAATTTGCAACAGCGCGCGATAAAAGTCGCTTTCGATGCGGAAATAACCACGGAATAGTTGCGGAAATAATTGTTGTTTATGAATGTCTTACTCTGAAATGTATAATAACGTCCACTGTTTATTCTTGTATTATGTTTGCTGATGATTAAAATAGTATTTTATCGTTGTTAGCATTTAAAACTTTTTTTCTCTTAAAACTACATTTGCACATTAATTTGATGGTTTTTTTTTACATTCCAAATTTAAAATAATACAGCAAGTAAACGTAGGAAAGGATAAGGAATTAAAAAGTTTTGTGAAGGAATAAACATTTGTTACTAAAATATTATTAAGACTCGTTTACAGTAAATAAGAAACATTATTATAATATTATAACATTATATAACAGTGCCCTTAAACGGAACAAAAGGTTTTTACACTACTACTTTAACCAAAAAATAGGCCCGGGGTGGTACCCCCGACGCTTAAGGAAAAGGACCTACTATTTATTAACATATTTTTAAATATTATAAAATTTTTAAAGGGATCTGTAAGTAGGTGAAAAATAGAAATTATGTCTTTAAAAAAGGAAAAACATTGTTTTAGGTGTAAAATGTACTATTTTTTAAAATTGTGGTCAACGCAAAAATTAAAGTTCTTTTCAATTTTGGAATTCAAAATAGCTATACAAAATTAGGTTAATTAAAGGCAAAATTTTAAGCAAATTTACCCAATTAATAGGTATTTGAACCGGGCCAAAACATTTTTTGGTGGAATATAAACCGTTTTTAATGAACCGATGGGCATAATATTTATATCAGTTGTAGTGGAATTAGGAGAAATTTTAGTTTAAGTATAGTAAAAACCTGAAAAAAATTCCAGTGCAAATTACAATGCCAGTAAACTCGCTTATTAACTATAAAAAAATACTAAAATTCAACGAGCAATGTATGCTTGTGCAGTCGTCGTTTCAGCCTGTCAAAGCCCACTGCTGAGCACAGGCCTCCCCCATAATTCTCCAAGAGGCCAAATCCGTTATATCCCATCTCCATTTGCAGGGTTACCTATCTCGGGCGGTGTCCAATACTACAACGGCCCCGGAGGTCCCCGAAACCTTTCTTCCACAACGCCACTGGTTTGTCTTGGACGGCTCATTCAATCTAATTCGGTGGTTGAACTGCCTTAGCCTATTGGTAAGGCTTTCAAAACCGGTTGGTTTCCCGGTGTCAACAAATTTTCTTTTGTTTCCTTTTTAGTTAGGGTTTTGGGCGATCCCCAAATTGTAAAAAAGATGTCCATCCCCAATTGTATCAGGGGTGGGTTACGTCCAAAAACCCCAAATGGAAAAGGGGAGGCCTTTCCATCAGTGAATAACCGGTTAAAGTGTGATCACCCTCGTTTCTTCTTAAGCGGATATCTCGTAAGTCTCCATAATGAACAATTGGGCTTTTTATCGGCTGGCAGTGAAGGACCATGTCTCAGTGCCGTATGTCCCACTGGCAACACAAATTGGTCAAATACCTTTATAAATTACCTTTATCAAATATCTTTAGGCATTGAGGGATATTGGACGAAAGGATGTGTTATCGCTTAGCGAACGCGTCCCCGGGTTGGTCAATGGACGTTACGCAAATTGGACTTACCTTTTTTTCTACGTGGAAAATGCAATTTCCATTCCGTTGGTTTCCAGGCGGGGTATGAGGCTCCAGATGCCAGAATACCCTTAAAAAACCTGAACAGCCACCTCGTGCCAACTGGTAGGACCAGGGATCCCTCCGCACTCACCCGACTCACAAAGCCTGTCCGGTCGACTCCATCGGAACCTTCATTCTATTGTTTTTTGTCATTTTGCAAACTTTAATCCGAGGGGAAAGGGGGTGATGGTATCCTTACCTAACATCCCATTCTCATCTACAGAAATTCTCCTTTGAACGAGCCCTTTTGGGTCCCAATGGGTTCCTGCCATCCAGCCGCCTCAAAAAATCAAATATAACCCTAATAACCTGATAGCCTGGCCCTTTGTGGTCTGCCAAAATTGTTATGGGCGTTCAGGCATCAGCCCAACAGGGAGCCCGGAGGCCTTGACCTTATAACTCCGATACAAACGACGGCATTGTGTCTTAGGTTCGCCAATATTGGGAAGCTTTCCCAACCACCCGCACGAATAAGTCCAGTCAGTTGAAGAAAGTGTTCTTTAAGTTCCATCCATCGAGGCGGGATTGGACACCTAACCGGAACTTCGTCCTAGGTAAATATTTGCCCTTAAGCCCCTCCCAACGAGCACCGGCGCATGAGCGGGTTTGACATATTTCTTGTTTTCACCAAGGTTCTTCCCGACGTTGGAGACGCCATCGAAGTCATTGAGCAAAGCGTTTAGACCCTCCATACTCGCCATGTATATGTCGTCATGTATAAAAATTCCTAAAGTCATAAATTAAATATTTTCATTCAATTTGAAGTCTAATCACCACCGGTTTGGAAAAAGCCTGAATTGCCTGAGTAGAACTGAACCGGGAACAATTTCTTGTCTCTCTTTTTACCTTTTTCAATAAATTCTTTTAAACAATAAAACACAATAGAACATATTTGTCTCACATTGAAATAGCCTGGAGCTAACAATTCATTACCAGGGTGTGTTATCATTAATGTAGCATTACCAAAAAATGCTTTCACACACAAACGTTCAACTTTTTTCAAATATTTATTTTTCGATTTAAATTATTTATTCCCGACGATTCGGATTTTTCAGCATCCCGATCCGGGCAACGTTAATTGTTCTTTTCGAGCGAAACCGTCAGAAAAAAAAAAATTGCCGATTTCAATTTTTAAAGGTTTGAAAAAGTTTTTTTTTTGGTTTTTTTTTTTTAACCGCGTTTAATTTTTAATTTTGGATCCCGGAGGGGAAAAAACCATCTCTCTAATATTGGGGTTAAAATAATCAAATATAATGATAATCAAAAAATGATTTGATAACCAAAAATACTTAATGAACATCGATTTATACCAAGGATGATTCGGACAATAGAAATTAAAAAATTCCAAATTTTAATAGAAGATGGTTGGCTTTCCACCTTCCGGGATCCAAAATTTGCAAAAATTAAACGCAGGGAAAACAAAAAACCAAGAACAAAAAATCTTTTCAAACCAACATAAAGTAAATAAAGATATTCAAAAAAAACGCGCATTCGGGAAAACCAACCCGCCCTACATTGCAACGGAAACTCGGGAATAAATTTTTAAAAACAAAAATCCAAATTGGTTTGAATTTACAAATAAAAAAATAAAAACTTTTTTTAATTTTTAATCCATCAAAAGTAAATTTTTTGTTGTTATGAAACATTGTTTAATAAGCCGAAACTTTAAATATTATTTAAAGTAATGTGTGCCAATTTTTAAAATAAAAAATTAAATATATTCAATACAGAAGTTTCCTCTTGTAATCATTCATCATGTTGTCCCTGACAACCTTTCCCTCGTACCTTCCCATTGGGGCGCATTCCCATTTCCAAAGGGCTACAAAGCAGCATATTTAATTATAAAATATCTATTTTTTTCAAAATGTTGTTTTATTTTTTTTATTTAATCGATTATTAACTTATTTTTTTTTAAATTCATTTTAATTTAATTGCATTTTTAACAAACATAAAACGAAACTAACAGCTAATTTTATTTTTGTCCCAATAAGATATCTTTAAACAAATCAAACCATATTGACGTAGATATTTTTATTGATTGACAGCCTCTTTGGATAAAATCGTACCAATTGATTCAAACTGGTTTGGTTAAAGTTTCACTAGAAATGTCCTGATTAGTTCAGTAAAAACCGATCCATCAAATGCCTACAAGATGGATTTCCAATAGGGATTCGGCCGTCTTTGACATTCGTTATTGGTTTGGTTTTCATATTTGACGAACATTATTAGAATGGGGTAAATCATTTAATGCAGGCTTATTTATATAAATTACTTTGCTCCGACTCTTTGTTTATTTTTAGATTTTTTCAAATGGGATTTTTCCTGGGTGAAAAAAAGCTTTATTTACTTAAAACAATTTTATCTTGTAAATTAAGTTTTAACCTTGTAAAAAGAATTTATTTAATAAATTAGTTTTGAGTTTAAATTAAAACATAAAACAAAATCTAAGACTCTAAGTTTTCTTAATTTTTTCATTTGGTGCGTATTATTAATTATCTGGTGGAATGCAATTTTAATTACATATTGAACATTACAAATTATACATTAATTAACATTTTATTATTTTTTAATTTCCTTAATTTCTTTTTGTCCAAGGGTCCAAATTTTTCTTCTCAAACCTACAAAGTCCATTCAGGCGGTTCTGATTCTGTTAATTGCAAACTGAAAGGCCTTTAGGATTAACAGAAACTCTTCGGGATCTTTTAACCGGCCCTGACCAGCAGCCCATCTCAGCCCTACGGCCCAAAACAGCACTGGGCGGGTCGGAACCTTTTTCTGTCTTTATTCACAAACGGAATGGATTTATAGACATAAGTATATTCAAATCATATATTAAAACAAAAGAAAACCTGTTGATCTATCTTGTCTAGATGTAGAACCTGACATGACAAAAATTAACTTAAATTACAAATTTTAATGATTTATTTCGAATAAAATATTTTGAAAATTCTCACTAGATCTATATACAATAGGGATCGTTTGTCACACTAAACTTTGGCAGTAAAGTTTTGTACCACTTTTGTAAAATATGTTATTTAAGTCAGGCTTTACGTTAATACTTTTAAACATATTTAATATAAGTTTTTTTACATTAGCACTTAAAGAGGGTTCGTATCGCCTTAATAAAGTGCTTCTTGTAAAAGAAAAAGGAACAATGTTTTTGGACTGCAAAAATCTATTTTTGTTTAAACGACGAACGGAGCAGGACATTCCCGATGGTAATACATCCTGGGGTTTCTCAAGGCGAAAACGCGTTCCAAACCGCTCCACCGCCTTGAGAAAAAGAGTTTGAAGGTAATTAAGGGCTTGTTTTGAACCGGAAGACACAGTTTAACAACAAAATGATTCGTTCAGATAGGCGCCGTGAAATTCCCCGACGGTCCTTTTTAAAAAGATTTTCACTAAAATACAATGATACGATATAGTCCAATACTTTGCTAAAGCGGGTACTTAGAAAAAAGAATAGTTTGGTTTGCCTGTCGATATCGATATAAAAGACTGGTCTAAATAAAAGGTGAGATCCTTCGGAATGGAATCTTTTACAGGTTTGTTGGTTGCATGCTTATTGAATCCATTTTTGGATAATTCGTTAATTCTTTATATCTTTCCCGACGTTTGGCGTTGGGGTCCGTCGGGCAGACTTTCATAATAGTAATATTATTTAAAATCCTAAAAAAGTACATGTATATATTAAAAAATCCGAAATAAAAGAATAATTAATTGCATACTTTATTTTTTTTGATATTACTATTAAATATAAATTTGATGGTTTTTTCGTTTAAATTTACGGTCATCTAATTAATGTTTGTTGAATCTTTTATCCATTTTCCAAAAAACAAAAAGACTTCCGTTTCTACTTTTCAAAATCAAGGAAAGCTTTTTTTAAGTTACCCTTTAATCTCCCTTACCGGCAGTTATATATATTTTTAACAACAATCGACAAAAAGGTTTTTTGGGCTTTCCAAAAAGGAAGATAATTAGAAAGTTTTTCCCACAATTTTATTTTGATGCTTTATTTAGGGTTTTTTAGACAAGTAGTTTTTTAGATTTTTCTGTTTTTTGAATTATTTAAAATGTTTCTAATAAAAGGCTCATCTTTATGTAAGAACGCTGTAAAATTTAGGTTTTTTAAAAAATGATGCCCTTTAGCCTATCAGTTGGTAATCCGTGTTAAATGAATTTGGAAAAAAATCAATATCCGCAATTATTTAAACTTGTCTCAGACGGCATTTTGGTGAAATAAATTCTTTAAAGATGTAATAGAATTAAATTGAGCAAAATTGCCCATTTGGGCATTAAAAATACCCAATGCCTTTTGTTAAAAGCATAGGGAAACATTACCATAATCCCAATTTGAAGAGCACCGTAGGAGCTCTTTTTGGGAAAGACATAATAATGTTTCACGGAGGCGCCGTTGTAGGATTGACCACCAAAGTTTGTTTCAATGTTCGGGCGTCAGTGGCATTTTCTACCAGATGGTCGGGTGTTGTTTCCTTCATTTGCAATAATGAACCACAGGGATACACTCTAACGTGTGTTAACCAAAAGAGATCAAAATATGGTTATAAAAAGGCTAAAATAAAAAATTTACAAAATATGAACAAGTCGTTTAAACGTTTTTTATTTTAATTTAACCAAAGTATTATAAACAAACTAACACAAAATAATACAGTTTGGGTTTTGGCTAAATTTTTATGGTTTTTTTGTAACCTTTGTATTTTTACATCAATTTGGGTTTTTAACCCGGGATAAATAATTTGGCCTTAAAAAGTAAAGTTTCAAATTGAAAACATAAAAAATTGCAACTGAATTTCGAAGGTGCTTAAAATCAAGTTGAAATTGTTTCCAATTCCATTAAATAATCTGTCAATTAATTTTCTTCTTTCCTCTTCCTTTATATTTAGCGTCTTAATATCAAAAGTTTTATTTTAATACTGCCACTGCCCTTTTCCCAAGTAAAATATTTAATTAAAGAAACTTTGATAACGATTTTTTGTCCAAAATCTATATTTGTTCGAACGAGTTTGTTCAACGGTATACATCCTACCGTTGAACAAACGGTTAAAAACCCCCAATGGATAGGGGTTATTAAGGCCTATGTCACAGTGAGTATCACAGTCTTTTGTATGTACGTTTTGTCCAAACCTAAAGGGTTTTATAAAATGTTTCGAACATAAAACCTAAGAAAAAACACCGAATATTTTCCGTGTCTATGCCCCATAAATGTTAATTTTCTTCATTTAGTAGTTTCACTGTACGGGGATGAACTATTAAAATCAAATTGTCATCGTCGAAAAAAAGTTAAAACTTCGTGCAATTCCACAATAAAAACATTTTTTTACAATATACCGCATATTTCATTAGAACTCCAGACTTTTCTCCCTACGGGGATAATTTTCCCTAGGTATTCTCGAAGCAATCAGTGTTTATTATAAGACTTACGAGAATTTTTGCTTAACTTTGTAAATTTATAACCTAGAGCCATTAAATAATAATCCCGGACCCTCTAACCCCACCCCCAAAGGGATTTATGTTTAACATATTGCAGGGAAATAATTATTCATAATTTTACTTTTTCTTTAAATAAATTTCGAGGTTTAAAAAAGGAATTTTATCTTTAAATTGTTACAAAACCGTTTTTGTTTTTACCATAAATTTAAGGAAAAAACCAAATATTTTTTAGTAACAATTTCATTCATCGATAAAATATTAATTGCTTTTTACATATAAAATAATTTCGTCAAAATTTTTTTTAAAAAAAAATGTTTTTAATAAAACAAACTTTTCTTTTACATTTATAACTCCTCCGTCCTAGTTGGGGGCGTGGGCTTTGAAATCGGAGGGGGTTAATCTTGAGGACTTAAAAATTGTCATTTGATTCCTTGTTGGTTGGGGACTTCTACCAATCCCCGATTGTCCGAAAAGTAAGAAGATCCATGCCCGGGATGGGCGTAAAAGTCTTCCACCCAAACCTACATTGGGCCAATTGGATACTGTCCAATCCCCAAAACGGGAAGACGGTGCATTGGGGGCCCAAATTAAAATATGATTAACTTTTTTTTGGGATAATAAACCCCCTAACAGAATCCAAAAAAGGTATATATTTAAAATTAACAATTAACAAATAAAAAAATTTTAAGAAAAATTTTGTGTCTTATTTTCTTTGGTTTAAAAATAAAAACAGTATAGTAAGGGAATTATTTATATTATTAAATAGAATAAATGTTTTCTTACATTGCAATAAAATGGACGAAATATCTTGCGGATGACAAAATTTCCCATGAGTTTCGTTTTGTTTTCTCAAATGAAAGGGTTTTTCAAAACCGATGGTAGGTTTGATAAAAAAACTAAATGGTACTTGATTTTTTGAAGTTTAAAATTAATAAAAATACCAAGAAAAAAAAATTAATTTCACCAATACATTTAAATGACTGATAATTTCAAAAAAATGAGCTGTTTTGTAAAGGTTGTTGAAATCGTTTTATCATCATGAAAAAACGTTTAATTTTAAAGTCTTATTAGAGGAAAAGTTAGATAAAGTGACTTGAATTGAATTGGTGCCTAACCCCACACATCCCCATAAATTATCCCGGCACTTTTTAATTCTATCAATAAACAACTGCAAAAAGCGGGGTTTCTTTGTTTTAAATCTTTGCTTTGTTAAAAAAAACGGTACATAAACCCTTTAAATAATAGTTACTGTTTATTAATAAAGCAAGAGGAATAAATAAAATTAAGTTGTAATGGACTTGATTATTGTGATATGTATAATAACGACCTCGGGTTTGTAAAGAAGGAAATACCGCTTGGCCCGACGGTTTAAATTTTTGTCATTTTAAGGCATAAAGGTAAAAAAATAAATCAACTTTTAAAAGTTTGCTTTTTAGTTTAAGTTTTGGAAGAAGAGAGCATTATAATGTTCACCTTTTAAGAAGCCCTATTGTAAAATTTGCTAAAAGTCCGGTTTGAAATGTTCTCGACTTTCCCCGTTCCCAGTTTTCCTTGTAACCTCGCCCTCAATGTTTATTCGAAATAAATAAAAAATGAGGCGCTTTTTTAATTTAAGTTTAATTGGGTTAGGGTTAAGCGTTATAAACTGTTTGAACTATCGGTTCACCCGTTTGCTTTATGTAAAATTTTACAAAATTACAAGAGTTGAATGTTGTGTTATAAATATTTTACAAAGAGGAATTTCATTTATTACCTATGTTAACTATACGTTGTAGATTTCTTATTGAACATTTTTCTCACTGGCCAACAGAGCATGTATGCAATCAATGCTGCTTTATGTAACTACTGATGCTTCGATGACCAGACTGAATGTTAAGAACATAACGCTTAAATAATAACATTCATACATACGAGGAAAAATTAATTGAAATATATAATTATTTTACCTAATTTTAAAAATGACGAAATGTAAAAAAAATAAAGGGATATTTGAGAAAGCAAGTTTAAGCGTTCATTGCAAATAATTTAAAACTTCTTTTGATTCTCTCGTTTTAAAACTATTTTGTTTAAAAGGGTTTGAATTTTTTTTATTTAAACTGTCTTGAAATCTTAAAATATATTTTTTATCTTATGTAGATGTAAATGTTTAATTAAAGTTTCAAAATAGACAATGTATGTTTTATGATCTGTATGCAAAGTAGGAACAAATATTTAATTCATCTAGTGTTATAATAATAAAAATTTATATAGTCCCTTTTTATTTTAAGAAATGGTCCTTCTGTTTGTTTAGCTAATCACGAATGGCGCGATTTTGATGTACAATAAAAATAGCTAAGGTGACTGGGGTTTGGGTTTTTTTCCTTTAGAAAAAAGGAGGGTAGCGTTTTTGACAAAAATTGGCTTTTTACTCTTTGTTAATGTAATGGAAAAAAACAATTGAAATTGGTCTAGTTGTTTTTAAGTTTATACGTTACACATAAAAACAGAAACCTTTTCTCTTTCTCTGTTTATGGCGGTTTACTTAGAGCTGTTTACAGGCGTTAAACAATTACCGTTTTAAAAATAAAAAAAATTTTCTTTTTTAAAAATAAGTATTCTTATTTGCAGGTTTTCTTAAATCGAGCATTTTAAGCAAAAAGGCATGAAAGAATAAAAAAATATGTTAATACTAGTTAATTAAGCCCAAAAGAAAAGGTCTTTAATTTATATCAAAATCTCAAAAGGCGATGTAATTACACTACAATTAAAATTTTGCGTTTTTTCGTCCTTTTTATAATTTTGATCTCACTAAAGGAAGTTTTTTAAACAACTTTTGCAATATAAGTATGATTATAGCTCATTATTTGACTTAAACTAAACGGTTTTTGTTACAGCAAGGAATGTAATGGAATAAATGATAAGTAAATTAGGAAAATTACAATGGACATTGTAATACGACATTCAATATAATGTTTTTGTGTTTGTTAAAACAATTATTAATACAATTAGGTTCATATGAAAAAAAGTTTCCAGGTAATTTACTATAATATCTCCAGCTAACTTCCGCTGGAATATTATAGGTAAATTTAAACAACGGTGCCCCTGTTCTTATAATCAAAGCCCGATTCTAGCAGGATATACCACTGGGCTCGGAGGAGTTAAAGTTAGAACCAGCGGTAAGTTTTTAAATACTAGTTTGCAACATATTCGGTTTTAATACCACTATATAAAAAAAATTCACAAAAAAATAATAAAAAGATCATAATTAAATTTCATTATTTAGAAAATATTAAAAAATTGTAACATCTAATTATCTTCAACTAATAGTTTTTTAATTTTAAATTGTTCCACTAAACTTTTACAGTTAAACATAAATAACTATTTGTCATCTAAAGAGAAATTTTGGATCGTCTAAACATAAAAAAACAGTATAACTCCTCTCAAATTCTAGGAGTTCATTTTTAGTGACTTTGAATTTGTAAAATATTTTAGTGGGTGTCTTTATATATTTGTTCACTTTTTTGATATTTCTTAACAAAAACTTTAATAGTTTGTACAGAACATTAAAGAAAACGATTAAAATGACGTATAATAATGAAGCTCTTTGGATTTCAATACTAACTTATGACTTAATTAAAATATTTTTGATCTTACCTGGTAAGGGTTTGAACACGAATGTCGCTTTGATAGCTTAAATATTATTTTGAAGTTCTTTTCAACTCGTCGCTTGTAATTAGTTATTTATTTTTAAAGTGAATATTGTTTATAAATATTTTTAAAAAGAATTTATTTGGGTTTGTAGATTTATTTTGTCAATAATTTTTTTTGGTCCTGGGGGAAGATAATTCAAGCAAATTTATTTAATTCTGTAAAACTCTTATATTTTATTAAAAGTTTGGGTTTGAATATATAGATTGATAATTTGACTGGTTCAGGGGTATAAAATTAAAAAAAGGAGCCCGGTTAAAAGTTTCTCCGGGGCTCCTGTTAGGGCTTTTATATTAAATAAAACCTTCACACAGATTTTTTGTTCTCCTCTTTTTAAACGATTTGGAAATTTGGATTTATTTTCTCGCATTTAAAATAAGGGAATAATAAAAAAATATGAATCAAAATTACAAATTAAATTAATAAGTATTTAGTGCAAGGGTGCCCAGTGTGGGTATGGGCTTTTGCTTTAAAACCAGGTCGGGGTTCGAACCTAAAGGTCAAAAATTTTCTTGTTGTTTCCCTCTTGGTTAGGAGATTTGGGCCCGATCACCCAATTTAAGAAAGAATGATCCATGCGTCGGATTGCATGTAAAAGTCGGTGCCGCATCATCCCGCATTGGACCAGCGTTGGGATGGTCCAAACCCCCATGGATAGGGATGTAGGGGGGCCTTGTCAGCGTGGATGTTGTGGATGTATCATCACAGGCGTGAGGGGCAGTAAAGCCGTGGGTATCCGCTACATTTTAAATTCTAATATCTTTTATGGTATATATTTAATCCAAATGACATGTATTATTGAAACTTTTGTACATAAAATTTATTTTTTTTTTCTTTTTAAATAAACATACTATATAACCTTGAAAAGTTTTAATATATTAAATTGCAACGTGTTTTACTTACAATGGTAATTTTGGTTTATTCTTAAAAATACAAATATGAGACTTTTTATAGACCATAAGAAATAAAAATTGTAAAACCTAGTTCTTAATTTTTGATTTCCTTTAAAATCACACGAGGTTGGTTTTTTGTAATGATCTAAAAATTTAATTATTGAAACAATTACTAATTGGGAACCTAATTAGTAATTTTAGCTTTTAGAATTATTTGAATGGTAGGGTTTTTAAACCATAGCCATTAGACAATGCCTAAGGCATCAAGTCCAAATTTTCTGAATTTTAAAAATGTTAAAAACCCAATTTTTTAAAATTACCAGTTCAAATTAACCTTTTAAAAGTTAAGAAGATATTTAAAACATTTATGAAAACACATTAAAGTAAAAGTATTTGACAGATTCTTATTTTTTTTCCAAAGGTTCCATGGAGAATTCTAATTGAATAGCTATAAACAGAAAACAATTCCGACATTTAAAAGGCGAAAATCATGGGCGTTTCTTTCATGAACTATGTACAGACATATCCATTAAACAAAGCTAAATAGTATGATTTTGCGAATTTACTTGTCTTTATAAAAATGTTCTTATTTTTATATCACCTAGGTCAACTAAATTAGGACGCCCGATGTCCATATATATATTCTGAAAATTTGTTTTACTTTTGCCACTGTTTCATTTTATGTTACAAAGACTCATAAAAAATGGAGAAACAATTCAATTAGTCATTTTAATTGAAAACTTTAATTCGTTTCTGATATTTTCAAAAATTTAATTTTAACAACTCCCAAAATAACTTTTTATTACGATTACAATACTAGCAATTATTCAGCGCAAAACAGCCGAACAGGTTGTTTTCATCTAAAAAGTAGATTAGATGTAGTAGTAGATTCGCTGTAATAATATGTACTATAATACGCTGATTAAGTTTAAATGGAGACTAATAATTAAAACAATCCTAATTTAACTGACATGTATTTACTAATATTAGATTTCGAGCAGTGTAGAACATAAAGATATCTCTTAGAATCGTAAAATATAAATTTTCATCTTAATTTATACAGAATTATTCAGATTTACATTACCTTCGGGCTTTTCATTAAATGTGGTTGCGCAGGCGCGTGGTCCCTCAAGTTTCGTCGCCTAATTTGATTGGACCAACTGGCTGGTGACGGCGATATGGTGTCCCTATTTGGACCAGAAACGAGGATGCGGTTCAAGTACCATTTGCGTAATCCGGCTCGACAACGGGAAGCTGGATTAAAATGGGTAAAAAGAAGGATAAATACCCGTTTGTGGCGGCCGGGGAATGGGGCCGTTCCATTCGCGTCGCTGACTTTAAAAATATGTGTTGGTAAATCTCCCGAAAGGCAATTGTCACCCCGGGGGCGCTGGCCGCCGTCCCCGTATCAAGTATTCTCCTTCCACCGTCAAATTCGGAGGGGAAATTCAAAAAAGGAAGGCGGGTTGAAAGGGCGGAGTAAAAAGCGAAGAAGATTTGCGTAACCAACCGGGTTTGTGTTGGCGACAAGAAATGCCGGGAATCCCCCCCGCGTTGAGAAAATGTTATATTCTTTACGTAATACAATTCCCTTACACTAAGCGTTAACTACAATTTCAGGATATTTTAAAGGCGGTGAATACTTAAATAATATAAAAATACTTAAAGCTGGGTTATAATAAAGCGAAATTAAATATGAATTTAAACTGCGATAACTATAAAAGTGACTAAAATAAATAAAAACTTAATAAAATATTTAAATAATATGATTCATATCATATCTATTGAAGAAAAACAAATACAATCTTATTGGGAAGGACTTTTGGGGCAACAAACCATAGCCGTTTTAACTAAACCTCGTACCCCATCCCACCAGGATAAACTTTGGCACTAATCCCCCAGGCCCATCCGGGTTGGAATATCGTCCTGGGTAAAATTACTGTACCTATTAAAACTTACATTTTATCTAAAGTAATTTCCTCACCTGTAAATTGTAAAATTACCCAGAGGATTCACCATTTATTATGGCGAAATTTTGCGCACACTAATGAAAGAAATATTACCCCGACCTCAAATAGAAATATAAAAACCTGCCAAAAAAGGGCAGCAGATGCTAGATCTCCTGGGACAATATTAACAATTGATCCTTGAAAACATTTAGATGATTATTTTAAATGAACCGCGGCGTTGCCTTTAAATTGATAAAGTGCAAAGAGGGGGGATTTTCCACAAACGTTCCTACCTGTTTGATTAGTAATTTTGCGAAAAAGACTAACTGGGCAGCTAAATACGTCCCATAAACAGGCAACTAACGAAAGTTTGCGTTTCGGTCAATCCGATTCCCGTTTTTTAGGTATCGTCAGAGGGGTCCCTGGGAACCTAAAATCTTTGCGTTTTGATTTAAAAAACTTTAAAAAACTTGACTTTTGATGAAATATTTCTAAAACAAATCACTATTACTGGAGCATTTTAATAATTGGATTCCCACCACGTTAAACGTATTATTGGTTGATTTGAAATTCTAACCACTTTCTCTTGGTCACTAAATCATCCATTTGCAAATTAGGCTTTGGGTGCAATGGCCTTAGTGAAAACCGTTTTGGCATTTTGCGCCGTCTAAAACGGTCTAATTCTGGGCTTTTTATCTTTCCAAAAGCGTGATGCGGAATGAAATAATCTTCCTAGAGTCCTTTATAATTTCTGAAAAATTTATGTATTCTTTAAGAAATTGGTAATTCTCTAATATTGGATTTAAAGTCTGTTTCTAATACAATAACCTAGGAAGTGGACACCGAATTTCACAACTCCCGGGTTTTTGGAAGGGCAAAGGAACAATAAACCCCAATGAATGGGTTTATAGAAAATGTTTTTCCCATTCTTCCTCCAAAAATTAAAAAATTCGTCCGGAATTTTGAGTTCAAAAATTTTACAAAGGATTGATCCTTTATTCTTCATTGCGAATTAAAAAGAGCTATTTATTTTCTCAAACAGTTATAAAATAGGTTGTTCAAAAAATTATTTTTCGACACTATTTCGAAACAGTTTCAATGGGGGGCTGGACGTAATTACGATGTTTTTAAAAAGCAAATTCCCAAAAATTTAACTTCCGGATCCCGGATGAGCAGGGAATATTGACTAAACGGAGTATCGGATTGTGGATGAAGAGGGGAAAGAATCAAACAGGGTGGGTATACACAATTTTTTTGGGAAAATTCTCCCATATAATTATAACAATGGGTTTAATGTGTCAGGTTAAATGTTTACATTGGGTCTAGTTACAATTAAAAGATAATTAATATATTATTAAATTGACCCTTTTTTTTGTCACGTATAACCTAAATTCCTTTTGAATTTCATTAAAGTATTATACATAAAACATTTCAAAAAAAAAAAACAATACTCAGTTTTTATGTTTTAACATGATATGGTATTTTCCATTTTTTAATTATTTTTCTTTTATTTTTAATTTTTTACATTAACATTCATATCCTCATTACCTTTTGGTTATAAACGATCCAACTTTCTCTATTTTCATTTTAACAATAATAAATTCCCCTTTTATATTTAATTAAATTTATTATTTTATCTAGTGTCCTTTCTTTGCCAATTTTTATTATCAAATTTTGTTTTGCCTTTGGATTTTGTAATCTATATTTTAACTCAAAAGGATGTCGTCAAAGTTATAAATTGATCAATTTTATTTAAAGATTACCGTATACCACACAATTTTTCCAAATACAGTTCATAGGGTGTTTTTTTTAGTATACGTTTATCTTCCAAAACCCAGTTTGAAACCACGGCTCAATTTTGGTTGTTGTTGGTTTTGTATTTAAAACCCTAAGATTTGTGTGAGTTTTCTAAGGTCCTTATTCGGGTTTGATATCAGGGGATTGTTTTGTTTTTATTTCTAATAGTTTACAAACATCTTTCATTGTTGCTGAAATAATTCTGTACCCTCTATGGTTGAATTTCCTGCGGGATACCGTAACGTAAAATAAAATTATTTAAAGAGCACGGGCTACTGTTTCTTTTCCTTATTCAACTTGGGAAAAGCTTCTACGTATTTGTTAATTCCCATTTAAATTAGATATAAGCATACCCATTTTAAATCCCGTTAAGAGGTCCGACTATATCTAGATAAATTTTCAAAGCTGAGGATGATACTATTACAAATGTTCAAAGTATATAAACTTTGCTTCAATTGTTGCATCTCTTACAGTTTTTTATCTTTCCCTCCCAGTCCAATAGTAACGTCTTTTATTTATTCGTCATCCTCCTAATCCAAATGACCATCTTGGAACATTGAAAATCATTCAATATGACCTTTTGTCTTCTTTTTTCTATTCTTAAAATTTTTGGATTTGGCCCGCCAATTTATTTCTATTTTTTTCTCGGCTGTCTTTTTCTTTTCATTTTTTCCTTTTTTATTATCCCAGGTTTTTTTTTTTCTTTTCGTTTTCTAATTCTTCCCAAAACTCTTTTCAACCATGATCAGTTAGGTTCATTGTAATCATCGTTTAGAAGGTGTTTATAAAATTTTTTTCTCTGCTTAAATATTATTTAAACCGTGCTATTCTTCATAAATTCTTAGCGTCAAACAAATTCTATAGAATCTTTGCCTTTTAAACATTTCAGACCTTGGATGATCAGTCATCGTTTTTAGTTTTTCTCGCCGTCATCTTTGTCTTTTATTTATCTATCATTTTCTTTGTTTTCAGCCTAACCTAAAGGTAATTGGCTTTTTGTTCTACTTTATATCTTCGATGTCAACACTATCGAGATAAACCGCATCTGCGCTACATTATCTTTTCCTCGCGTGTTTCTACTACCAATCGATTCTTCTAAACATAGTCTAAAATTGGTCAGTCTTTGGATGGTTGTTCATATTAAAAAAATATTGCCATATCATCAGATTTTGCCATAAAGATATTCGAAAATTTGACACCTAACAATTCAAAAAGTTCTTTTCATCACTGGAAGTTAATTTCTGCTTTGTTTAACCGACTAGCATACGCCACGGGCCTTTTATCCTGTTTGATAAAACGCTCCAATTGCTAAACCTGATGCATCGTATGGTTTAAACTCTTCTTTTTCAAAATTGGAAATTTACAATGGTGGGTTCAAATGCCTTTTCAGGGATCAAAGAAATTTGACAATCTGTATTCCAGAAAGAAAATATTTTTTCTAGTTAAATTTTTAAAGTTGCTGTAATTGCAAAATTTGGTAAAACCTCCAAATAAAGAAATACAATCTTTTACTTCATTGATTTTTCGGGTAGGATAATCTTGAATGGCTTTAACTTTCTCAGGATCTGGTTTAAACCTTGGGTGAAATACAGATACAAAGTTCTTTTTTTTTTTTAAAGTTACACTTTAGTGGATTCAATTTCTTATTTTCTTTTCTTAATCGTGAGAAACTAATAAGGTTTTTGTTTTTGGATTCAAGTTAGTCCTATTACAATAATATCATCAAGATGTACTATGATTTTCATAATTTTAACCCTATAATCAATCTCATAGCCTACTGAATCATGGGACTTGTTTTTGACCCATTGGTAAGCGTTTCATTTGATAATTTTTATCGGCTCAAATGCTGTTTTTCGGCTCTCCGCATCTAATTTTTTTGATAATACCTTGATTTAATCCAAGTGGCTAAAAAAAGTCCCCGATAAAGAACAATATTTCCGTTATGTTTGGTTGGGAATTTATCATCAGAATCACCATTTAGTTTCCATAGTCAAATCCTTCCCATTTCCTTTCACCATTCGTCAATTTTTTCTTAGGTCAATTTAATGGATAGACCATTCTAAATTGACTCTCAATAATTCATTGTTTATCATGTCCTGTATTTGTTTTCTTATTTCCGTTTTTTGCGAATTGGTAATCTTAAGGTTTAAGTAAACTGGACTTTATTTTCTTTTAAATTATTTTCTGTTCTTTAATTACAAGTGTTCAGCTATCACTGAAGGTAAATGTCCCAAATTTACAATAATCTTTTTTGTTTTTCTTCCTTTTAAATTTTTAGTTTTAAATCAAAAACTTTCTAACTCTTTTCCATTTTTTTAGCTTTAAAGTAAAACAATCAAATGATCTAAAGGTATTTTTCAGGTGTAAAACAAAAAAACTTTAGTTTCCTTAGTAATACGTACTGATATTTTCCCTTTTTCTTTACTTATACTGTTTGGAAATACTCCATCACACACTTCCTTCAATAATTGCAGTTTTAGTGTGATTGTATTAATTTCAAAAATTTTTCCCACCCATGGCAATTTTATGGGGTTATTTGTTCGAAAACATATTTTTTGCATTGTCCCAAAAGAACCTTTTGAAGGGTTTTTTGATTTTCAAAACTAGAATGCCCCTGTCCAAATTCACTTGCTGCTTTGGTTTCACTATTATGATTATTCGGTTGAGTATTACCGCCGATCTATCCCATCGGTTTAATTCTTTCCAAAACCCCTTGTTTGACCTCGTGAAAATTTTTTAGAATACATTTTCTTATACTGCATTGTTGGGTTTCCCGTTTGGTTTTAAACTTTTGATTTTATAACCCCGAAATAGGGTCCTTTCAAATAATAATTAGTTGATGGGAAGTAATTTTCTTCTTCGTCCTTTCTCCCTTGTACCGTCTTTCAATTTGAATTTCCCCCAGCTTTAAGTTTAATCTATCATTTTGCGACCATTAGAAATTTATGTATTGCCTTTTTCTTTATGACTTCAAAGTGGGGCATCATTTTAAAACAGTTGCTCGATTTCTAACCAATTTTAAATGATTTATTACCTTGGTAACAATCAGACTTCCTTTTAACGGGGTTTCTGTTTTAGTCGGGATGCTTTCCAACGTTTTTCTTCCCATTCTTGGTTTATTTTAATCCTTTGCATTTAAATTTTTTCAAACAAAATTAAAAATTTCATTGCTTTCTTTTTAAATCATTGGTTTATATAATTAATTATTATTAACGAAAGGTAACATTTTCCTTGTCGTCCATTACGGGCAACAGAGAAATCTGTTTTTAAATCAAACTCTTTTTCATTGAATGATTTCTCTTTATAAGGTTAGTTATTTCGTCAATTATTCTTTTCAATTTTTCTTCCACCGTTTTATACTTTTTTAATTTTAATACTTTTTATAATTCCTTACACCTCTATTTTTTTTTGCTTTTACCCAAAGGCGCTTTATTTAAATTTAATTAAATATTGTTTTATTTTATAAATTATTAAAATATTCTTGTTTATATTCATTTTAATTTAAAATATTGATGAAATTATATCCATTTCTAAATAAATTTGTTTTTGATTATATTAAATCTTTATAAACATAAATTTGTTCAAATAAGTGTATTCATTTAAAGTTATATATTCCTGAGACGATCTACGGACCCATTTCTTTTCCCTTTCTTCTTTTCAGCCTTTGTATTTGTTATTAATGAGTTTTTAAAACAACTTTGAAATGATTAAATTGTAATTTTCCATTTCCCAGGGTGATGCTGTTCGGGTGCAAATTATTTTATTTGAGGTGTTTTCTTTTTTGTCTTCTTTTGACTTTGCTTCCCATTCTATTTTATTTATTTATTTGTTTTTACCACTCAGAAACGTCGAGTCCCGTTCCCATATGATCTTCCATATAAATAAATTTTGAAAATGACTTCTATTTTGGTATTTTGTTTCTGGAAGTCTATTAAAAGCCAGTAAAATCTTCTGTTTTTCTTGATGGGAAAAAAGAATTTACCTTCTATATATACTTCTTGCGTTCCTGCCCTTTTTGAGTCAACGCTTTAATTTAACTTATTCTTCTACAGAAAATAAGAGTTGATTTTTATTAATTAGTATGGAATCCTCCATGATGGAATTGAAAGAATTTTGAAATTTTTATTCCCATTTTAACTTAACTTTAACTATAAATTATAAAAAAATTTTGCTCCCGATGGATCAATTAGAACGGGCTGGCGACCATGACGTTTGATACTGACGGTGCACGGCAGGGTCCTTGTGATGTGTGGATGGAGGAGTGAAATAATCAAATGGGCGTGGGTATACCTAATTTATTTAGGAAAAATTCATCCCTTTTTATAATTATTTCTAGGTTAATAATTTCAGGTTAAATGTTTACATTAGGGTCTTTACTAATTGATAATTAAATGATTTATTAAATATGAACTTTTATATTGTCTTCCTAAATTCCTTAGTGATATCTCATTAATTTAACCATAACACACAATGTTTTCAAAGGTAATTATCAGTGATAGATCAAAATTAACGCGTTTATATTGTATTTTATTTTTTTTTGTTTTTATATTAACGTAATTATAACGGGACGCTTTCTCCAATCTTAAGAGAAAGAGAAACGTTTTCAAATTAAGTTGTTTAAACACGCGTTTTAATTATTTTGAACCTCTATAAAGAAACCTAAAAAATACTTTTATTTTACAAAACTTGGGTGAATAAAATTATTATATAAACAAAAGTGACATTCACAAGTTTTAATTTAAATGATTTAAATGAAATATAATAAAACTAAGGCAATTCCATCCATTATTTTTCAAACTTCAAACTTGTCCTTTGGGAATGGATCTTAAAGAACACATTTAAATAAACGTGTCATTTTTTTTAAAACCTTTCTTTACTTTAGAATAAACTATCCCGATATAAAGGCTTTGGTACTTGTCGTTTGATTGGCGGATCGTCCGGCGGGGAAACTTCGGGATGAAGGGTTGGCGTGGGCGTAGTATAAAAGGGTCGAGTTACAATATGTTGATGGATTATTTATAAAATTTTGATAGATCAAGAAATTGGGAAATTTCAAAAGCAGGTTATCTTATTTGCGTGACCATTTCAAAAGGTTAATAATGCTAGAAGAAATTTCTATAACGCAAATGAAAAACAAAAATTCCAGGTTATTAATTTTGTTTTAGTAACATGACACATAATATCTAAAAACTTAAAAGTATTAGCGGAAGCGTTCCCAATATTTTAAATTTAACAACTTTAAATATTTGGCTAAGGTCAAGTTTCATGGGTCAAAGGATTCCATATTAGAATAATTTTCTGGACATGGGTTCAGCAAAAACATTAAAGTTTCCTTTTTGCCCTAAAGGTAAAATTTGGTATGGGCGTTTTTTGTGACAAAACATATAGAATAAGAGCCTTGTCGTGCCCCTAAAGGTTTCCTCGGAAGAGATGGCGCGTGCGTCACTTCTTTATCTTTTGAAGCGGGTTATGATTCATTGCACAATGAAATAATGCGTAAAATATACTAATACATTTCTTCGAAATCGAAAAGAATACTGTAATCTATTTTAGCAGTTGGATCAACAGTGAGTTAATATAGCGTTATAATTATCTAAAATAGTACTAATTTGATTTTTAATGTCTTCTAATGTTTGAACACTGCTGAGAAACATTTCTTTACTTTCGTTATTGTTCAGATTTCGTTTCATTTTCTGATTGCATTTTGACTCTCAAGAGTAACTCACACAAATGTTAACTGGGAGACAGTGCCTTTGGTATTATAGTCCACCATTGTACGAAAGTGTACCAAAAGTGTAAATAAATAAAAAGCTCTTAACTTTGTCTATCGTCTTAGACAAAACTATTTAAATATTTTGTCTGTCTCTATCATGGCAAAAATCAATTACCAATTAAAAAATAGTAACATTCTTCTTAATAAGTTTTTAACTTGATAAAATAAAAGACAGTACTGCGTATAGTACATGAACTCTTTAAAATACTCTAAATAGAACATGGAATATGTAAGACATGGCCACTCTCCTCGGTCTGCATTATTGCTATCATAAATCACAATTACCGTGAAATAAGTTAACCGGATAAGTTTTGAACCACGTCTTAGAGAAGCATTTTGACCAGTGTATTACCTTCACTCCCTAAACTTCACACTTAACTCGTTCCGAGCCGAGTTTATAATTTTCATAGATCTTTTAGTTTTGTAAATTTTTAGTACCTATAATAAAAACAAAAAAATGTTTATAATAAAAAGAAAGGGCAAGGCAAGAAAGGCATAAAAACGGTCCAGTTAGGTTGAGAATTGGTATATTATTGATAACTTTTTACCTCAGTCAAATTTATTCTCATTAAGAAAAACCGAATTGTATCTTACAAACTTACGTTTAATACTCATATTATACTCACCATACTCAAAGTCTTTTATATTTTTTTATGATTTGTACATTTAGAATATTATTTTAATTTATGAAGAAAGTAAAATGTGTTATCTATTATTACTCAATATCAAAAAATGCTAAGAAAAATGAAATAAACAAAGTGATTATAAAAAGAAAAAACGCTTTATAATTTGACGCAAAACGCGTTAAAGTATATAGAACTTTTGTACGCTCGATTAAAGCCCAGCAGCCTTAACATTTTTATCCCTCGTACTTTCCTCTTTGTAAGTTAAAAGCGAATTTAAACTTTCTTTTCGTCTTTTGTAGTCATAATTTTTTTGTTTCGAACAAACGTTTTCTTATTCATTATAAATACATAAACGTATTGAGAGATTGATAGCTAACGAAAATATGGAATTTTATGCCTTAAATAACTATTAAGAAAATGAATTTCATTTAATCCTATCATACAGTTGTTATAGTATATAAATAAATGTTGAGTCAGAGTAATATGGGGTATATTACTCTGACTCAACATTTATTTTATTTATATACTTACACAACTTAAGAAAATTAAATTTTGTTGCTGAAACTCCTTTACTGCCTCCGTAGCCTAGTGGTATGGGCGGTGCGGGGACGCAACAAATTTTCATTGTTGTTTCCTAGTTGGTTAGGGCAATTTGGGCCGATCACCCAATTGTCTGAAAAGTAAGATGATCCATGCGTCGGATGGGCATGTCAGAAGTCGGTCCACCCACCAACCCGCATTGGACCAGCGTAGTGGGATACGGTCCAAACCCCCCCTAATGGATAGGGGCGTATTAGGGGAGGCCTATGATAAAGTCGTGTCTTCAAAAAATTACCTATAGTTAAACTACATAAAATTTATGGTAATTACATTTTTAACTTCATTCTGACCTATAAATTATATCTCTTGTGATTTATTTTGTTATATTGGAGGAAATAATAAATCGTGAAAGATGGTGGATCCCCTTTTACTGGGGTGGTACCAACACGGTGCGTATTCCTGCCACAAAGTAGTTGTATGTGTAACTACTGTGTTCCCGTAATGGCACAGTAGTCAGCGTATTTACCGAGTAAATGATACGAAACATTCTATGTCGCACGATAGGCAGCGCATTAGTGAAACCCTTTGTATTGCCGATGTCTATGGGCGTCGATGACCACTTAACATCGGGTGGGCTGACTGTTCATCTGCCTCCGAATTCGATAAAAAAATTTCAAATAAAATATTTTCAAGCCAATTGTCATGAAATGGCGGCAATATACAAAAGTCAACGTTTGGTTGCGTGGTTTACTTGTGTGTTTCCAGATTTTTGGGCTTCATTATAGACCCTTTTGATATTTTGAACGGATGAAGCCTTTTTGGTCACGTATGTAGTGTGATCGTGGACGTAACCTGAATGACAGATATTTCAAAATTCTTTAAGTAAAAGTATAATAAAATATTATATACATAACGCACAGCATTAGAGCCATACAATTTTTTTTCTATAATGGCAGCAGATAACTGCCTCCGTAGCCCAGTGGTTTGGGCGTATGCTTTAGAAACCGGTGGCCATGGGTTCGAATCCTGCGCGTACTCAACAAATTTTCATTGATGTTTCCTAGTTGGTTAGGGCAATTTTGACCGATCACCTAATTGAAAAGTAAGATGATCCATGCGTCGGATGAGCATGTAAAATGTCGGTCCACCCACCAACCCACATTGGACCAGCATGGTGGGATACGATCCAAAACCCCCTAATGGATAGGGGCGTATTAGGGGAGGCCTATGCCCAGCTGTGGACTATCAAGGGCTGATGATGTGTGATGTGTGAACATGTACCAAGATCAGCTCTACCAGGATTTATAACATCTGATAATATTGTGGTGGAGCAGGTCTCTTTTTATAGGGCTACCATCACAAGCACGGCAGTATTAAAAACATTATTTTGATATTTTAGAAAGGTCGTAGCTAAGGTAATACGATAAACGAAACCGATTGTTCAATGTCTCATTGCGGTGAGTGGATTCATAGCGTCATGCTCCATCAACATTTTGGTTTTACCTTCTATCGGAGGACTTTAAAATTTTGACTACTATATTAGCTTTAAACAATAAAAAATTGATTAGATAGTACTGTTTTCAGTAAATTGAAAATTGGTCCACTAGATTTTGTTAAGTAACTAAATTTATTAGTTGTATGAATTACTAATAGTGCAACTTTAAAAGCGGTTCTTAAGCAGTTGCCTACAAGTTAAACGTAAAAGTTGCAAATGGAGCAATTCATGTTCAGCAGTTCGCGATCTGAAATCGAACTAAAGATATTGATAAGTGTTTTGTGGTTAAAGTTTTATACGAAACAACATAAAAGTGCCGTCATCTGAAAGGAATTCAAAGGAATAAAACGGAGATGAATTTTATACTATTTACAATAATAAGTCATGAAATAATTTGGGCCCCATAAGTTTATTTCATTTTATTATATTAAATAAAATATACAAGTTTATTTTCAATAAAAAATTAGAGTTTTTTTTGGTTTGATCGATGTAACACTCCGTTACATTATCAGCCTGCGCTATATATAGTCCACTGTAAGACATAGGCCCGCCGTCTCCATTAAGGGATTTTTAGTCATGCTGTTTGCCAGGTTGGCCCAATGCGGGTTGGTGAGTACTCCCTTAAGTAAGTATATATAAAACTTAAAGTCAATGTTAGAAATACTCATGATGCTAAGCTTATAAATGAAGATACACTACTAATAATAAATCGTTCGATATGGACGATGCGACCAAAAAATGTGGCACAGGTTACTACATGTAATTTTTATATGTAATTCTTCACCATGGAAGCTACCGTGGCCAGTAATAGTGGGACTACGAGAACTAGGGGTAGTTGCCTTTCGTTGACGTCCATTAAAGAAATGCTCATAATTGCCACGCTGAGCAGGTGGATTGGCAATGACTAATTGCACCTGTATTGCGGATCTACCTTACGCACAAAGTAGGCTCCAGTTAAGTGGCGTGGGTCGTACATCCTACGCCTACATAATAATGTTTTAATGGTTGTTTATTTGAATACTTTATAATAATGTTGTTCATTAAACAAGTTGTAAGTATAAATATATAAATACCTGACAGTTATTATATAATATGGTTCAATATAATATAAAGTCCAAAGCATAATGTCACAGAGAGACTGAAAATATTATTTTAAGTGTTGGAAATAATAATCGATGGAAAAATTAATTAAACTTGATATCTACAGTAGCAATCACCACTCTATCGATGGAAACAATATCTAAGTAGCTTCAGCAGAGCAATAAAACAGTTATAATTAAATACTCTAAATCTGCATTTATATAAAGGCTAGTAACGGAAAAACTTTTACGTTGTCCAAGCAGCAAATATCAATTTTATCGCTACTATATTATCTTATAAGCAATTTTTTTATTATGTTTGAAAATTTCGAATAAAGAAAGAATTTCGTTTATTTCGAATGCAAATGGTCTTTCGACCCGTCATGAAAACTTACGATTTGATCTGCAAAAAGGTTTTCTTGTTTAAAGTAATAAGTACTTCTGTAAAGGCGTTTAAAACCCTACCAATGACCCATTCAACGCTGTACATACTTTACCTTATGTATTGTCGTAAATTTCGTTGTAAAATAACAAACTTTGTATAAATAATCACTATATTCGGATCACTAATCGAATTGTAAGTAAATACTAGGTATTTTACATATAAAATGTATAAATCAAAATTATTTAATAAATGACTTTAATGATCATCTAAATGATTTAGAAAACATTGTGTTTTTTAAAAAGAAACAAAATTGTTTTAGAAACGGTTTTTATTTAAAGTAATTTTCTACACACAAATTACTTATATATCTAATTCTGTTATTTCTAGAGTTAATTATAGTTATAATTGTCTCGCTATATAATTGTTTCTATTGCTTGCGCGAATATTATACATTATTAAATAAAATTACTTTACGGATTTTATCGCGTTTATTTTACATTTTAAATTCCATACCTTAAATCACCCAAACCATTACATCAGATTTGATCGACCACAAATCCTCGCTAAAGAACACCGATTCCAACTAAGGATGATCCGTGAGGCTATTGAGATTAAAAACTCCAGGAGGATCCCATAATTAATAAATTAAAATTTAAACCCAAGCATAATACCACTGCCGGCTGTACAAATAAAATCAGTTCATTTTGCATAGGTCGGAGTACAGATTAAAAATAATTAATATAAAATTAAGATCTAGAGACCCGCTTCAGCACTGGCAAGTAGACGCATGACATCTCAGTCTACCCCGTGACCACGGGCGCTGGAAAGTGTTCGAATTTAAATGTGAAATAAACGCGATAAAATCCGTAAAGTAATTTTATTTAATAATGTCTCGCTATATTTCAGGCCCGTCTTTTATACACGATCGCAGGGAGTCAAAACGTCAATATCGAGACTCCTTTTATCAAAGTACCCGGAATAGGAGTAGTATCCTGACTATAGTACATCTGCTTAAAATCATTCGACCATATACCATTAACGCTAATTTTGTATAGCTGCTTTAATAGTTAGAAAACAAGTAGATATTACTTACTATTTCTACATAAATATTTTTCTGGGTCGACTTTTTACTACCTTTGTTTATTTGGAACTTAAGAACAGTGCATAGTTTAAAATCATAATTTAATCTCGAAAACAGTGCTTGGCAAACTTTTAAGCACATACTACTTTTAAATATTTACGTCTCCCATTTTAAACATTTAAAAAATCGTTTCGTTTCCTTCATGAATATATAGTAAGTTTTATGAAAAATCGTTATGAAATTGCAATTCAATATATTTTAACAAATTCTTATAAAGCAAAATAAAAAGTCAAGTTCTTGTAAAGTAAAACTTATACTACGTTTGCCGATCCTCGTTCTCCACTCCAGAACTTTCTGACTCCAGCGGTTGTCAGTTCCGTGGCTTATATGACCGGCCCACTGCCACTTCAGCTTACTAATCAGGTGGGCTATATAGGTGACTCTGGTTCTCTGACGGATCACATCATTTCTGATGCGGTCTTTTAGAGATACTTCGAGCATAGCCCTCGCCATAGCTCGCTGAGCGACTTTAATATTGTGGACTAGTCGAACCGTCAGTGTCCAAGTCTCGGCACCGTAGATCATAACGGGGTAGGAGGCACTGATCGAAGACTTTCGATTTGAGGCACTGTGGGACTCGTTAAACATGACCTTGGTTTTACCCAAGTTCATCCGGAGACCGATGCGTGCAGAAGACTCAGCCAGGCTTTGCACCATTTTCTGCAGGTCCTTTGCGGTAACAGCCATGATGACGATATTGTCCGCAAACCACAGATGTGAGCTGTACTCGCCGTTTACATTTATGCCGGTTTTCACAGGTTTGTCTTTCCATGGTGTGTGTGTGTGTGCGTGTGAGTGCGTGTGCGTGTGCGTGTCGTGCATGCTTGCGTGCGTGCTTGCGTGCGTGCGTGCGTGCGTGCGTGCGTGCGTGTGCGCGCGTGTGCGTGTGTGTGTGTGTGCGTGTGCGTGTGTGCATGTGCGTGTTTACGTGTGCGCGTGTGCGTGTGTGTGCGTGTGCGTGTCTGCGTGCGTGTGCCTGTATGCGTGTGTGTGTGTGTGTGTGTGTGTGTGTGTCTGTGTGTGTGTGCGTGTGCGTGTGCGTGTGTGCGTGTGCGTGTGCGTGTGCGTGTGTGTGCTGTGTGCGTGTGCGTGTGTGCGTGTGCGTGTGCGTGTGTGTGTGCGTGTGCGTGTGTGCGTGTGTGCGTGTGTGCGTGTGCGCGTGTGTGCGTGTGTGTACTTGTCTTTAATAGTTAGTTTAATATATATAGATATAAAGAAATAATATTAAGTACAATTTTAACAAAAACAATATGACCGACTTCTAACAGAGTATAACTATTTTACGCAATATAAGCAGGTAAGTCATCTCCACGAAATTGCGTCGCGTTTTCTGCCACTGTATTTTAAATCTGTGATAAGATATTTATTACGACAAATTATCGTCTATGACATGTTTTATGCGCATAGATTGAAGATATTTTATGTGAACTTAAATTGAATTATCTTTTACGAGCTTAAATGTTCCTGGTCGAAATTTTTAAAAATGTTTATATTTAAATGCTTATAGTGCGTTATTCTTAAAACATAGATATATGCTCTGGCGGACTTTATTGTTGACCAATTTAAGAGTTATGTATCTTTTACGGTTTTGGCAGCGTTTGAGTTTGATCAAACGAGGTTGTGGTTTTCGGTGCCGTAATTTTTTTATTTCTCTAATATCTATTTTACTTCTCATGATAAATATCAATCATTTAAAAATATAATAAGAATAATCACAATCGGATCGTTAGGAGCAGACCAACGAGGTAACATATATATGTCTATCTGTCTGTATGTATAATGTATGTCTTGCATAATTGTTATATACACATAAGCTTCCTATTGGTCCCATTTTTCAAATTATCTTGTGATGAGTAGTTTAATAGATATTTGAGAAGGAGGTACTCAATTCGGAGCGCATGTTTATCTAATAAAAATGCAATTAAAATTACTTAAATATTACCTCCAATCAATATTATTTTTAGAAGTTGTGTTTAGTAAAAGGGTATAATATTTAGATTTATCAACACGTCGCGTGTTTCTTCTACAAAGGAGCAGAGTTAAACCGTCGCATCCGAGTTGAAATGGCACCAAAGCTAGCGATGTTACTCAGGATCAAGATGCGACATGTCATGTCGTTTTATGTCACAATTCCATAAGGTAGGTTTGAAGCCGCATGGATTTGAAAAAACATTATTCTTGAAATTACGAGTGTTTTCAAATTTAAACATTTTAGTTAAACAATTTGGTGTTGTCAAAACGATCAACTAACATCTATGAATAAAATTATTCTCTACAAAATTTAGTATGAGATATATTGCAGAGCATAACTAATTCTTCTAATTTTATTGTTTCTTTCTTAGTTTGTTACGCCAAAGTTACTAAGTACCTATCATTTAATTGACAATTTGGGCGGTAAACTACCGTTACAATATTTTTTTCTCCTTAAATTAAAACTTAGAGGCTAATGAATCCCTATAGCAGTATAACATTTATATTAGAAAAACGAAAAAAATGCGCAATGACAGTCATAATTGTTTTATAAAAATTGCATGAGTGTGATTTGCTAAGACGTAAATTTCTTTTTATAAAACATTACTATCTCTTGCGCCGACGATCACTGAGTTCAAGACTAAGCAATTATGCATCGTTTAGAATCAGCTCCAGCCCAGTTATTCGTGATATATGTATCTCCATTCACTTATTCCTAATTTCGGTCGTCGTAGGTCACGTATATGGTTTCTAGACCTAGTGGCAGTTCTATATTATACGAATGTAAAGATAAATTAAAAAAAAATAAATTTAAAGTACTTTATTAAGTATAAAAATCAACTAAGCTTGTTTTGCTTAATATTAAAAAGAAACAAGTGTCTGAAAAACTGCTTTCTACTTAATTCCGTCTACATATAAGACTTGCCGAATTTACAATAATATCGTAATGTATTTAAAGATTTCCGGATCATAATATAATTATTGATTAATATGTGTATATACGTTTATATATTTATATTCTTACGCAAATGTATCAATATTATTTATTAGTATGCTTACGTCAATCCAGTACTTTTTCGTTTGTATTTTTATCTGTGCACGTCCCCATTTATTATCTCTGCACCACCTTAAGGCTAATTGGGAGTAAATGCCTATGGCAATAAGTTCGTCTCTGTACTTTTAGTGCATAAAGTACAAACAAGTAAATAAATAATTAAAAATACCGGATAAATTCTAAAAGCTTCAAATTCTTTACATGACCTATAAAGTAAATTATTTTATTGTGATAGTGAATGTAGACAATTGATCTATTTGTTGCGTAGAAAACATATAAACATGTTATACATGTACATATTTTACACTTTGTTTAATTCAATAGTTCAAAGCAAAAGAACGATTGTTCCATCGAGCAACGGAAGATCGTCGTGGGAAACCACCGAGTGTTGAGAAAATAGAGTTTCCGTCAGATTATCCTTTGACGCCGTGAGCAAGGCCATTTTTTCAGTGGAAATTTTTAACACAAATATAAATCAATGCCTATTTTGCCTTAATGTTAATATATTAACCCTAATAAAGAAAAAAAAATATATAAATTGCGGTGTATTATTAGATATCGAAATAGATATTTATTAGATTTTTTCATGTTTTCGTTCTTTGTAAGAGTAAACTTTTGAATTATATTATTTTTCAGACGTGTATACATTAAAAAAGTACATTAATAAAGTATGCCAGGCAAAACCATACTGTACAGACTCATAATAGTAGACGCCGTGCAGTTTTGGTCTCTAAGTGAACTAATAAGTAAGAAATTAAATCATTGATTTTCAATTAGGATTTATTAAAAAAATATTGAAAAAGATAGTAACTCCAGATTCATTGATTTTGGATAGAGTATTTCATACATATATACATAGGATACAATATATTATATATATATATATACTTATAGCTATACTTTGCTATACTTTAGCCTCTCCAAACCTTATACACCTATTACCTTTTACTCTGCATAATAAAGGCTTACGACAGATCTTAATTATAAATTTATGCTATTGACGTACTTAATATTCCTCGCGTTTACTGACTTATTTTTCAAATGAATATTCCTTCATATTATTGATGGATTACATAGGCTTTTATAACTAATTCCTATTTTACATTTAAAGATAATCTGATGTTCGAGTCCTTGGTAGAGATTTGAAATAAGGTTTAAATAAGGTAAAAACTATCAACTGTAAACAACTAGTAACTGTTTTAATTAGCTTTACGAATAAATAAAAATTAATTTTATTCAGAAATGTAAATAACTGTTGATACTTAAAAAATAAAGCGTACCCTGACCTATTAAATAGTTTGGGGCAATGATGTCTAATTGTATTAAAAGTAAACGCCAAGAAATTGTGCAGAAAAGTGTGTTTTATAATAAGGTTAGATTTAAACTATGAAATTCCTCTCAGGGCCTTTTTGATTATAAAATATATATCAATTATCGATTTCTATGAACAATTTAATAATAACAGCTTTGTTATTTCACAGTTCACTTTACAGAGCCACTAAATTTAAATAATTATTCTGTAACCTTTAGCACAAAACCAATGATAATAATGCAAATAAAAACATTATATAGGGTCTTATAAATTTTACTAAATAACCTATAACGAGACATTAGATGTAGAAGGTCAAGCAAGCCGTTTATGTTGTCAATTTTTACTATAACATTAACTGCCTCACTATTTAAAAATAAAAAGTTATACGAATGTCGTCTGAGCAATAAAATTACTAAATTACTTCTTTAAGTAGGTCTCGTGAGAACTCGCAATCTGTTAGAAATAATATTGGTAAAAGTCATTGTCAAACCCTTTCAAGACCATTTTACCGCAATCGCCCCTTTTTCCTGATTTTACGGGTAGCTTGTTGAGTTAATAAAAGGATAAGTTCACTTTGCAAGATATCCTTGAAAAATTTAGAGGAAATGTTTACGAATCGATAAGAACCGTGTCCGATTTTGAAATTTTTATGTAATACTTAGTACGCAACTTATAAAATTACTGTTAATGCCGATTTAAAATTGAGGTTCTACCTGTGCAGTTTTTAGACTTTTGGAACATTTCATCGCAGGAAAAAAAGAAATCTATACGTACGCAAGCATAATATAACTTTTTACAGTTGATAAAATATTTCAAATCGTTCCAATAGATTTGAAACCTATTTATAACAAACACACAAAAAAAAATTCCACGTCATAATATGTAGATAGTAAAATATGTATATTGATCGGTGCTGACGTTTTTTTTTGACAAAGAAACTGGTATTAAAAATCAGAAATGACTCTTAAATTTGCAAGCTTGTATTTCCATAATTTTTTTCTAATGCAAGAAATCCCCTCAATCTCGTTTTCGCTGAAAGGTATTCAAAACGAATTAAAGGTATTGTATCACAAATTTTTCAACTTTGATTTGGCTACTTTTAAGACTACCTGTTGCCCGCAACTTTATCTGCGTGGTAATATTTATTTATTTAAAAAAAACAGTGTAAATTATTCCCAGTTACATCAGATTCTTTACAAAAGTTCAAATCTGTTTGATAGTTTTTTATATTTTTATAAGTTATATTCTGAAATACGAATAAGCAAATCTTTATTTTTTTTTAATATGCAGTGAACAAAGGAGAAGCATAAATCTTTTACAGTTGCTATCCACATAGATTAAACAATAGATAATTCGTATTATGTGATAAGAAGGTGACTACTATCAGAGACGTCAAATTTTACAATTATTAGAGAAAACCGAGCCAATCTCGGCCCTTTTTTCCTTTTCGCGTAAAAAGATTAATCGAGGACTATTGGGTTTTACGCGTTTGACGTATCGGTCAGCTTCATAGGCACTGGCTTTATAAGCTGTTGAATATACACATTGGTATCACTATCCAAGAATTCCTTCAGAAATTGGTGCTCCAGCGTTGCGGGTGAAGTCGCGCTACACAACACAAATATGAGTCGCGTCACTCAACACAAATATATTTATGTAGCGTAGCTATTATTTTTATGTTGCATAAATTTGTTTACTGTAAAATAAGGTATTGTAATTGCTTTGATTTATGTAACTTAATACTTAATATCTTAAATATTTTACTATATTTTATTTCTTGTATTTGTTAATATTTATTATAAATATGTATTCTGTACAAACATACGAAAATATTTCTCAATGATTGTTTGTAGATATATGGAAGCGATGCGCGCCAGCCGTAACCGGTCGGACGACTTTCCCCCACTGATGAGCACAGGCTGGACTGGATGGCCGCGTATTAGCGGCATTACTAGACGTGAGTCGTTACGTCACTTTTAAAAAACGAAACGTAATCAGTTACGTGGAAGGCGTCGCTTGTTTTAAAACTAGTAATTTTTATAACTAGCTACTTTCATCCAGCTACCGTGCATACATAAGTTTCACAACTATACGGTTACGTAAGTTTCTCAACTATACGGTTACATACGAAACGAAAATAACGGTTTCGTGATTGATGCCCAATAGTTAAATCAATATATTTACTTTCCTGCATACTTTACTCTGGTTTACAATTTTGTATTAATTGCTTGGTGTTTACTACGAAACTATTATTTGAATAAAAATATTACTACTAGCGTACTTAAAACTTAATTGTATTGTTACAATGACGATAATTATTACATACTGTTTATTGTTGCGTTTATACTTTTGAACGATTTTATTGTAACTATCTTTCACTGTTATATATACCGTTCAGTTACTTTATTTATTCAGCTCTCTAAATAAAAACCTTTATTCTGTTTTATTTTTTTTTTGATTCAAATAACTGCTGGTTTCCCGGAATCGCAAGCATTATTTGCCCACAGGAGTCACTCGAATATGGTATCTATCACAAAGTAAATAAATTAAGTGAACTCGGCAAGTCTCAATCTGCCATCTCTCTCGCACGGCGCATCGGTAGGCAAGATGCGAAAGAAATATAGAGCTTTACGCTCACTTAACTTACGAACGAAGACAACGACGGCCGAGTTAGCCCGAATAAGGTGTTTACAAAAATAATTACTTTTAATTTGACACAAAACGATTATTGCGTTTCATATCACGTAACCAGTAGTTGTAACTGATCACTAAATGACGTTTACGCCTAGGCAGTACACAGACCCCAGTGACGCAAGGTCCACGTCTCTTCGACTGACCGGCCACGCACACGCGCATCGCTATTTGCCTTCATTGTTCTGCTTACTCTGTTCTATCGCTTCTGAATACTGTGATTGCTACTCCTTCCAATAAAACTTTAAGTTCAAGTGCCGTGGTTTCTATTGGAACACTCTCCTTACCACTACGCTTAGTGGTAAGACAACCACTACCACCATACAACTACCACATACATATTTAGATTAGATTCTATAATAGTAAAAGGAGTAAACAATTACAGGTGCGATGTACTCCACGGAAATTGAACTACTCTGAAACTTCCGCTTAAAGTTGGAGTAGTTTTACAGTTACGAGATGTGTTACAACATTCATCTCATACATTCTTTAGCAGTTTGTGATTACTCCTGCAACACTGAGTAACTAAAGATTAAGACGTCTTGATAATTCAAAGTAAACACTACAGTAAAGTACACCTTAGAAAGGTAAAACAAAAGAGTCCTTAATGGTATGTGTATCACTTAAGGATAACCCACAATAACAATATTTATCTTTGCCATTTAGGCTTATTACGAAGGGATTTCAGTTTGTTATCTTATTATATTTATCAGCATTAATCCTTTTTCAATTAGAAATGTATACATTTTCCTTTTAGTTTAGATCAATATGACCTTTTATGTAAATTTTATTAGATAACAACGAGCTGGGCTTTTAGACAACTAATATTAAACGTATATTTAATTTAAATAGCATTAAGTAAGTGCGAACAACTTAAGAAAACCTTTTCAAATTCTTAAGTATTTAGGAGAGTTCTCTCATAATTGAAAACAATAGAACCAAATGTTAACAGACCTGTAAGAACATGTATATTTTCTTTTTATAATCATAATTATAGCTCAGCCAAATTAGTAAATTAAAAAAAATTAAATAAAGACGATAACGATAAACACTAATGTACCAGAAGCGAAATCGTTTTTATTCATAATCGTTGTATGTCAAGTCCCCTCGCATTGTGTTTGGCCAAATGGCCGCAACAAGATTTTTTCCATCCCTAAAATGATTTTTTTTACTTATGTAGTTATTTTCAATATAGTTTACGTGGATCTAATAAATAATCGATTTAATATGCAGAAATATACGTATTTATGTGTTAATACTTTATATACAAATCGTATAAACCGTTCACACTGGTTTTGTCAATGAATGTAAAAGTAATCTATTTATATTAAAACTTACATACAACAAATACACTAAATTGTTATTTAGAGGTCACAACTACACTCAAGCATGTTTTTTGATTCATTTATTTGCAAACTGTCCTTGTTTTCATCCCTTGAAGACACAAACTCCAAAGGCGTTGCCTTCGGGTGATTATGTAAATAAATCTCTAAATTAGTAAGTCTTATACTATGTTTGCCTAAATTTGCTTTTAGCTTATTGACGCCAAGTTACTCAGTTTTAAAACTTCGTACATTCTGTTCTTTGTTTAGTTTAGGATGAAATGTATTTAAGTATTTGGCAAAAATTTTTGTGTTATTATAAGTGTTATTATTAACTATAGACTCTACCATTGTTTATCTGATTTACACGTTGTTACATAAGTCTATATATGAATACTAAATATTTCATAAGCATAATAATCTTAGACTCCCCACGTATGCATATAACAGGGTTCTTAAGTTAATTATACGAAGTGAGTTAATCAATGAGTCGAATTAAATAAAAGTAGAACCTTGTTGTTAACTTTTTCAATCATTATAGGAAATTTAATCACATCCAAGCTATTTATTCAGGGAAAACTACTTTTTTGATCGAAAATGTCAGTACCTTGATACAAAAGTTAGAGTAATTTGTTCCATTTTAAATTATTTACATCATCATCATCATCATCATCAACAGCCTGTGATAGTCCACTGCTGGACATAGGCCTCCCATAAAACACCCCTATCCATTAGGGGGTTTTGGACCGTATCCCACCACGCTGGTCCTATTTGGGTTGGTGGGTGGACCGGCTTTTTACATGCCAATCCGACGCATGTATCATCTTACTTTTCAGACACTTGGGTGATCGGCCCAAGTTGCCTAACCAACTATGACAACAACAACGAAACAACAATGAAAATTTGTTGAGTCCCGCAGGATTCAAACCCACGACCTCCGGTTTCTAAAGCAAATGCCCTTACCACTAGGCTACGGAAGCAGCTATATATTATTTACATATTTGAAAATATTGTTCATAAAAATAAAATGATTTTGTAAAACATTGTGACACACATAATATAAATACTAGGAATAAGCATAATTATGTTCTTTCAAAAGCTAGGCTCCGAAGAACAATGAAATCTTTCATGGGACAATGTATATGTATATCTGCTCTTCTACAATAAAATACCAGAACGTTCAGTTTTATCTGTAAATAAATTTAAAAAGTTGTAAAGGAACGTTTGTGTGTTAAAGGATGTTATTATTGTAATGACCTACTGACAGCTAACACACCTGGTAATGAACTGTTCGCTCCAGGCTATTTCAAAATAGTAAAATGTAAGGTTTTATGTAAAGTCTTGTAAAATTATTGAAGAAAGGAAAAGAAAAAGTCCCCTGAGTTTCTTACGCCAGTTCTTCTCAGGTCAGAGGCTTCCATTTCCGAACCGGTGGTAGATTATTTGACAATCAATAAGAAAGTGTAATACTTCCATATTGAATAAAACAAAATATTTTGAAAGTTTTGAATTAAACCCTCTAGAATAACACTGTCTTGTACCTCAGGCATATAAAGCATACTGATAAATCACCGAATAACAGTTCATGTTGTAATTCCCCATCGATTTATGAATACGTTGAAATATTCAAAGGTTTCTGTAAATATATGTTAAATAACACCTGTCTTTAATAAATTTTACCTATCTGGTAATTTTCTAAAGAGGAATCAGTAGGAAAAATATACAGTGGGAACTTTACAGTAAATATTAATGGAGAAGCAATAAAACATAAAATTTATGCTGCCATTTCTTATCATAATTAATAATTATACCAAAAAGGAATAATTGATTTAAACCCAAAAAAGAAGATATAGCAGTAACAATACTGGTCTATAAAAACTATGAACCACAAACCAGTTAAAAAAACGTTTATTAATTACTCATAACTCATTGACATCCAAAACCGATACATGTCACTTATGAATTTTAATTATTTTTATCTTTCTTATTCTTTTTATTACTAAATTATTTCTGTATTGTAACTAATGGTGAGGGTTATTAGAGGCGCTATTGCCAGCAGTGGACTATCACAGGCTGATATGTTGATGATGTATTTAGATATGTATTCACACTTACGATCAAAATAAAATAAAATAAGATTTGCGATGCAAATCAAATAGTTAGTTCAAATCATTTAAATACAATATATTTCGATATAATAGTACCACGTTTTACAAAATCAAATTATCAGGAAATCTTTACAATTTTCAATCTAAATAGTGTTTTGCTCGCAGTTTACGTTTGTTTACGCACCCAAAGTTTGTCTTTCACCAAGCAATGAAATCAACATCTTAAATTAAACCTTATGTTTCCAATTACTCGTATATAACTTAAAAGGAAAAAGATCCAATATACTTATTAGTACCTTAGGCGTTATTAAATTGCCAATATTTTATGCATTATTAATTGTTTGCGCAAATATTATATCTTATATAATAATGACTTTAGAGTTTTTTCTAATTTATTAATAATAACTACTTCAATAAAGAATTAAAGATAATTAACTCTTTATGTTGGTGAGAGGTTGTACCTAAAAAATTGGCTATATTTTAACTTTTAAAAATTTTTTAGTAAGACGATTGGTCAATACCTACTACCTGTAAAAGTTATTTCCTCTTAAAAGATCAACGTGTACAACTAGAACTTTACTTCGGCCTCTTATATTGGACAAACAAGCTCATAATAAGAACCTAGAGAAATGAATAAACTGACAAAAATAAAAGTTAACAATTATGTACAATTTAAATCAACCCAAACCATTATAACATTGATCAACCACAAATCCCTAAAAGCGTTTAATTCCACAATCTTATTCCTACTGATTGTGTTGAAATTATCAAAAGATTTTTCCACCCTAAATGTTTTTTTTACTATTGTTATTTAATATATTAATGGATAAATAATTATTTAAAGAAAAATATTTTATGATGTTAATACTTTAATCAAACCGAAACCTTCACACTGGTTTTTCTGAATTGGTAAATTTATTAAAACTAAAGAATTTTTAAAATTTTTTTTTGGGTTGAACAAAAACCTTATTCAATAATTTAACTCTTTTATGAATTAAAATGTAAAAAACAAATGTTAAAAATTTAAAGTGTAAATTTTTAAACACAAACTAAAGTGCTTATTTGGGATTTAATTAAATAATTTCAATTATAATCTAATATTGTTTGCTAAATTGCTTAATTATTGACCCAATTACTCGTTTTAAACTGTCATGTTTTAATAGTTAGGATAAAATTTAGTATTTCAAATTTTTGATTTTACAAACCAATTTTTATCTAAAGTTGTTACAAAGCAAAAACCTTTTTATGATTAAAATCTAAGTCCCCTATCATAAATTTTTAATTATCAATTGAAATCCATATAATTATAAAAGTAAACTTTGTTTTTAATTCAATTTTTGGAAATTTAACCACCAAGTATTTTTCGGGAAAATAGTCAGAAATTTAATTGTAAAGGGATTTGTTATTTTTAAAATTTAACACTTTATATACAAAAGCCTTGAATCCCCGAATAGGCCTCCATAAAAACCCATCCTTATTTTTTACCGTTCCTTTGCGGTCAAAGGGGGGTGGACCCTTTTTGCCCCGGAGTTATTTACTTTTCGAATTGGTATGCTTTTTAACAATAGGAAACAACAATGGGAAATTGTTGACCCTAATTGCCCACACCTCCGGTTTCAGCAAACCCTTAATAGGCTCAAAAGTATTTAAAAAAAGAAAAACATTTAAATAAACAAAAAAAATTTTTAATTTTAATGTTAAATTTAAAAGCCCAAAAATGAAATTGTACCCAAAAGTATAAAATACTAAAAATAAATCCAGTTTTTTAAGAAATTGAATATAAAATAAAAATAACTTTTTTAAATTTGAAAAAACAAATTTTCCAAAATTTGCCTTTTCTTGGTTTTAAAAAAGGGTGTTTGATAAAAAAAGTTTTGAAATAATAAATATTGGGTTTTAACCCGTTAAATGATGAGCAATTTTGGTATTGCCCCCTGGGAAGAGGGAACCTGGCGGGCAAAGGTGTTTTTTAAAGGAAATTGGATTTTTCTTAATTCAGCCGGCAGAAGGCTTTAAAAAAGAAGGTTCCGGCCTCACTTTGGGAAAATTGTCCTAGCCCCCAATGAAGACACTGGCTAAACCCCAGAAAATTGGTCTAACAAAGTCACCTCTAACGGGTTGGGTTTTCCCAAATTACCATTTATCTTTACTAATAAACACATTTTTGTTAGTGTGCTTTGTAATACTCAGTCTATGAAACTTATATTTTGGCAGATAAAATATTTTGAAAGTTTTCATTGACAGTGTAAGTAATTAAACCCTCTAAAATTACACTGTCTTGTACCTCAGGCATAGAAAGCATACTGATAAATCACCAAATAACACTTCATGTTGTAATTCCGCCTTCGATTTATTGAATATGTTGGGAAATATTCTAAGGTTTCTTTAAATATATGTTAAATAACACCTGTCTTTAATAAAATTTTATCCATCTGGCAATTTACTAAAAGAGGAATCAGTAGGAAAAATATACAGTGGGAACTTTACAGTAAATATTAATGGAGAAGCAATAAAACATAAAATTTATGCTGCCATTTCTTATCATAATTAATAATTATTAATATAATATAATAATATATTTAATATATTATAAATTATTATAATATATTAATAATATATATAAATTATACCAAAAAGGAATAATTGATTTAAACCCAAAAAAGAAGATATAGCAGTAACAATACTGGTCTATAAAAACTATGAACCACAAACCAGTAAAAACAAGAGTAGCAATGTATTAATTACTATAACTTATAATGACATCTAAAGCTGACACATGTCACTTTCAATTTTATTACTAAAATATTTTTTACTGTATATATAGATATGTATTACACGCACAATACATATCATAAAATAAAATATAATAAGATATGCGATGCAAATCAAACAAACATGTTGTTCAAAAAGAAAATTGATTTTAATATGAAACCATGCATATTTTCGAATGACACGTACGTTTTTTAAGAAATCAAATTAATGCATGAATTAATTCTTTACAATTTTCGTCTAAAATAAAGTGTTTAGTGCTTGCAGTTTCACGTTCTGTTGTAGCACCCAAAGTTTGTTTCGTTCCGCAAGCAAAATGGAAATCAACGTCTGTTAAATTTAAAGCCCTATTGTCGTTCATATGCCTCGTATATATCTTAAACAGAGGATATCAAAGACATTTTATTAGAATTGCCAATAATTTAGACTTCAATAAAAGTTAAAGAAACATTAATTCTAACTCTTTAGCTTTTCTGTGTATGAGAGGTGTAAATAAGAAAGATTGGTTATATTTTGAGGCTTTAATCAAAACTTATTTTAAGCCGATGAAGAAGATTGGTCAATACCTACCACCTGTCAAGGGTAATATTCCTCTTCAAGATCCAGGAGTACAAGCTAGATTGTGACTGCGGTCTCTCTTATATTAGACAAACAAAGCGATCAATAAGAACCCGCGTGAAGGAACATATAAGTGACTTAAAACATAAAAGAACCAACAAATTCGCAGTGTGTGACCACACTTTAAATCACCCAAACCATTATATCAGATTTGATCAACCACAAATCCTCGCTAAAGAACACCGATTCCTAACATGCATGATCCGTGAGGCTATTGAGGTTAGAAAAGATCCTAATTGCAATGGAGAAGATGGTTTTACCACCTTGTTAACCCAAGCATATTATCACTGCCGACTGTAATGATAAGAATAAGATAATTTTGCATAGGTCGGAGTACAGACTAAAAATATTTTATTACAAATAATATCTGGAAATCCCGTTTCAGCACTGGCAACAAGACGCATGACATCTTAGTCTACCCCGTGATCGCGCCCGTTAGAAAGTGTTCAAAATGTCGGGAATTTAAAATGTAAAATAAACGCGATTAGATCCGTAAAAATTCCTTTTATTCAATAAGTTAACATACATTTATGTAATAAATAATGGCTTAATAAAATACACTGTTAATAAAAACTTTCAAAGAAAGTCTGTCAAAATGGACTAACACAGGCTTATGATGGTGATGATGACGCCAATTCGTTACCATAAATCCTTTTTTTACACTTTTATGTGTCTATGATTTATGAATATATTATATGGACATATTAACTCCCTCCGTCGCTTATGGGCCTGCGCTTTTAGAAACTGGAGGTCATGGGTTCGAATCCAGCAATAATGAAAAAAATTCTTGTTGTTCTTTCCTGGTTGGTTAGGGCGATGTGGTCAAAGCAAAAAAAATATTATACTTAAAAAAGTCTGTACACATGCAACACAACAGCGTGTTTTATTGTGATTGCCATTCGATACGGTCACATATACATATATTCATTACATAACACGTACTCGTATATGAAAGACATCTATATACATATTTTACACGTAACTTTGTTCATATATTTAAATTAATCAATTGTTTTATCGAGCTACGACTGAGCATCGTGGGAAACGACCGTGTGCTGTGAAAATAAGAGTCAGTGAATGTTTGAACGTTTTTGTCATGGGAAGTTCTGGATGAATCTTCAAAAACGAATTATAAACCCTAACAATATATAATTACGTATTATAAATGCCTGAGAACTTCTTAAAGAAATAGGCATGCTTCAATGAATACAGAGTCTTAACTTTTCTTTCACAGTCTCGTTTATACAGTGTAACGTCTGAGGAACGAACACCGCGGTGCACATTTCTGCCACTAAGCAGTAGTTTTAAATACTACCATTTTGCGGTTATTCAGGATAAACTAGACATATTTTGAACACATCATCGTCATCAGCCTATGTCAGTCCACTGCTCCCATAATGCACGCTACTGCTCCCGATCTTCGGCTAGTTTCTCTATTTTGAAGATTTCAAACAGTATTTTTAAACACCAGCAGAAAAAACATTTAAAAATATGTAAAATGTATATAAGCTCTGGTTAACTTGACCCCTTATCAATGTTTAATAACATTTACTGCCTCGACTCGTTAATTAAAATAAATAATTTTATTTACCTGTTTATGTTATGTGATATATACATAAAATATTGATAATCACAAGACCACTGTTTCAGATAAATCCCGTGGGAACTTACAATGTGTAAGAAAAAATATCGGTAGAAATTATCGCGAATCCCTTTTGAGACTGTTTCGGCGAAATCGCCTTTTTTCTCCGATTTTACGGACAGCTTGTCGAGTGAATGAAAGGGTTCCTTCACTTGACAAGTTATCTGTAAAATGTTCGAGATACCTAAAATTGAGAGAAATAGGTACGCGTAACGCTATTTTAAGGTCATGTTATAATGGGGCATAAAAGTCAAATTATGTTTTATTTCTATTCGTTAAGCCCATATAACGTATATTCGTTAAAACAATGAGATGAGCAGGACATACTCCTGGTGATAAATAATAAGCCCCGCCCATAAAAAGCAGCATAGGACGCGACAAATCTGCTTGCCGCTTTAATAAAAGAGAATTTATGTATTTTTTTCTTTTTTATTTTAAAACAAGGGCCGACGAGCATTTGGGCCACCAGATAGAAAGTGGTCACCGACGCTCTCTGACATTGGCAATACCGAAGCTATCCACCGCGCTGCCTACCGTGATGTTACATCTCGCTTACGCAGTAATTACGGTTGCTAACATGTCATTCTAACCGTAAAACAGTAGGTACTATTTACACACACTGATTTGCTGCAAAATAAACACCAAGTGGTACTACCCGAAGGTCCCTTGAAAAAGAGACCTAGGACCTCTAATTTTTTTTCTTTCCAATTGTCCAAAATTAAAAGAACTTTATTGTACTTAATTTATAAACCTTTAAATTTAAGTATATGCTTTACGGTTAGCAACGGTCTTAAAAAAGGCCGTTAAATGCTATCTCTTATCTTTGGCCTTAGTAGCATTATTTACATCAATATTATACTTGTTTATTATCGTAAGTAAAAAGGTTTGTACCACTGATATAAGAAATTTTCCTTTTGTTAATTTATATTAACGTCAATAGTAACAATTTTTTTTTATTAAAATTTTTAAACATATAAGTGAAATAAAATTGTTATCAACCATGAATAATTTAATATTGTAAAAGCAATCTTAAAAATATTGCAACCATTGTATATGAACAACTGGTGACTTTTTATGTTTAATTTTTATATCTAAGTAAATACATCTAATATGGTGGCGTAATCTCTTTTTATAGGCAGCATAAAATAATTATTTTATTGAATATAGGAAACAAAAGGCAGACTGAATGTTTTTACGTTATTATATAAACAGATTTTACACTAACAAATTTGCAATAGAGCGGGTTAAAAGTCGCTTTTGTTACGGAAATAACCACGCGTGTAATTGTTGTTTATGAACGTGTTACTGTGGAATGTATAACCTTATAACATTTACTGTTTATTCGTGTATTGCCTTAGCTAGTGATTAAAACTATATGTTATCGTTGTTAGCATTTAAAGCTTCCTTTTAATCTTTTAACTGCTGTTGCATAAAAATATATAAAAACAACTTAAAATAATGGTAGAATTACTGAGTCAAAGCAGCGAGCTGAGGAAGAACGATATATATATAAAAATGAAGAAGCACCAAAAAATAAATTGATTTTGTTAATAAAATGTTTTATGCGACACCACAATGTTATCAATCCTTTTTATCTTCTCTGACGCTGGGAAGAATCCGAAACTTCGGGAATGAATATATTTAAGTAACGAAAATCTTAAATTAATGGATTTGATAACCTATTATATTTTTTAATAAGAACAAAACTATTTTTAAATATTTAAAATTATACACGGTAGACATAAATATTTAAGAATTAGTATGTATGTGCTTAAAAGGTTGGCAAAAACTGTTTTAGAGATGAAGTTATGAATTGAGACTGTGCATTGTTCTTAAATTTTAAATAAACTGGGCATAAATTAAGCCCGTAGAGCAACCCTGATTTTGACTGACCAGAACCAAAAAATCATTCTGGTATAATAATATAACAATGAACAGTAATTTAGATGATAGCCAAATGCAATTGAATAATTGAAGCTTACGTAATGTTGTCAAAAAACGCTTATAGAAAAAGCGTAATATTCTGATATAAATTATATTAAGGAACAAGATGTCGTAAGAGGAAGTGAACGTGAACGGGTGGAAAATGGTGAAGTTTTGAGTTCGTAAGTTAAACAATTTTGATTTTGACTTTAACTGAAACTAAGTAGAAATTTTTATAAGCAATAGTAAATAAATCTACTCTTTTTCGTTAATGGTTGCATTATTTTAAGCTCATATACTATAATATTAGGGTTATGGCTGTTAAATTTCTATGATGGATGATAAACCTTTAACGTGCAATGAACTGATATTCACAATATTTAAATTCAGTAGTACTGGTAAGGCATTTTAATTTAATTATTATAAATTTAGAAATCCGTTAAATTACCATTTTAGTCTACCCTAATACTCTATAATAAAATAATTATGTGTCCTACTTATATAAAAAATAAGCAATTATAAGTTTCAAATACATGAAAAATCTTAAAATTCGTAACTATAATGAAACATTGTATAACTAGGTTATATGACTTATTACCTTTCACTTAATAAATAACAAAAGTAATTGTTTCCTAAACACTTATGTATTGTTTTTTCCGTACCTGCTAAAAAGTAAGGTATTGCTAAAATTAACTGCAGATATAACAGGATTAGATATTAATGTAATAATGTGTTAAAAAAATTACTTTAAATAAAAGTTATTTAGAAAATTTTATTACTTTATTTAGAAATAAACATTGTGTTATTAACACAATGATTTTTATTTAATAATTTTAAATTACGTTTTATATGTAAAATACCTAATATTTACTAACGCTTTTATTCGCTTATTGATCCGAATACAGTGTGATCATTTATAACAAAGATATTATTTGAACTCTATTTAAGACAACAGGGAAGGGTTTAACCTTTCAAGTACCTAATACTTTGCACAAGAAAACCTTTTTGCGGATCAAATCGGAAGTTTTCGACGGGTCGGACAGCACATTGCCATCTGAAATAAACGAAATTGTTTCTTATGAAAACTTCAAACCAAATTAAAAAAAAAACTGTTAAAGATACAATTTTTATAAAGAAGCTTTTAAAATGGATACTTGATGCTTGGTCAACGATGATTTTTTACCCGTTACTAGCCTATAAATGAAGATTTTAAGTATTTGATTATAAATGGTTTATTTCTCTGCAAACGTTTCTTAGATGTTTTAGGGCCTTGTTTCCATCGATAGAGTGGAAATGCTACTCGTAGATATCACGCTTTATAAATTTTTGAATGAATAATTCTTTAAAAATATATTTAGTCTCCAGAAATTATGCTTCCTAAATAAAAAATGTAGATATTTATATATATTATAGCACAGCTTGCAATAAACAAATGATATTCTATAGTATTAGGCTAAACTTCACTAGAAATAATATCTGCAATTATATTTAAGCAAATGATTTAATAGACTCAGGTATGTAAGTAAAACAAAATAAAAATGTTTGTAAAACTATTATTCGCACATACAAATTGACGCTTACAAATAATTTAAGTTCGACTTATTAATTAAAATAACGGTAGTTTAACTACAACTGTTGTTAAAAAATAATCGTATTTTTCAACAAAAGTCAAAATCTAGGAACGACAACGTAATCAGGGACGATCACGAAAATCCTGAAAAGATAGATTATTGTCTTTTGATCCAGATCTCAAGACCTTCTTTGAGAGTCGATAGAGATTTACGTTAGGTTGTCTCATGAAAAGAGATGACGTAATAAAGAACTTTCAAATTGCGTGTATAGGAGACTTAGCGGATTTATAGAGTCTCAATTTATTCATGCAATGTACTGTTTAATCAATCATTCACTTAAGTATTTGAAGGTATTTATATATACCCTTTTTCATCATCATCTAAGCCTGTGTCCGTCTGCTGCGGAGATAGGCCTTTCTATTTAAAAATACCTCTCGTTTAGGTGGTTTGGACCGTATCCCACCACGCTGGTCAATGGCTGATCAATGGGAGTTGGAGTTTGTTCTCAGTCCTCGTCTGTTGTTCAGCAGGGTGCATCACCAGGTGAGGTTCGCTGGGGCTCCGAAGAATTAAATTCAATTCAAATTCAAATATCTTTATTCAATAAGAAATTTCACTTGATATTAATTGTCAAACACACCACCGGTTCGGAAAAGGACGCCTCAGACCTGAGAAAACCGGCGAAAGTTTTAAGTCATCTTAAAATAACAAAATTTGAAGCCTTAAATATTATGCAATTTGAAACCAGACCTGGAGCGAACATTCCATTACAAGGATGTGTTATCATTAAAAAATTCATAAGTCTCGTAATGACCTTTTTTTTTTTGACGGATGTCGTGCTCTGGGAATAAACCTATTAGAACATAACCGGGTTTTAAACCGTCCACAGGCGGTCTCCATAAGTGACTTAACTCAGGGCCTCAGAAGGGAGCTTAGGCTTGGGCAGTCACTTTTCTGGTTCCGTTAGAGTGAATCGAGGGCCGGGTGGGCCGACGCCCGGCTGATTCAGACGCTTTGCAATGATCATTTAATAGCCAGAAAGGCTCTATCTAAACTTCTACCACTTCAAAGCGTTGGCGCTGGGAAGTGGCGCAAAAACCTCAGCAACCCTCCCTATCTAATTTGGGTTGCACGGTCATATGCAGGGTGTGGATCGACCTCACCGGTGGGGCCGATGTCTGAGTGTGTGTGTTGTCCCACACCTAAGTGTAAGTGTCTGGCTACTGCTAGGGGTGTTACCTGCCTTAAGGGCAGATTAAGTTCTTGTATTTCACGAAGGAAAAACCTAAGCCATGCGTCGCCGGCGTTCGTGCTTGATTAAACTCATCTAGATTAAAACACTGTGATTTAAGAAAGGACGCGGCTTATTGCCAGCGCCATTGTGCGGTTGCTGGCTCTTGACGGGTGCGGCCGCCGTGCGCTCGGAGGTTGGCTCCGGCGCTGGCTGTTCCACGGCGGGTCGGAACTGCCAAGCGTTGGAAGGACGGAGGGTGGGAATGCGGTGCTGTTGGAAGATTGGTGGTCGCCTGGAAGAAGCTTCCCTCGGGATTGCAGGAATTCTGCATTTTGGCGCCTCAGGCACCGAGGTAGTTGGCCGTGGTGGCCGAGGCGGCGTTAACGCACGCAGGAGTTTCGAATGTGGCGAGGACTTCTTTGTCCTGGTCTGGGACAGGGATGCGGTACCGGATCCCCGAGGGCATATGACTCCAAGGGCGTGCGAAACAGTTCCGCGCAGCGTGGCTGAATTTTGGCGGTTGTGACACTGCCTGGCAAACCGTTAGAATGAGGCCGCTCAAAAGTGGAGACAGCCGATCCCACCGTTGTCGACGTCGTAGATGCGCTTACCTTCCTGGTGCGCTCGAGCGGACTAGCACCCATACCATAAGTGCGTTTGGTGCGTGGGTGGTACTACGTTGTACCCTAGGACTGGGAATGTCTAACTCTTTTAATGCCGAAGTTATCTCGAGCATGGATCTCCCTTAGGCAGCCCTGACCAATGTCCTAAGTACGCGCTCATCCGGAGGCGAATATATATTGGTGTTCCTTTCCCGGAGGAATACAGGTCACCTTCCAAAATCATCGGATTTTTCGTTGCAATTTGATCCCCTGATTGCTATCAGGGCCTCAAATTTATATCTGTTTGATAGGGCCGAGCGAATCTCGACCATTTCTCCTTCTGCGAATTGATGGGCGGTGGGCGTTTCCCGAGAGACGTGCCTGGGAAGGCTGGGACGAGCGGGGCGGGGCCCAGGTCGGCGGGATGGATGGTTTAGGAACCTGCTGAGGCAGGTGGGTACGAATGTCAGGCTTTGCAGCCTTGACGGGTAGGACGGGTGCGGTGAGAGGTGCGGATCTTGCCTTTCTGGATTTGACGGTTTTGAAGCCGTCGTCGGGTTTGGGTTTGATGGCCCGACCTCCATATCCGATTCCGTGCGGATGCTAATGTCGACATAGTTGCGTCACTATCATCCTCAGGGAATGGTCTGGATTTCCAGGCGTGAGGTAGGACTTGGGTGGTCGGGGCGTGCTCGGATTGAGCTATGTACGGCGTCGGTTAATCAATGTAAATTTGGACCGATCTTTCACTAATCGCTTTGGTATATACCAAAGCGAGTCCAACTCGGTCGACCATTGTGAGCGATTTTTGTCAGTGAAGGCGGACATTGTGCGTCATCCAACGCATGCGGTGGTCCGCGGTTACCGGGCGAATCCCTGCCCTGCCGGCTAAGGCGGGAGGTGTGTCCGGAAACTAGAAACAGAATAATTAAAACGTTCAGGGGCCTAGTAAGTTGTAAAAACAACTTGTTTTGGCCAAGAAACAAGATTAATTAACCTAGAAACAAGATATGCGCTTAGTACAAGCGGCTATAACACAATTGTGTATGCAAACGAGTTGCAAAACACAAGGCTGCGTACAGCGACCGCTTGGTAGCGAATAAATTCCACCGCGATGACGTCGGGGCGACAAAAGACAGGGCGGGCTCTGAAACCGCAGATGGCGCAGCGAGACGATTTCAGGCGGGGACGATGATAACCGTCGACTTAAAGACTTGGGCGAAACGTGCCGGTCGGGACCGCTGCTGGAGCGCTCTGTCGTAATGACCTTTAACACATAAACGTTTTGACTACCTTTTTAAATTTATTAACAGTTAAATTCTGAACGTTTACTGGAATTTTGTTGTAAAAACCATACATTGTCCCCATATACTTATATTCTTCGCAGTTTATTTGCTGGAAGAATTAAATTATATTTGTTCCTTGTATCTATGCATGTGCATCACAATGTCTTAGGAAATCATATTTTTGACATACATTAAATTTTAAATATGTATCGAGAACAACGGACATATTTTTATTTCTGTGAACAGCTTCCTCCCTTAATGATTCTTTGGGACCCAGGTTATAGACTGCTCGAATTGCACATTTTGAGAGGACAAGATCGTAATAGTATCTGCTGCATCTTAGTATCATCTGCGAATGGGCAACATTATTTTTTTTTGTAATTAACGATGAAGTTTATACATTAACACAAAAACTTTTTAATTGTTTTTTTAACTTTTATAACGTTTTCTTATCTTGTTATTCTGCACGTCCCAAGTATTATCTCTTGAACCTTTTACTAGGGACATGCCTACACATATCCGTCCTTTCGGGACAAGGACAGTTTGTGTTGATCACGCACCGAATGAAACTACTAAGTTCTTCTTTCTTGGCGCTTAGGTGGGAGGATTACAGGCGACACAATTTAGTTACAAGACTTCAAGCTCCCAGCGGTGTCGTTAACGTTAGGCTCCGTTAGCTTCTTTTGTAGTAGTTTACTTTTTGTACCTTACCGAATTTTCTCACTCCCCAACACCGTATTAAAGGTATCAATACTTCTATTTACCGCAATCACCTCAGTTGTGCAGAGGGAAGACGGCTTTTATCACCTTCAGCCTATCTTTCAGGTCCGACGCAGGCTTGCATAACCCATCGTACCCGAACAGACCATAGGTACTGTGCTCAACTACGACAAAGTTTTAATCTACTTAGGGGGATTATCTTCTTGGACCTTTTTACAGGGAGACTGCCTTGGAATTGCCACCGTGCCTATTTCTGCAGCGAAACAGGTAAAGGAGAACACCGATGTGTTCCGGTTTGAAGGGCACCTAGCAAGTATTTGGGTAACGAGACTTAACACTCTATGTCTCACGGTAGGCAGCGCGTGGCAGTCCATGGTGTTATTGTCTATGGGCGTCGGTGACCACTTCCCATCAGGTGGCCCGATTGCCCGTCTGCCTGAGTATGCCATAAAAAAAGCTAGTGTAGAGTTTCTACAACTCTAAACATGCGTTTATAATATGGAAAAAGTTTAAATAAATATAATCAAATAGTAACGAGATCGTTGTTAATAACGTTTTTATATTAGTATAAATTTGTTTGTTTGTATTTTACTAGACGTTTGGTTGTCATAGTATAAGTTTTGCCTAGTTTCTGACATTTATTTGGCAAAATTGTGTATGTATATATTTATTAAATAATTATACAGTGAGTTAAAATAGTCATAAGTGAAACCGTGTTCATGATAAGTTTCCGCCCAATGTTATTTAAATATACTAGATTATTCTATTACAAACGTCATTGTAAAACGCAATTGACTTAAACATATATACAACATTCGCGTATATTTAATAAGACTGTTTTCTGGGCTATTAGTCACAAACTTACACTAAGTAACACACACTTTAAATTACGCAACGATGCCATTTTGGTCGAATTATCTACAGCAAACGATCTTTTATTACAAGTGTATTGTTCATTAATAAGCTAAGTATCGTGAATATTTCTTACATTGACTTTAAGCTTCAGTCACCTAGTTTCAGGAGACGTACTAGCGGACTGTTTACTAGATGAAGCTTCATATATACTTCTTTATTGGAGTATTTCATCAACCAAACCAAGGATGCATATGATTACCTTGAAACTCTTATTAGATATTGAAAATAAATTTATATCCTTTATTTTATTTAAGGATTTATTATTAGTTAACAGTACAAAATTTATCTCCGTTTTGTTTTATTGAGTACCTTTTAGATGACGGTAATTATATATTGGTTCGTTTAAAACTTTCACCATAAAACAGTTATCAATACTCTCTATCTTTACTTCGGTTTTAGTTCGCGAACTGCTGAACACGAATTGCTTCGGATTAACTTTACGTTTAACTTGGCAGGCTTAAGAAGTAGACAAAGTGAATGATTGCGCTTCAGTTTGTGTGCAGATTAGGATCATATTTTATAACACACAAAAATTACAAGTAATAACGAAATTAATCCAAAACCAACATATAGTCTAATTTGATTTTTTATTTGCCGAAATTTGACATATCAATAGTTCAGATCACGTCCACGACCACAGTACATACGTGACAGAAAGGGCCTCTTTCGTACAAAATATCAAAGGGTCTATAATTAAGTCCGAAAATCTATAACACACGAGTAAACCACTTAACCTAACGTTAAATGTTGTTGCCACCATGTCGTGACGTCAGATAGTCGGCCCACCTGATGTTAAGCGGTCACTGACGCCCATAGACAACGGTAAAGCCTTCCGTGAGACATGGATTGTTACGTCTCATTTACTCGCTAAATACGCTGATTCATCATCAACCTGTGTTAGTCTACTGCTTGACAAATCCCTAATGCACGCACCTCATCAAAGGGGTTTTTGGACTGAATCCCACCACACTGGTTCAATGCGGGTTAGTAGGTGGACCAACTCTTACATGCCCATCCGATGCATGGATCACGATAACACAAAGTTGTTTCCCCGCAGGATTCGAACCACGACCTCCGGTTTCTACAGCACACGTCCATAGCACTAAACTACGGAGGCCGTACAAAAACCCCGTAATGTAGAAGGCGTGCATTAGGGGTGGCCTACGTCCAGCAGTAGACTGATACAGGCTGACGGTGATAAAAAAAATTTGAGTACGGTTAGTAATTTATTTAGTAACGTTATTTTTTATTATGCAATCAACAGGATTAACTTCCGTAGCCTAGTGGTATGGGCGTGTCTATAAGAAACCGGAGGTCATGGGTTCGAATCCTTGGGGACGCAACAAATTTTCATTGTTGTTTCCTAGTTGGTTAGGGCAATTTCGGCCGATCACCCAATTGTTCTGAAAAGTAAGATGATCCATGCGTCGGATGGGCATATAAAAGTCGGTCCACCCACCAACCCGCATTGACCAGCGTGGTGGGATACGGTCAAAACCCCTAATAGATAGGGTGTATTAGGAAGGCCTATGTCCAGCAGTGGACTAACAAAGGCCCTGCAGGATTCGAACCCACGACCTCCGGTTTTAAACACACGCCCATACTACAGGCACGAGGCAGTTAAGAATATCACACACACACATCACATCATCAGCCTTTGTTAAGAATATATTAGAAAATGGTTGAATCAGAATAAACTATAAAATGACTGAATATCGGTTGTTTCGATATTCAGTCATTTTTGTGTTGTTACACAATGTACAAATATTTTAATTTTTTCGCACCTTATAATTTTTAAATTTGAAAAAGTACTAATGTGTACTTATCACATATGTACTCCGTGAAAATCACGCAATTTTACAAATCCAAAAACTATATGATTTTTTTTGTAAATATTACATTCTACATTTTCTGGAGAAATATTATAAAAAATTATTAAATGCAAAATATACGTATGAGTCCATCGTTTGAAATCATCGAATCGTAAATATTACTACGAGACTAGTATCTCGTACCAAAAAAATTCCAAGCAGATTTGAATAAATCAGATGCTATTAAGACACTACTTACTATCAATAATTTTCACCTATAGGATGCCGTGTCCACATGAGTTTTAAAATACTTTGGCTATACTTTAATAAAACAAATTTAAAGGAATCACAATAATGCTTAGAAATGTGAACTCACGTAAGAACTGCCTATAGAACCCCAAAGAAACAATAGATCGCCTATTCCCAAAAATGTACGAGGAAACTGTAACAAAAATATTTATAATTCCAGATAAATATAGCAAGTAGCTACGTGCGATATGGCTCGTTGACATCTCAACCTAAATCCTAACCGGAACATAATAACGTCGCCTCATTTATTCATAGGTATGTCTACGAATGTCGCACAGGGCCATGGGTTACAAGAAAAACTAGGCCAGAGACAGTGTCAAGAGATTATTTTAAAGCTCGAAGTATATATACAAATTTGTGTGGTTTTGGCATGTTCCTTGATAGAGTCGAATATTATTTTGTACGTATTTAGCCAATAATTTTAATGGTATATAGTTACGTCCGTGGATTATTTCTGATTAAAATGTCGTATAAAAGTAAAAATATTTAATGTTTATACATATAGTGAGAAAATATTTTTCTTCGTTATTTTACGGATAAGTTTGTAATTATCGTGGCATTTCAAATAGCTTTAGTACGTATACATCTGTAAAGTATACAATTATTTCATTCATTTTGACATTTGGCACTAAAAAATAAAGCTTGTTATTAAAATATATTAAGTTTTATTACTTCTATATGATCAATCATGGACAGATCGGATGTCATCGTATTCCGATAAAGATTTAAGTTTTCCCGAAGGAAAATAATTTCTCACTACATCTATACCTGTGTAAAAAACCCTTACTTGCAAAGACATTGCCACACCTAGACATATTTTTCCTAGGTAACCAATGCGAATACTGGATAAATAAAATGTAACATATATCAGAGCGGTGAGTGGATTTGTCGTGTCCCACGCTGCACCTCTTTTGGCAGGACATATACAAGTCTCGTAAAATCCACATTTTTTTTTTTTTTTGTCTTGTGACATATTTTTATGTTAACGTACATTATCTAAATTTCCAAATGCTCACCCACCACGCTGGTCCAATGCGTGTTAGCAGGTGGACCGACATTTTACATTCCCATCCAACGCATGGAACATCTTTCTTTACGTACAATTGCGTGATCGACTCAAATTGCCCTTACCAACTAGGAAACAACTAATGAAAATAAGTTGAGTCCCATCAGGAATCGTACCCACTACCTTTGAGTTACCTGAAGAGTAAGTTCTATAACATTCTAATATTTTTGGTCAGTTACTTTTAATACCACTTTTAATTAAAATCTGGGAGATGAAAAAGAGACGATTTTTAAATAAATTCTACGAAGCCGAAAATAATGTTGATAGAAATAGAAATTGAATTACCAAATCTTATAGCTTAATAGTTTTATGGCCTAAATACATGATCGTTACAGAAAGGATAGTGTCTGTGAATATATGCACTGGCAATTATATAAATTGAAGACGTTTTATTTCATGATAATTGATATTGCTTGTTAATGTACAAAGTTTTATTCACGAATTTCCTATTAGATATAGTGACTTATTTTATGTTGAAAGATGAAAGAATTATAAGGCATTAGAGTTGACATTTCTAAAAGTGTATGTCTATAATACGCATATTCTAGCTATCTAGTGGTCATGGATATTTATTGCTAAGTAAATATTTATGATCAAAGATATCTAGTAACTTTTATAAAAATATTTAAATAGTAGAAAAATAAACATGTTTATTGCATAAAAAATTAAGTCTGATTTGTGTTTAAATTTTAGATCATTTTCTAAGATAAAAAGAAACGAAAACACACTTCAGTTGGGCTATTTTTTATGTTCAATGGTTTATTCATAATAAAATAGTAAAGAAAAAATAACACAAAATAATATTAACACGTTTAATATATTAACTTTAGAGATAATTATTCCAATAACTCCCCTTTGTCTAATTCTATTAAGGTAATTCGTAGCGTCAGTCAGTGGTGCAAACTTTGGTAATAAACGTCTTAGCTTATTGTGAATGGCCACTGTGATTTTATTAGAGTTACTTAGTTTCTTGTAAGGTTCAAACAGTTTTGGGATAGGACTAGTTTACGATTTAAACCGTAAAATACATAGCTTACTTTCATTAATAATAAAATATTTAACTTATTTTTACAACTTTAATTTTGTTTCAAAACTAATAATCTTTATTATTTGATCTTAAATAATTTTTGTTTTAAAATAAGTTGAAAGTATAAATAAGGTTTGGCTCTGTCAAATATACCACATATAAAAAACATTATACACAAGCAAGTTATAGCAAAAAGGTAAGTGTTTTGAATAAACTCTAAAGTCAATATATTAAATGCGTTAATATTATTTTGTGGTATTTTTTCATAGCAACGCATGTGTCTCGTACTATTTAATAAAAAAATCCATTAAACCACAAAAATTGTAATAAAAAATACACTTCAGAAGCAAACATGAATGTCGTAATAAATAATTTACTTATATAAAATTTATATTTTGACAATAGTTATCAAAGGTAGATGAAAAAATCACATTAATCGTAACCGACCTTCTAAAATGATATTTTATTTCAGTATTTTTACATTTAACTAAAATGCTCATTTTATAAACCTCTGTGTCCTCAAAAACAAGAAAATAATGTGACTACTTGTTCTATTTTTACATTGAGTACCGTTTGTTCCATTTTTACGTGAATACAGTAAGCAGCATAAACCCTTGCTTATTATGACATTTAACAAACCATTCTCATTACCAATAAAGTACAGTTTATAATTAATGTCGCATAACGTAAAAAAACTTATATTAAATACATACATCTTCTTCTTTTAGACTTTTTCTAAAAATTATATTATATATATAAAATTATATGATTAATTGTATGAAACTCACTTAAATATGTACTATTTCAATTTTAATAGAGCTAAACGTGACCATTTTTTTGCCAAAGGAAAAATCCAGCTTATACGGATACCCCGCGCCAGGAGGCGAGGGAGGTGAAGTGAATCCCAGCCAAGATGGAGCGGTCGGTATATCTACTATAAAACTAACAGTTGCTTCTTTTACATGTCGCTGTAGCCGCGGGTACTGTTGACAATACCAAAACAGTAGTAAACGGGAGACCATTGTGGATAAAGGAAAGAAGTCATCTTCCGAAATTCATCGGGTGTGACTAGCTGCAATTTGATCCCCTGATTGCTGTCAGAGGCTTCAAATTTTATATTATTTGACAGGGCCGAGCGAATCTCGACCCACTTCTCCTTTTTGCGGAGGTAAATTGGCGGGGTGCGTTTTCCTACAGGGAGCCGTGCCTAGGAAGGCTGGGACAGCTGCGCGGGGCGAGGAGCCGGGGGGCGCCTAGGATCGGCGGGTTGGATGGATGGGGTGGGTTTTGCTGACTGGAAGGTTGACGGTTTGGCGGCCTGCTGCGGGCAGGTGGTAGGAACGTCAGGCTTTAATTTAGAGCGTCCTTCCAATATCATACTTCGCGATCCCTACGAGCGCGTACTTAGGACAGTGGTCAAAGGACTGCCTAAGGAAATCCCTTGCTCTGAGATAGCATCTGCTATCAAAGAATTAAATAATCCCCTCTTATGTATGTAAAACCACAACGTATGTACCACCCACACACCAAACGCCCTTACGGTATGGTGCTGCTTACAGTAGAGCACTCGAAGAAAGGCGCCCCTGTTACTTTAAATGCCTCCAGGATCACGGCACAGCCAATTGTCCCATACCCAAGGAAAAGAGTCCTGCCAATTACAGAGCCCTCTGCTGTGTAAACTGCTACAATCCCGGCCATACGGCAAACTACCTAGGCTACCAAAGGCACCAAAATGCAGAGTTCTTACAACTCCTAGAAGCTTCTTCCGGCGACAACCACCCAACCCATCATCTAGCACCGCATTCCCATCACTTTTAGTTTTGTCCTTCTAACGCTTGGCAATTCCACGCTGCGTAGCAATGGCAGCAGAGGCAGTAACTGCGCGTCATTTTAAAAATCGCTAGATCTCTTTGATCTAACATCTTACCATATGATAAAATAAATACTATTTTAAACAACCTTAACTCTATTAATTCAAGAATATAGTTTACTATGGAGTTAGAAAATAATAATTCTTTAGCTTTTTCTTGATGTTTTAATTATTTGCAATCCTGACAACACCTTGAGCCATACTTGTATAGAAACCAACCCATGCAAATAAATTAAATATTTATTTTATGGTAATTACAACACCAGTTAAACGTGGGAAAATCTGTTTCGGCGAAATAGGCACCGCGGTGGTACCCACCCAGACGGTCTCCTGTAAACAGGGGACCTACCAGCGGTGAACGTTTGAACTTCTTCGTACGAACTTAAACGTCTTTTAGACAACAATTGAGCTTGCTTTATTCAGATTTTAGCAAAAAATGATTAGATTAGATTCTATTTTATGAAACTAACCGATTGCGTTGTGATTAAAAGAACTAATAAAAAAAAAAAACAAAGTTAAATTTGTTAGTGTTATCAAATTAATAAATTTTTAAGAAACATGTAAAAGGGTTTATTATTAAATTATTAAAAGTTTGCACCACAAGGAATAAGCAAAAAGGTTAAGTTGTTTTGAATAATTATCTCTAAAATCAATATATTTAAACGTTAATATAATTTGTGGTTTTTTTTACCCAACCAAGTATCTCGTCTATTTTATAAAAAATCGATTAAAAAAATTTAAATAAAAATTGTCTAACACTTTAGAAGCAAATACATGTCGTAATAAATAATTTATTATATAAATTTATAATTTGACAATAGTTATCAAAGGTGAAAAAACATCACATTAATCGGTAACCGACCTTTTAAAATGATATTTCTTTAGTATTTTCACATTTAACTAAAATGCTCATTTTATAAACCTTTGTGGCCTTTAAAAACTAGAGAATAATGCGACTACTTGTTCTATTTTTACTTGAGTACCGTTTGTTCCCTTGTTTAACTTATTAAGACATTTAACAAAACCATTCTCATTACCAATAAAAAAGTACAATTTATAATTAATGTCCTTAACTTAGAAAAAAACTTAAATTAAAAAAATACACTTTCTTTTTAGACTAATTTTTAAAAGTCCCATATATTTAATTGTATGAAACTCACTTAAATATTTTCAATTTCAAATTTAATAAAAGCTAAAACGGGCATTATGTTTGCTTGGAAAAAATCTAGCTTATGGGATACCCCGCCGCCCAGAGGAAGGGGCAGAAAAAGGGAATCCCCAGCCAAGATGGAGGCTTCGGTATTTCTCCAAAACCAACAGTTGCTTCTTTTTACATGTCGCTGTAGCCCGGGGTACTTTGGGACAATACCAAAACAATATAAACGGGAGACCATTGTGGATAAAAGAAAGAAGAATCTTCCGAAATTATTGGATGCAATTTGATCCCCTGATTGCTTCCAGAGGCCAAATCTTATATTTTTGACGGGGCCGGAGCGAATCCATTCCACCCTCCTTTTTGGGGAAATTGGGGGGGGGCGTTTTCCAGGGGGAGCCGTGCCCGGAAAGGCTGGGATGATCCGGGGGATGGAGGAGGGGGTTTGGATCGGCGGGATGGATGGATGGGGTGGGTTTTGCCGACTGGAAGGTCAACGGTTTGGCGGCCTGCTACGGGCAGGTGGTAGGAACGTCAGGCTTATGAATTAGGCGTCCTTCCAATATCATACATTCACGCTCCCTAATGAGCGCGTACTTAGGACTGTGGTCAAAGGACTGCCTAAGGAAATCCCTTGCTCTGAGATAGCATCTGCTATCAAAGAATTAAATATTCCCGCCCTTATGCAGGGTGTCCCAGAAGTCACTGCACTTCCTTGTAGGGATCGGAAAAGGACATTATTCTAGATAGAAAGTCCTTAACCATTTTTAATCAGACGCATAGATAATTAATTATTAATTGATAAAGTGACAATCAGGAGCGGCTTACAGAAGAATAAACAGTTGAGGCTCTGGGCGGGAAGTGACTGAATTTTTATTTTATTTGGAAAATTGAGACAATTTTAATAAAAATTTATAGCTGAAGGTAGTTAGAGGCACCAGTGAAGAGCACTGGGCGGCTGTTACTGAATTTTTATTTTGTTTTATTGATGAAACTAAATACCGATGGACTCAGACGAACCGAGAAGTTCCGTCAGTTGATTTATCATGGTAACCTTTGTTTGCGATTTCATTTTTTTCTTCCCTTCTCTTGGCTTACTGTTTTTCGTTGTCAGTCGTTTCTGAATTTTCTGTCACGAACAACTTTATAATGTTTATACTTTACTGAGTTATACCGAGGATGCTTATTCTCTATGGCGAGTGTAATCCAATGCTGTATTGGCTGCACGCGTTTTATCGAGAGATTTCGAATCGTGACAGCTATCCGGATAAAACGTCACCCTCCGCGCGATTCATCGTTGTCGCGAATCCGGCAATTTGATGCCCGCAGCAACGTCGAGCGAGTCGGTCGACCTCGGTGACGTTCGGAACGTTCGCATTGAAGAGCGGTTTCGCTCTATCCGCAGATCCAGTAAGAGTACGAGACGGGTTGAACGAGATTCACATTCCACGCTCCACAGTCAATCGTAATTCGCACTAGAAGATGCACCTTACCACAAAACAAAATGCAAATTAGAAGACCGATTATCGCTTGCGAATGGACTTCGTCAGTTTATTCTTCCCTTAACGCCCTACGGTATGGTGCTGGTTCGCTAGAACACTCGAGGAAGGCGCCCCTGTTGCGTTAAATGCCTGGGATCACCAAGCCTGGAGCCCCTGCGTGCTAAACTGCCGCAATCCCGGCCACAGGCAAACCTAGGCTGCCCTAAGGCACCAAAACGCAGAGTTCTTGCAATTCCTAGGGAAGCCTCTTCCAGGAGACCACCACCCAACCCATCCTCTAGCACCGCATTCCCGTCACTTCTAGTTTTGTCCTTCTAACGCTTGGCAATTCCACCCTGCGTAGCAATGGCACCAGAGGACTCTGCGCGTCATTTTAAATGCTAGATCTCCTTGATCACCATCTTACCATATGATAGAATAAATGCTTTTTAAACCATCTTAACTCCATTAATTCAAGAATATAGTTTACTATGGAGTTAGAAAATCACATTTTTAGCTTTTCTTGATGTTTTAATTATTCGAATCCTGATAACACCTTGAGCCATACTGTATAGGAAATCAACCCATCAAATAAATTAAATATTTTTGTACGGGTAATTCACATACCGCAGTTAGCTACCGTGGGCAAATCTTATCTTTGTTTCAGAGAGCATAGGGTTCTGTGATGATGAACACCATGCGCTGAGCTACACCATGTTAAGCAAGTACTGCAGAGACAAAAAGCTTGCTGCGCCACGGCAGCGTTACAGTGACAGAGTGAAGGCAGCCAAAGTGGAGCGAGTACTCGTGTTCTACCTTTTGTGAGAGGCGTAACTGACAAGATTGGCTACATTTTGAGGCGGGCTTCAATCAAAACTTATTTCAAACCGCTGAAGAAGATTGGTCAATTCCTACCACCTGTCAGTGCAATAATCCTCCAAAGATCCAGGAGTGCAGTTAGATTGTGACTGCGGCCTCTTAATATGGGACAGACAAAGGAGCAATAAGAACCGCGTGAAGGAACATATAGCTGACATTAAACATAAAAGTCCCAACAAGTCGGCATTGTGTGACCATACTTTAAATCACCCAAACCTTTACATCAGATTTGATCAACCACAAATCCTCGCCAAAGAACACCGATTCGGTCGGATTAGGTCGGAGTACAGACTAAAAATAATTCTAATTAAAACTAAGATCTGGAAGCCCCGCTTCTGCACTGGCAACAAGACGCATGACATCTCAGTCTAACCCGTGACCACGGCCACTGGAAAGTGTTCGAAACGTCGGGAATTTAAAATGTAAAATAAACGCGATCAAATCCGTAAAGTCATTTTATTTAATAATATTCGAAGTATGTTGAAATGTGGCCAAAATCCCTTGTATGGTAAAACGATATACTGTTTTATGTGCAGTGAACCGATAAGCATGATATAAGAGTCTGCAGTTCATGCTAGCTATTGCACGTATACATTTTTTTCTATATAAAAGTCTATTAGTATATCCCCAGAATCTTCATCTTCGCCTTCGTGATCGATTAGGTGGTATAAAAATAAGCTACGTAAAAACTAAATTATGTATTCGCTTAGAGTCGTCAGGATATTTAATTACGCGAAATAAGCGTTTTACATAGACAGGATTTATCCTGTTAATCCATAAACAGAGATAATAAGCGAATGAGTTCTACAAAAAACATAAGTATCTGTGTTCATTTCTCAAACTGCATATATTTACTAAATTACAACAACACATACTTTACAATAACACATAGGAAGATTCTGCGGCTAAACTAACAATTTATGTAAAAAAATATTTACTTTTATTACCTATTAATAATAGGTAATTTTCTTAATATTTTCTAATATGTTTCATTGAAATATAAGGTTGCTTTTACAGAATTATTAGAACGTTAATTTTAGATGAAACAGATTTATAGACAAAGTACGCGTACTTGTATGTCTCTGATTTAGTAAGACTGCTTTCAGCTTTACCGTCATAAATTTTGAATAAATCCCTATGCGGGCTCTATCTGTAGCGAAGATAGGAGACCTTCTATTGCGATTGCTCTTAAATTCAACTTGAGCTAATGAAATTCAAACCTTAAGATTTCGGCTTCAGGCGAACTTCTAATTTTGCATCAAATATAAAACATATGCCGATAAAATATTTTCCTTAAGTGACAGTACTGATTATTTTAAGACTAATAAAAAAAAATGTGTGCGTGTACTAGCGTACACTCGTATGAAGTGAAACTTTTATGACGTTATTTTCAAAAAATTACTTACCATATGCAACTCTTACAGAAATTGGTTAAATAAGTTAATTTTGTTAGGTAGTGTAAGTTTAATAAAAGGCTTTTATTATCATAGACATAAATACAAATTCTACAAGTTACTGAAATACGAAATATATTGTTTACACTACTCCGCTGGAGAAAGTATACTTCGAATCACGCGAGGTAAGGATAAGAAAAAGTTGGCGCAAACGTTAAGTTTCACTTCAATTACAAAATGACCAATTTATCAGTAATCCATGTTATTATCTATAAGAAGCGGATTATAATCCTTTATATTATACTGAAAACCAGAACTCAATAGCTTCTAAAATGACTGAGTTATGGCGATTTTAAATTTATTCGGTTTGGGGGATGCTAATTTATATTATCCCAAAAATGTATTAAATTTTTGATGTGACTTACCTAAAAAGATGGCGCGTAACGAAAAATATTATCCAAAATTTTTTCCAACCCCGATCAAGAAGTTTCACTTCAAAAATTAGTTATATTTATTAATTTTATAATGCCATATTAATTTTAAATCAGTTTTACTATAACCATTGTAATATGAAGTTCATTAAATCTGTGCTGTTAGTGATAATTAGGTTAAAGAAAAAAATGACAAAAGAAACCATTCACTTCCTGTAATATTAGATAAAAGCTATTTTAACTTTGTTCATAATGATTATGATTTCAAGAAATATTACAACGAGTTTGTGTTTGTAGCAGGAATTTAAAAAATGTGAAATTTACAAAGAAGATCCCATCATTATAATACAATATTGATACGTGATAGTGATCAATTATTTTAAAGTCATCATCATAATACTTAATAGTCAATATTGTACGGCAAAATTTCGATTAAATATTTAAAATTAAATTTACATTAGCAACAAAATGTTTTTCCGACTTTTCCGCGTGGTTTTATTTATAAAGAAAATTCTGTTCGATATTCTCTCCAAAAGTTTTGTCATTTTAAAAATGTTGTTTTGTTATATTCACCGGTTATATATCACAACTTACTTATTTAAAATCAGTTGTTTTATATTACACACAGACACTGATTTTAATGATTTGTATAGACTATGCTAATCATACGAAATATGCAGCACTCACAAAATATTAACGGCTACTAGTAAATTAACATGCCCATTGCAACGTTAGCAATAATGTTACTCAGCCCACTGCTTTCAACCTAATGCACTCGTATATTAGTGCAATGTTGAACGGTGTCCAATTTCACTTATTAGGCAACACAATTAATTGTTCAGGTGTAAATCGATAAGTTATTTAAACCATTTAAATTTATTGCTAGATCTATGCTACATGTATACATACCATTCTGATATCAGTTTTAAAGTAAATAACACGCATACTAGAACATATATTTTAGATCTGTTGTAGCTGCGCAAAAAAGTAAGTTAACATATTTCATAAAAACTGATTGTTTGGGTATTGATTGGGGCAATTAATTTCGGTTTAAATTGTCCTTAACAACCAGAAAACAACGATAACACAAGTTGTTTCCCCGCGGGATTCGAACCCACGACCCCTGGTTCATAAAGCCTCGCCAATGCCAATATATTAATAGAACTAATATTATTGAATAAGAGGAGTTTAAAAGGATTATATCGCGTTTGTTTACATTTTTAATTCCCGACATTCTGTACAATTTCCGATGGCTGTGGTCTCGGGACAGACTAAGATACCATGCGTCCTGTAGCCATTGCTGAAGCGGGATAGCAATATATCAGTTATTAAAATAAGAAAAAAAAATTGTCTATACTCCGACCTAAGCCAAATTAACTTATTTGGTCATTACACTACGGAATTAATGTGCACCAAACGTCAGCTGTATTTATAGACAAACTATTGTAAGCAAATCGGTGACGCAGCGCACGAGATTTCACATCTGACGTCATTTTTGTATCCCGAAAGGCGGTTAAAATTATCTAGCAGTACTGCATCTACTGTTTTTTTATAATGATAGCAAAAAAGAGCCTGGATATAATTTTAGAATTCATACTGCTTTAAATTGATGAAGTTATAAAGTGATATATTGTGGTTACTACTATTACTAAGTTTATTTCGTAGTTTATTTTAAAAAGATAAGCAGAAAGTTTATGTGATGGTAAAAGATACACCTTGTCGCAGCATTAGTCGTCAAAAATCTGTAATTACGATGAATACCACGCCCTTCAAACGGTTTGATAGGCGGGTTTCTACCTAGTGTTTTGCATCAGAAGCAGGCATCGCTGATACTTCTGACAGTGCATAGCGTAAACAACGCTGTAAGAAGATATTCATTTACTATAATATATTGATTGTAATATTATAATATATAATATAATATATTCAATAATATATAAATGTTTCAATTAGTTCTTTTAGTTCAAATTGTCTCTATATAGACACACAAAATAGTTTGCTGTTGAAACATGAAATTTGGAAACAATCGATATAGACATCGATATATTATTTAAGAAATTGAGTATGTTTGTTTGTCATTGGCACAGAAAAATAAGTTAATTGTAATTCTGCATAAGTAATTTTCTTAAAGTTTATCATTTGGCAACAGCGTCCATAATCTACATTTACCTGAATCCTTAACAAAAATATAGGAAAAAATTTAAAAATGATGTAAAAACACGAAAAATCTCAAAGAAAGTCATTTAACTTTTACTACGTTTAACCCGTTTAAAATTAGACTAAAGTTTAAAGAGTATTGATCTTTTGAATTAAATATAACTATATTAAAACAACATGTAAGTGAAATAACAGAGTGTCTTAACACTATCTCATTGTTATAATCCATCTGTTGTGTTTAATATACAGCATAAGAGCAATAAATTGTCCCTGTTAATGGACGCGACGTGATCATCGGTTTATAAATTATTTTGAGCGTAATTAAATTTCTTAGCTACAGTTAGCTACAGTTTAATTAAGTTCGAAATTGAGCATATTTTATTAATTTAGCCATAAAGGGCATGACTGACCCCATAGCCTAGTGGCAAGGGCGTGTGCTTTAGAAACCGCTAGTCGTAGGGCTGTAAAAATCGGTCTACATGAAACCACTTGGACTGCCGTGGTGGTATATGGTTCAAAACCCTCTAAATGGAGAAGGCAAGCATCAGAGGAGGCTTAAGTGCAGCAGTGGACTAAACAGGCTGATGATGAAGCCATAATGGAATATACAGTTATACGAAAGTCAAAAGTCGTTTAGAGAATAAAGACATAAATCAGTTCGCTGATTTTTATTCTCGTATTTCATAACTACATAGCAAAAAATGTTGAATTTCCAAAACTAAATAATCCTGTAAGAAAATGCTTGAAGTATATGTTTTATCAAGAAAGGTGTTTTACGACAGAACAGATTTCGAGGAAGAAGAACACGTCCGGCTATGTTTAATATCTATATGCAACATTATAAACGATTTATAATTCTCAATTCCAGTTGTAAGTTTATATTATTTCATTTAGTTCTAATTGGATCTTGTTTGTTCTAGCTATTTATGTCAGTCGTAAATGGAAGTTGTTTACGCGGAGCGACTTGCATCAGACTTGCAACCTAAGGGCTGACAGCAAAGAAAGTGCAATCAAACTGTGAATTAGGTGTAAGTAAATTTCATCGCACGTTCAATGCTATCTTCAAAGGCAGTCTCGACAATCAGAAGCAAAACTTTACGTACTTTACGACACCAATATCATTTTACTTTTGAGACTTGTGTTAAACTTAAAAAAAAGCCAACCAGATTACAAAAATTGTTTTCAAACCGTTTTGTATAGAAATGTATAATAACTTTAGCCGTAGTATTTTAAAGACGTAATGATAACGGCATAAACGCCCAATTAACGAAGAACAACATTTTAAAACTGTTTATGGGCCAATAACCATAATATTTTTTATTAAATATGGTATTTCTGTAATTAGTCTTAGAATTTCAGGTAATATTTTAGCCGTCAATTTGATACACTTGAATTATTTCACCTAAAGGAACAGAAATGTGTTCCTAAGAACCACTTGTTAAAAGGTTGCGAGTTAAATTTGCTCCTGGTGTACGTACAACTAAAAGCTGTGCTGTTAGTGCTTGGGGAGGTTTAGTTATTTAGTAAATAACGTTCAGATCAAACCCAATCCAATTTTGCATTATCCATATTTATAGTTATTCATATTTCTCAATTATGCAAAACTGAGGAAATTTTAAAATGACATCATTTATGAAGTTATGATTAGTGATTACTATGACAGCAATAGAGTAGCGGAGAAATAGGATTCATCGCACATTGCCTATTTTTTCAATAGTAACCGTAAACACTGTAAGTTATTCTGGTGATAAAGAAACATTCAATGGGCGTTTTTTATTACCATGTAATTAGAAAAAAACATCAAAATTAATGGCACAAACTCTTTTTAGAAAGGCAATTTACCCTCAACCTATAGTCAAATTTGGTTTAACAAAGGAAACGAAAGGATACATATAAATATTTCAAAACAAATCAAATAACATTCCACTTCTACTCCGTATCAAACACCTCCTCCGTTTACGAAAATAAAGATAAGACAGCAGAATAAATGCTATAAGTTTAATTATAATTGAACACCTTTGATAGTACCGCTTTGTTAGGAAAGGGTATAATTAAGCCTTACGTGTTCAAAGACTTTTCCTAACATCATATGATTAAATGTACTAATAAGGTTAATCATAAGGTTTCAATAAGTCATTACACATGATGTTAGACCAAGGTTTAAATCAAAATAATATAAAATCAAATTTAAGTAAAATTAGAAGCCACAGCGAATATAAGTGCACAAGAGCAGATTAACTAAATTTCGCACAATTTTGCGTTTTTTGTACTATATTTTTATTTTTTAGTGTTATGATTACAACAACGAGATCGAGTAATATAAATTATAAAACTCACAAGAATATTTAGATACTAAATAATATAAAAGAAATAAAAATATTTAGGTTAATAAATAATCTGTAGATTGTTCAATTTAATAACAAATATTTATTATTTTTATAATTCAAGATTCCACTATCTTTTAATTTTATTTTATTTATTTTGATTTAAACATTTGAATAACTTATAAATGAACAGGCGGTTTTAAGGCCTTATATATTGTCTCATAGCTGGCCCTAGTATAGTTATGAAATAAGAATTATTGTTAGAAATGTAAAAACAACGATGAAAAGTAAATCAAAATTGATTTATTTAATATCAAAATACCAAACACAGGGCAGCACTCTATTACATTGTTAATACTATTTTGATGCTCGTGTAACAATTCATGAAACGTTATTTTTAAATTGCACTTGCATATTTTAAGGAATGCGCATTTTACTCAATAGTCACCTATGAGAAACTTTGAATACAACTCATTTACATTTAGAGAAATCCGCACAGCATTTTGTCATGCTATCTAGAAGTGTGTTCATGCCTTTTAATGAGCTCACTTTTTATTTATTCAGTAAACATTTTAAAATTTTTATAGTCTTTCATTAAAAAAAGTTATTAATTAAAAATGTACAATTCACACAGATCAGCCTTAATTTATGTATGGATTACTGCATATGTATGATTGTTACATATAACCGATGAATCTTTATGGTCTGTATCAAATAGCGTTTTTAGATATATGTTTAACGCATCTTGTTATCAAATATGTTGTATTTTACTTTTATTATTTTGGAAAACAAACAGCAAAGTGCAAAATTACTGAGATTTATAAACAAATTATAAACAAGCTGGTAACATTATATGTTATCACATATAAATGTATGTGAATTATCACCATAAGCACAGACTCTAATAAAAATGACAAATATCAAGATAACGATAACAAAACAGAAATTGGAAATAGAAAATTTTAACCATGAATCATGAATAGAACATTTTTATCATTAATTTAAGACGGCATATTCAAAAGAAAAATTTTTATCAGTCCTGAACAGGGAGTATTGAAACGTTTTTTTGTTTTCATTAAATATTCAATTTAAAGAATAATCTACTTTAACAAGCGTTTTTTATTTTGTGTGGTTTTTATAGACGTTATCTACGGTTATTGACGAATTAATTCTGTCACGGTCTGACACAATGTTCCTGAACATCTTATGCAGGTACCTAAATATAAAGACTAACGTAATATAGACCGCCTAGCATTAGCTAGGTTCTAGATTTTCCCCGCACCAACAGGCATCTCAGTATACAGCATTAACTCTTCTAATATGCGTTGTTTTAGTTTTAACACTTAAATAAAATGCTATAAACTAGACTTGTCAAAATAGTAATATGATAATTGTTTTGCTGTTAGGTTTATTTTCACAATATGCCTTTATGTAAGCATAGAAACATTATAATAGTTTTAGCAATCTCAAAGAGAATTCAAAAAATAAAAAGGATTGCTAATATTTATACCATTTCTGATTATAGAAATCTCAAAGAGAATTCCGAAAAGTAAAAATGATGACGATAACTAAACGTCTCTTATACTAAAAAACATTGAAATGGATCACGTGACCCCGACAACAGCCTCGATATCTCGTACGGACGAGTCGATGCATAACACCACTTAACACAATAACACTTTTACAGATGCACAACACTTACACAACACAGACGAGGAGAGTTCCGTTCCGGGTAGCGGCTAATACGACACTCCCGTTCTATTTTTTTTTTTTTTTTTTTCGTGGATCTCTTGATGTCTCTGGGGAATAAACCTAGTAGAACATAACCAGGTTTGAAGGGGCCCGTTGCCACAGGCGCGTCCCCATAAGGACTTAACTCGCCAAGGGCCCCCAGGAAGGGGCTCTAGGCTTGGGCCGTCACTTTTCTGGTACCCGTTAGCATGCTGAATCGAGGGCGGCCCAGGTGGGTCGACGCCTCGGCTCGATTCAGACGCTTTACAATGATCATTTAATAGCTAGAAGAGCTCTATCTAAATTTTACTACCACTTCCTAAAGCGTTGGCGCTGGGAGAAGAAGTGGCGCAAGAAACTCTAGCAACGCTCCTATGGTGTTAAGCTACAGTGTCATATAGCAAAGGGTGTGTATATTCGACCTCACCGGTGGGGCCGATGTCATGAATGTGTGTGTATGTCCTACACTATAAGTGTAGGGTGTGTCTGGCTACTGCTAGGGTGTCGCCACGTAAGCCTTAAGGGCAGTAATTACATTCTTGTATTTAACAAGAAGGGAAAACCTAGCCATTGCGTCGCCGGCGGCGGCGGCGAAATTATCTGCTGCCTGGTTGAACTCATCTAGATTAATCATATCTAGTGACTTTAAAAATGACGCGGCGTTATTGCCAGTGCTGCCATTGCTATGGCTAGCATGCTGGCTCTTTGAGGCGGCTGCGGGCCGCTGTGCGCTCGGAGTCGGCTCCGGTGCAGGCTGTTGCCACGCGGGGCGGAACTGCCAAGGACGGAGGGGTGGGAATGCGGTGGTATTGGATGGGATGGGTGGTCGCCTGGAAGAGGCTTCCCTTGGGATTGATGGAACTCTGCGTTTTGGCGCCTTAGGGCAGCTGAGGTAGTTGGCCGTGTGGCCGGGATTGCGGCAATTAAGGCACGTAGGAGGTTCGAATGTGGTGAGGACTTCTTTGTTCTTGGGTCTGGGACAGGATGCGGTACCGTGGTCCCCGAGGCATTTAACGCAACGGGGGCGTGCGAAGCAGTTCCGCGCAGCGTGACCGAATACTTGGCAGTTGTGACACTGCCCTGGCAAACCGTTAGAGTATGGCCGCTCAAACGGGAGACGACCCATCCCACACAGCTGCTCGACATCATAAATGCGCTTACCTTCCTGTGAGCGCTCAAGCGTGACTAGCACCATACCATAAGGGCGTTTGGTGCGTGGGTGGTACATACGTTGTACCGAGAGGACTGGAATATCTAATTCTTTAATTGCCCAAGTTATCTCCGAGCATGGGATCTCCTTAGGCAGCCCTTTGACCACTGTCCTAAGTACGCGCTCATCCAAGAGCGCGAATGTGTGATATTGGTGTTCCTTTTCCCGGAGGAATAAGGTCACCTTCCTAAAATCATCTGAGTTCTCAAGTTGTAATTTGATCCCCTGATTGCTATCAGAGGCCTCAAATTTAAATCTGTTGGACAGGGCCGAGCGAATCTCGACCCATTTCTCCTTCTCACGGAGGTAAATCGGCGGTAGGCGTTTCCCTATGAGGGGCCGTGCCTGGGAAGGCTGGGACGGCTGGGCGGGGCGAGGGGCCCCCAGGATCGGCGGGATTGGGATGGGGGTTTTTCGCCTGGGAGGACGACGGCTTGGGATGCCTGCTGAGGGCAGGTGGTGGGGATGTGCAGGCTTGCAGCCTCTGATCAGGATGGAAGGCTACGGGTGGCCAGATGATGCTGCCCATTGCGCTTCTCTAGGATTGAACGTGATATTTGAAGCTCATCGTCTGGATTGGGATCTGACGGCGGTTGGATGAGCCTCGGAGTCTATCTGCCAGTCGAGCTTCATTCAGAGCTCGCGATCGCCTAACGTCGAGACATAGGATTGGTCGTCGCTATCGATCCTCTGGGAATGGTCGGGACGGTCCAGGCGTTGATGGCAGGAGTTTCGCTTCAGGAGGAACCGCGTTCGCAGATATTACGCTGGCTGCACGGCGTCGGTGAGCTTCTGTATAGGTCTAGCAAGAAACGAAGCTATTACGTCTGATGCCTATGGTGTCGAGACCAAAGTTCGCTAAGAAGATGATACTCCCATGTCTGATCATTATGGCAGTGTAGGTCGCATCTAGCTGTAGGCGAAGGAAACAGTGGTCTGCGTCACTCAGCATCTGGTGAAGAATCCCCGGCGTGTTGCCGGGCGAACCTTCCGCCCTGCAGGCTACGTCAGAAGGTGTGGCTCAGACGGTGTTCTGAAGACAGAAACAGACATATTAAAACGTTCTGGGGACGCTAGTAGTTGTAGTTAAACAAGCTGATTCGGTCCAGTAAACAAGATTAATTAACCCCATGTTTAATCAACCTCAAGATTAATCACCACCTAATGTGTTATGCAAACCACGAGTTGCAAAATCTACTGCACGTACAAGCCGACCAGCTTGAGGAGCGCAATAAATCCTGCACCGCGATTACGTCAGCGGTGCGACAAAAAGCTCTATGAGCGCAGGTGCACTCATAAAACGCAGATGGCCCAGCGCGGCGATTTCGCAGAAGCGGACAGTGTAGGATGCGAGGCGATCTTGAGACTGCGGCGAACACGTGCGGTCGGGACCGCTGCTGGAGGCGCTCTGTGTTTTTTGCTGGAGGCGCTCTGTGTTTTTTGCCCCGTTCTATATTTTAGACCTGTCTTTTATACACTATCGCACAGAAACCACCAATGTGTCAAATAAGACCACTGCTAAAATCTCTTACCCTAAACCGTAAAGAATCTATGATTGGTAACAATGGCTTCCCATTTAATCCGGAGCGCAGGGACTCAATTGCGTGAAATAACAGTTACTTATTGGTATTGAAGTGTACACCTCTATATTTTTTGCACTAAGTGCGTTTCAATGGGGTGCACAATCAAATCATTTCCTGTTAAAATAACAGGATAACATCAAGGAAAAAATTATTTAAATTTCCTGTATAAATATATTTTGGTACCCGTAAGTAATTTTGGAACGAAAGAGTTTGTCAAGAAATTTAAATGACAACAAAAAAAATAAATTTTACATTCCCAACATAAAAAAAAATAGTTATGTTAGTTTCTAATGTAATTTTGTTAGTAACTTTTTCTGCACCATTTTGTTATTTTTTTATTAAAAAAGCCCTTTCATTTTCCAAATTTTACCTGTACGTGAGGTCGAAAGAACCACAACAGTAGACTTATAAAGTCTTCCGCCCTCCCGACTTTTTCGTAGTGTTGGGGCTCAGCACCAGCCGCATGGAAACGAATATCGGCCTACTGACGCTCTTAACTACAACTTTGGATCCATCTTTGGATACACTGAGAAGGTACTGCCTTCGATGACCTTCGAAATTGAGGTGGTGTCACGGGAGAAGAGTAGAGTCGGTAATTTAAAAATGTATAATCTGTTTAACAATTATTTTCAAGATAGTAAAATTTTGTCATTAAAAACTTGTATTTGCCATTGCTGTACATATAATTAGTGTTTTTTTTTTATAAATACTAGTCATTTGACTTTTAGTAAAAGTTTTATAAAAAATACGTTCTTTCAATTTAGGAAGAATGTTAATAATATAACGCATGATTATTACATAATTTATAAACTTAATACCTACGTAGCTAGCATGATTAAAACACGTAATTGTGCGAATTAAAACGCATGTTGTCAAACTAATGAGAAAAATAAAAACGTTGACCCTGAAACGTAGTTAAAATTATAGAGTGAAAAAAATGCACGTATGGAATTGTTCTACAATAACCTTAGATACGGCATGAAACTATATGATACGAATTGTTGAGAAGATAGTTTAATAAGTTAATATATGAACGTGTTAGGAATTTTTTACACGACAATTTGCATAGTTTGATCTTTTCACAGTTGGTAATGCCTGTTTCGGATAGCTTGAAGGACCTGTGAAAAAATCCTAATTTTAATAAGGGAGGGAAATATTTATAAAATATGACTAACTAAATCAAACAAACTATTTTGTCTAATGTAAGCAGATTACCACGTGCTCTTTTTACGTAACTGCGTTAGGTTTTTCGCCGTTTTTATTTTTATATCTATGATATCTTTGAAGATATTTATTTATTCAAAGCGTTATGTTAGACTCGTTTTACACAAAGTAAACAGTTTTCCAAATGAATTTATGTGTATATCATGTATTTTCTCAATTAGGCTTTATGTCTGATTGTATTTTTAATTTCATTCCATTTGAAGAGTGACTGTAAGCACGTTCGAACAGACTATCTATAACCTGGGAAAATCTCCTCGGTCAACAAAATTCGTTATGTAAACTTTTAAACAATAAACATAGCCCAGCTAATTACATGTTACTTTGATTTGAGTAATATACATTTTCATCAATACAACATTCCTTTAGCACAATTGACTTTCCCAGACCCAAGGACAAAGAAATCCTCGCCACCTACGAGCCCTCTGCGTGCGTAACTGCACAATTCCGGCCACATGGCCAACTACCTGACTGCCCTAAGGCGCCAAAACGCAGAGTTCCTGCAATCCTAGGAAGCTATTTCCAGTCGACCACCACCTTGGTGGTTAGTGACGGTCGTCACCGCATTCACACCTCCGTCCTTCTAAAGTCCTTCTGGCAATTCCACCGCGTGGCAACAGCCAGCGCCGGAGCCGACTCGAGCGCACAGCGGCCCGCCGCTGCCTGAAATAGCCAGCATGCTAGCCATAAGCAATGGCAGCACCGTCAATAACTGCGCGTCATTTTAAAATCGCTAGATCTCTTTAATCTAGACGAGTTCAATCACAGCAGCAGGATGCATTCCGCGTGGCGACGCTATGGCTTGGTTCTCACTTTGTGACATACGAGAATTTGGATTAACGCCCTTAAGGCATAACAGGTTGCTCCCATACATATTAGTCAAACACACCCTACACTTGAGTGTAGAAAACACACATTCATGACATCGGCCCCACCGGTGAGGTGTGAACTTACACACCCTTTGCATATAAACAGTACCTTAACACCATATTAGATAGGAGCGTTGATGAGTTTACGCCACTTTCTCCCAGCGCCAACGCTTTGTGAAGTGGCAGTAAAGTTTAGATAGAGCTTTACTAGTTATTAAATTATCCTTGAAAAGCGTCTGAATCGAGCCGAGGCGTCGGTCACCGGGCCGCCCTCAATCCACCTGCTAACGGGACTAGAAATTGACGGCCCGCCGAGGCTCCCAGGTAGGCCTTTGCAGTGGAAGTCACTGGTGGGAGACGCGCCTTGCAATGGGCCTCCCCACACCCGGTATTATCTAATAGATTTGTTCCACAGAGCACGAGATCCAGTCAAAAAGAAAAAGTTAATTTAAATTATTTGTCTAGAAACAAAACATACGCACACCACGTAATTTTTTTGCAGTAGAATCTTGGTCAACAAAAGATAAATAAAACGTTCGTTAGTGCCATATCGTAACATTTTGTTATTGCGTTTAAATAACTTAAATTTATTATTTTACGTGGTTGAGTTAATTACTAGGTATGGGAGTAAAAACAATACGTCATGAAGTTAAAGCATTAAGAGGGCCTTAAATTTATAGAGAAGTTGACAGAATAACTAGCTGATAATATCAAACAGAAAGTAGTTCCAAATTTAATTAAATTTATAAAATATTTACAATGGGCATACTTTTATTACACGAAACACGAATATCTAATCCATTGCTCGTTTTAAACTTTAAACGCTAATAAAAACTGTATATTGGGCTGTCAATAATTTCCTTATCTTAATTTTCTTACTTTCTGTAGAGTTTAGTTAAAATTGACTCATCGTATCTTATTTTATTTGTATCTTAAAGCAAAGGAAACTTTCTGTTTTCAACAACACCCATGACTAATGGTTGCAATCAGTAACGCATATGGGGAACGTTCAAACATTGAGTCTTGCCTTATTCTTCATTCTTATTGCTACGTATGATGAATCTGATGTACAATTTTGTAACAACATAATTTATATAACAAAATAATTTTTAAATACAATGAAAACTAAGGTGACACCTTCAAAATATCTTTTGCAGCTTTTAATGTTCATTAAATTGATATCAGAAGTTTGATATTTTATTTAAAATAAAAAAAAGTAATTTTATGCAGAATTTTGTAGCATTTAAAAAAAGAAAAGTTATAAAATGAAATGATAATGACAGTAGCATATGAACCAACTTGAAAGCAATAACCGTGGTATGAGTAATAACACTCTTTTACAAAAAAATATTACTATCGACTTTTAACATTATTGTTTTTTTTTAGTTATACTTCTTTAGGCGCTTATGAAAATGATGAGAGTGAAATTTTTACGATTTGTCACACAAAATTAACAGTTTATAATGAAAACGTGAAAATGTAATAAGGTCCATATTACATAGTAATAAGGTTGATTTTGTGTAGTGATAATGGAGTTTTCGTTTTTTATTTGCGATAGTTGTTGCATAATGTGCTCTATGAGTTAGGATTATGTTCGTTTTTGGATATATATATATAATATATATATATATATATACCAAATATATATTATTATGATTAGTTCTTGTAAATCTATCATCTTTAATTATCTTAATTATTTTTGATTGATGATACTTACTATTGTGAATATTAGTGAAAAAAATGTGCTTATATACTTTTTCAAGTGCTCCAAATAATTGAGGTTAACTATCCGTATGTATTATTTATTGATATAAATTAAAATACTTTTATTTAATATAATTAACACTAAATATTATTAAATTATTAATGTTAAATACTTATTATTGGTTATTTAATGATGCCAAAGAAGTATATCTTCTCACGCGCTACATAAGTACACGCACCATTTTTTTCACATTCCTTTTATACCTTATGTGGACATAAAGTATTGCAAAACTAATGCTTTTTCGGTCTTAATTAATACTATAGCTTTTATTTATATATCTTTTTTTAATTTGTTTTAATACGTACGTAAATAGATACCTAATGTATATGAACAAATATAAGAATCCATTTGTAGAAAATTGCAATACGCAATGAGTAAAGGAGACACTAGGAAATATTGTACTCTAGTTCTTTCAGCAAAAACTTCGAAGAACAATAGCAATTTTTATGAGACAAGGTCTATGCTTTTACAACATTTTTGGTTCAGCTTTTGATATACCTTATCAATCATATGTGTTCTTGTTACATCGTCGTTGTTGAAATGTGCAATGTTTTTATGTCTGTAAAAATAATATAAAATTTATACTATTAATACGTCAATTTCCGTATCTGTAGCATTATAACTATGTTTAAATGATCATTTACGGGTACACAATAAATAATAAATAAAGCGTAGTAGTACATAACCAAATATTTGAGTTTGGAATAAAAGTAAAATATACGAAAAGCCCTTACAGTTACTTTATACTATGAATAATCTTAGTTTAGATGAGAATAGATGCGTCGGACACCCGGAAGTTTATTCTCGCAAATGAAGCAGTAGTCAGAGCCCACTACTGAGCATAAGCCTCCCCCATAAGGTTCTTGTGCCACCGGCATCCACCGACCTCCTGCACATTTGCACGGATCGTCACTCCATCTCGTGGGGATCGTCCGACACTGCGTTGGCTAGTACGAAGCTACCACTCGGGAACTTCTTCATTTTACTCGATACAATATCCGTTACCGATGAATATTGACACTCAAGTCGCATTTGTAAAATTAAAAGAATCTTATTATTTGTTTATTTTCGCGATTACGTGCTCGCCTCTGATCGTTATCATGAATCCTAAAAAGAGTTCTTAACATTGGGAATAAATATTAAGAATAAACGCGAAAAATTCTATAATTATGTATTGAATCTTATCGAATATTTATTAAAAAAATACAGTAAAAACTAAGCTTTTACTTGGATTTTGTTGAAATCCGTACCGAAAAATTATTTGAATGCTAATAGCTAATAGTTGTGACAGTCTAAGAAATCTGTGTATGCATTGTTTCTCTTGAAGCTGTTACTTTTGCATATTAAAATTCTAGGAATCTTTTTTTCTAGTTCATACCCACTACGTCGTCTGCGTAGAATAACGATGTGTATTTGCATATAATGAAAATTGATCCTTTTTACCACTTTTTTTTACATAATAAGTAGGCCATGTCCTTTTTTGGTATCTATTCTATCTGTATACAGAATTTCAACAAAATCTGTTTAGTGGTTTAGACGGTAAAGATGGACAGAAAGATAGAGTTATATTTTTTTTATAATATTAAGTATGGATACACGCAAGTTACTACGATTGAACTGCTCTACACGATAACGAAATCGTGTTATATGTAAAACACCTTCAAAGCAAATCACAAGTAACTTCAAACACAATTTTATCTGTCTCATCGTAATATTTACATTAATACTATATGTTTGCAATGCGTACTACATTAACATAAATGTACTGTTGAAATTCTTAGTAAAAGTACAAAAATAATTTAAACTAACAAAGGAAACATAAAATATTGGGCTTCACCTTTCATACCTAAACAAAAATAGTATACCCACCAACCTGCATTGGACCAGCGTAGTGGAGTACGATGAACGATATAATGAATAATAAAATATCAACTTTATTTTAAAAGTGTTAAACTAAATAAGCATTTTTTATACCACTTATATACCACCTTCCTAAAATACAGTACATGTTGTTAACTTTGTTTGTAAAACATCTTTACAAATCATTATACAAATATTTTTTTACGGTCCCGTAGTTATTGGTCCTGGGAAGGGAAAAAAGGGAAGTTGAAACCACGGGTATAATTTAAAATATTTTTTTTAAGTATAATTTTGTCATATTTATATAATAATTAGACGAGATAAAATCGGATAAAATTGCATTATTTATCATTATCAAAGGTTGTAAAACGTTAAAGATTAATCCACCTAACTGGCAGTATGTTCTATATGTTACGTATTGAAGTAAGGAGTTGAATATGCCGCAAATTAATTCATTATATATGCAGTGTCTGAAATATTTGTTTAGTTCTGTCCATTATCAACATTTTTACGAAGTATTTTGTTTATTTCTATTTAGAACGTTTAACGTTACATTAGACATTTAAGAAACCATTAAGCGTTATCTAGTTGTTTATAGTTATATATAAGTAAAACTAAGATAAAGTAATATAGTTATCTATATAAAGTAAAGCCAAGCGCTTTGCTAAACCTACTTAATCACATGTAATATATACTTCACAACGTCTATAATTATATACGAATCTCGATTAAAACATCATCATCACAATCATACATCGGAGGCACAAAATACCTACGGCTCACAAAATGTAGTTTTTTCTCCTATAATCGTACTATATAATAATTAATAACTAGAAATTAGAAACACTATACAGAAGCAGACTGTAAGATATTATATTCGCAGCGCGATAAAATAATAAAATAAACGTATAACCTAATAATAAGGTGATAAGTTGGACGAAAAGTTCTATCCCTCATAAACAGAAAGAGTAATGAGAGAAAAATATTATGTTTTAAAGTAAAATAATAATTATATGTGCACCGTTGCTAAAAATCAATGCCCAACATCATTTGCTTTGCCTCGGTTAATATACGCATGCAAATATTTTGAGTTCTTATTTACGTCACGTATAGATGCTTTATATAAGAAAGTTTGTTATAATTTCTACATGCAAAGTGAAAATCTTTTGTTAATTGGAGTTATATGCATTATTAAAAGTTTTTCTAAAAACCCGTAAGGATTCACGATATGTGAAAACGCTTAAATGCAAGGATTATTTCATCAAATCATCATGAATATGGACGATAGAAAGAGTGAAATAACGCGATGAATCCGTAAAACTGAATTTTATTTGTACAGAAATCAAGTAACCACAAGCATTAATCGTTAACATTTGTTTCCTGTTCGCATTTTCCATACTTTTAATAAAAATAGTTTTCAAAACCAAAAAAAATTATTAACAATAGCGTGGTCTTAGATTTATATTCTGTTTTAAAAAAAGTTAAGAGTTATTCTAAATGTAATCAATCTGTCAAAATCTTAATTAACTTCTAATTCCATTTTTTTAATGTAAATTCAATATATGTATTTTCTTTTACTTAAAACTCTTTAAAACCGCCTAGATTTTAAGAAATTAAACCACAAGGCTTAAACCACTTAATAAAAACATTTTCATGAATGAGATTTTTAAAATTTTATTCAAATTGTAGAACTTAAATTCCTATTATAATTATACTGATTAATTTTGTATGTTTTCAGCGAACAGGTTAATTATAAAATAATCCTATCTTTCCATTTAATACTGGGGTTTTAAATTCCGCATTAATTTTTAACCCATTGAATAAACGTTTTTTTGTTTCAATTTACAAAAAATAAATAGGAAAGTTGTAAACTTGATTAAAATTTTTAATTTTAGTTACAAATATGGAGTAATGAATTAAGGTATAATAATTTAAACATTTTAATGAAAATGTTTCTTTTTTAATAAAGGTTTTTAGGCAGTTTTAAAGGAAAGCGTTCATATTTTTCTAGCTGTTTCCTTCGACTTCGTCCGCCAATTGGAAATAGAATAGAAAGGTGTTCTTTTTAATTTAAAAAGTAAGCTTCTTTTGCAGTATTATCAGCTAGTTTCAATAAAGGTCCTTTCGGCACCACTCAAAGTTAACCAAAGCACCCGATGAAATTTTCAGGCAATTTAAAATATTCACAATGCTTATAAATTAAAACTTAATTTTCATATTATTTACATTTAAATAATTTTTATTTTCTTAAGTTAACAAATCCTTTTATTGAATTTTTAGAGCCGAAAGCAATATTTTAGCGACCCGCTAGAAAGGTCCCCAGTCAAATTACATTTTCACTATATGGTTTAGAAAAGAACATGGGATGTTTAAAAATTACATAACGATGTTTTTTTAAGTTAGTGTTGTTTTAAAGTAAATTTTTAAATTACAAAATTGACTTAACCCTTATTAGTACTTGTTTTTATTGTTTTATAAAACTGCTAGTAGGTACCGGCGAGTTCACCCGCGTAGAATAGCTCTTCGCTATTCTGAATTGAATATAAATTGAATATGATGTAAAGTTATATAAATATAGTGTAACTTGTCCTTGCTTGGAATCCATTCTAAACCCAAATTTCATCAAAAATGGGTTTTGGGTTCAGTCTTAAAGATAACAGATACGAATTTACATTTTCTTATTTTAAATTTGGTTTTAACCTTTCCGATTCAGGTAAGGGTTCCCTTGCTCCCTTTTCAACCTTCCGGCGACTAAAAAGATAAATAAAATACTGTAGGTCCAAAGATATGTCAACGAATAACTTTCAACTATTTTCTTTGGAACCCAAATTTTTTTTTCTTAAGTATTCAAATCATTGTTTCCATTACTCGTAGGGTGAACAAAGGGCATTATTTGGGAACGTCTCTGAATTTGAACATTTTTGTACGGAATGAACGGTCCCATTTTTTCACCTATTGTACTAACAATTGATTTTCCCTTATATATTTTTAGTTGTATTATCAAAATTAAGTTTCATCTTTAAAAAATTAAAATTAGTGCTTTGTTTATAATTAAAAACCATTGTTTTGTAATGTTAGGTAATTTGTTTAATTTGATTAAAATCCGACTTCTTTTTGGTCAACATGTCACTAAAATAAAATTATTTTATAAAATATGTTTTAAATATACATTTTAATACATGGAAAGCATGGAAAATTTATTCATAGTAATATATTTCACAACAATATAAACCTTTTTCGTCAAATCTACTTATATAACTTGTCATCCTTCGTGTTAAACCTAAATAGTTGTTTTTTACGCTAAGCAACTGGCATCGGAGCACAAAAGCCTAGAAAGTACAATATGTTTGATTAATGGATTAAATATCCGTATACTTGAAAGTTTTTTTTATTTTCAAAACATGTTTTAAATGGTCGACAATACCTTTTTAAGGTTAATAAAGACTATTTTTTTAAATAAATAAAATTGGACTTATTATGGGTGGGTTTCCACCGCGGTGTTATTTTCTTGCCGAAACGTTTTTGGCCTGCTGTGTTTTCCGGTTTGAAGGCACCTGGCCAGCGTGTTTACTGGGTAAAGAGACTTAAATACCATATTTCTCACGGTGGCGGCGCGTTTGGGATAGCACTGGTATTTCCAATGTCTTGGGCGTCTGTGAACTTTCCATCAGGTGGCCGACTGCTCGTCTGCCTGCATATCTTAAAAAGGCCGGTGCTTTACCAAGCAAAAAAAAAATAATACCGAAAACACTATCCCGCAGGATTTTGACCACAACTTTTGGTTAAAATCAAAATCAGTCATCAGAAAGATGATAGATAAATTCGTAGCTTTAAATCTCTATCGTAATCCACCATAAATTATAATGTATTTCGTAAATTACTACATTTTTTTTTATGTAATTAAATTAAAAATAATATTTATTTATTCATTTTTTTACATAAATTCAAATGGCCAAACAAACGACTCCTAACTTTGGTTTCAAACGTATCATACCATCGATAATATGTAGCTTTTTATGTTTGACGGATATTAACAGGCGGGTAGATAATATTATACCTTTGACTCGCTAATAGTAATGTTAAAGTAATAAACATTAGTAAATTAATCTGAAGTTGATTTGCTGTAAAATGTTTTATCACATAGGCAATTTTCAATCGACATTATTCAAATTACTTTCAAGTAAACGGAAATATTAACTAGACAAACATTTATTAAAAAAATTTCTCTCTATTTTTGTATGTATCCTTAAAATTACAAATTTTTTGCTATTTGTTTTCTTTTGAGAATTAAACCATTATAAGCCGTGGGAAATAATTAAAGGTTGAAAATTACAGTAAAGTGTTGTTGAATGGATTATGCGTGAATTTCAATTGTTCCCATTCCATTTGATGGCTTACAAATGGATTGCCCTTTGTGGTTTTTACTTGGTTAAATAAATCTTTAGTTACTGTTACATTTAATCATTTAAAATCTCCGCTTTTGGTACCTTATAAAATAAAGCCGTATAAATTAGATCAAAACACTTGTTTTAGATATTATCATAATTCATAATCTAAAATGGCATGGGACTTATTTGTTATCATCGTTTTAAACCAATAATATGAATTAAAAATTAATACATGAATTTTGTTCATTAACACATATATTTAAAAAAAATACAAGCACGTGGTGTGCAACAGATATCCGAAAAATAATAAATTGTCTGGTCATGTTTTTAAATGAACCGTTTCTGAATCTGCGCACAATTAAAATAACATAAATTTATTATTTTTTAAATATAGGCCAGATTGCTTTCGTTGTTTATACCAAGAAAGACTGTTGTTGGAACAGTTTAGGTTTTGGGCTATTTTATTTATTTATTTTGTTACACCAACGAAGTGAACACTATAACAACTATGATGGTTACAGAGCTTATGCTTGTAGCTTAATAATCTTTTAATACTCACTATTTTAGTACTAGGTTAGGATAATGCGGGCCTTTCACCGACTTGTCTGAAAAGTAAGATAATCCATGCGTCGGATGGATAAGTAAAAAGTCGGTCCATGCAACAACCCGCATTGGGCCAGCGTGGTGGGAAACATATGGCTGCATTAGGGGAGGCCTATGTCCAGCAGTTGTCTAACAAAGGATGATGATGTTTATTATATTTTAAAGAAAAGCTTGTTATAGTCGGACAAACCATTACAGAGATTTTACAGAGATTAGCCAGAATAAAGAGGCAGACAGACAGAAATAAAAAAATGAAAAACTGTTAGATGAATCAATATTATATCACAATGTACTAATTTATCTTACGAACATACACCTTTTATTTATTTGTATACATTGTTTTTTTCTATAAGAAAGGAACTGTCTGAACTGTAAATATTTGCTCTCCTTTATATCTTAAATAGTATAACAGTTTTGTAATAAAACAGTATCATATTTAAGGTAACTTCCAAACCAATCTTAAACTGAAATAGACCTTCATCAAGTGACATTTATGTTTTGGAATACAAATTTTTAGTACTATTTTTTTAATGTTGTATACTTGTGTTGTACTTATGCAAATAACATTACATATATTGTAAACATAAGTGACACATTGTGATAAATTAAAGCCATTATAAAGGCAAGTAACGTAACAAAAAAGTCAGGTAATTTTGCATGAAATGGCAAAATTGTTTAAAAAGGTCATCTGTAGATTTTAAATACTTACATTTTTTATTAACACACTCAAGATTCTCTGAAAAAAATCATTTACGCAAACGCAATGACTCTTTAACGTTTTAATAATAAAATGGCCATAGACATAGACATTAGTTTTAGGTAAAGGGTGTCTTTTATTTAAAACAAAAATAATGATAATGTGCGTACATAAAATACAGTCCTTGGACAAAAAATAAAACGATTGCCATATGTAAAATAAGTAGACGTCTAAATTATTCCTTATACATGCATAATAAAATACAACGTATTTTCAACGTATGTACATGTACAAAACATAACATAATCTTTAACTATCATAAACATAAAATTGATGTTATATTCGCACGAACTACAGTATAAGCAATAAACTAATTACAAATAATTTAGCAACTTATTGTTTCCAGCAAATTAAAAAAATATATAATAGCATAATTCGTACCTAAAACTTAATACTCACTTATTTTTTATATGTAAACATGGGCCTTCGTAGATAATATAGATCTTAAATTATATGTTTCAAAGTGAAGGGCATTTCAGCGATGCATAGTGCACATAGTCAATCAATACAATCAAACTTCAGCGGCTTTCTAAAGTTACAGGGCGAAAAATTGTTTATAGTGTCGGATTTCCTTAAAAAACTTGGCGTTTTATTGCATTCCATGATCATCCCTCGATTAAAAACTTATGTTGACACAGTGTAATGAAATGTAGATCGTGTCTACTAAGTGTATTGATTTTATTTAACATCTAATTAATAAAAAAAATTATATCACCTCAATTCTCTTAACGAATAACAAAGAGCTGTTAAATATATCAGAACAAAAAAATATGACCTTTACTAAAACCATACAGTTATTATTATAATTATTTAAAAAATGTCTCCAGCGACGTATGTACCGTCTCGGATAATATGTTTATTGTTTAATTTAACATGATAATAATGTGATAATATGTTTATAGTCTAATCAGTAAGCTTTATGAACGTTTTAGTAATAATGTTACGCACGTTCTAATAAAACGTTTGTACTACTTCTTTTATCCTAGAAGCCTAATCTACTGAGACATAATGAATAAGTAGATTCAATAAATTACACCTTATCAAAAGGGTATGCTTTGGTATTCTTAGCTTAGCTGGCACATAAACTGCTTGTATGTCTTATATCTTATGTCTTATGTATTCGAAGTTATGCTTCTAGACCTGTGTCTGTGTGAAGCTTTATCTATTACGAGTTCGGAGGATTGCGAGATCCCTCGAACTGGTGACCAAAACTTTAAGAATGGCCACGCGCATTAAGGATGCGTGGGTTGATTTTGAAGAAGTCAGCGGATCATCGACGTTCGGCATACGGACCGAGGCGCCGATGTTCGCTCGACTGTCTAATCGATTGCTGGGGGCGGTGAGAACCGCCCTGGAACGCGGGTGTATCTCGTGTACGCGGTGTGTTTGTCTCGCCGTGCTCTTGTGCGAGGTAGACCTGAAAGTGTGTGTGTTATCCCTAGTTGTGTGTGTAGTATCGTGTGGCCGGACCCTTGGAGGGGCCAGAATTCCTAAGCCCCCTTCTCCATCTGGGTCTAAGAGTATATTACGGGGACGACGTTTCCTACTAGAGGCTTCTGGGTCTGCGTGATAATTTGCAGCGCTTGCCATCAGAGGGTTATTTTGCGTTTCTATTCTTTCATAGAAATTTTTGATAATGTTTTAAATGAGCGCGAATGTCGGCATCTTGCAATCGCGCAAGTCGACATTTCTTTGATAAGGCTCTGCTCCAGTGGCTCGTCGTAAAATTTATTTTGCACCACCCAGTGATTTAAGTGGTGGGAGGATATGTGGGCAAAGATTGGCAAGCATATGCCATTATCACGTATGCGTTTATATAATAAAAGTTGTAATTAAGAGGCATTTTGCTATTTGAGTTGGTAAGATAGAAGAGACGATGCGAGACATAAGGGTTTTCTTCTAACCTCTTGACGTGACTTTGAAACCTCATGTTACCGCGAAAGTAACACCTAAATATTTGGCTTTTCTCCAGGGATCGTTTGCCGTAGAGTTCAATTGCCCGAGTATTTGCCTCACATCGGCTTGTGGCGGTTTTTGGAAAGGACGTGGTAACGAGGAGGTCAGTCGACAGAAGACCATTAAAGTATCTACACTTTTCGGGATTACATCAATCCTCCATTTGCGAAACCAATCGCCCAGGCTATTGATTGCACATTGGAGTTTACTGGTGATAGGGATGGTGAGGAAGAGGAGAATAGAGGGGTGTCGTTCGCGAAAAGCGCAAGGTTACTTAGAGTTTTTGGGGATATCGCAGTATATAGCGTGAATAACAGAGGAGAAAGAACGGAACCTGTGGCACGCCGCAGGGACCGTCTGGTTGAGAGAGGTGCTCACTCGATATCGAAAAGAGCGATCTGAAAGGTAGCTTGTATGATGTGCACAAGCCTGTCAGGCAGTAAAAGAGATAACTTGTAGAGAAGCGTTGTGCCAGACTTTATCGAAGCCTGCGACATCGAATAGAACAGCCCCGTGAATGGGATCTAGCCTAACTTTGTTTTATTTAGGCCCCAAAATGTATTCTGTGGGAGGCGATGACCTGGTCGGAACAGGAGTGTTCAGGACGAACCCGAAATGTTCGTCCGGTAGGAGCATTAGAAAAATAACCTTTAGCTCTTGGGAAGATTATGCGTTCATACAATTCCCCTACAGTTGAGAGACTGATTGGACGATAACTCGTTGGTTGGTTGAGGTGGCTTACGCGGCTTTGGTATGACGGTAACAATGCCTTCCTTCCTGTCAGGAAGGAAACAGGTGGCTAGAAATAATTGAAAATGCTGCTAGTAGACAAATAATCTGGCCCGGTAAAAGTTTTAATGCCTTATTACTAATACGGTTCCAGGTGCCGATCGGGGTTTAAGACCCTTAATAATTCTTTTGACCTCCTCCGGGTCACTACTTTTGGCGTTCGCCCTCGGTTAAGACGCCCACGGCCGATTTCACGGTCTACCTCCGCAAGATGAAACGTTCGGTGTTCGCGGATAGGTGCATTGTAACCTAGTGTGTCCGCAACATTCGGCTTTTTCAAAATCATCGAAGGCCAATAAGCCACCATTAGGACGGATAACGGCGGAATTGAATCGCGTGAACCTAACTTTAGATTTCAGCAATTGCCAGAGGCAGCAGTGGCCCTTTTCCGTTAGGTTGTGCCACGGTTTCGCGGGTGAGTTTATGCGTTCTCTAACCCAAGTTAAATATCTAAATAATGCGCGGTTTGTTTCGGACCGATATTATCGGCAGTTGCGCGTATTTTTGTTCTTATTAGACACGAATGTCGAAAGGCCAAAGTTCCGGTCGGCCGTAACTCTTACCCATTCTCGGACCTTTAATGACCAATGAGATGACGATTGAGTTTAACCTCAAGGTCAATCCACTGGTTTTAGCAAGGACCGAACGGCGCCTTGCCAATTTATATAAACCGGCCTGTGGTCAGAATTATTTAGGTTCTATCGATACGACATCAGTGAGACACCCTTAAAATAAACAGATCTAGTGTACTAGGTGATCTCTACTATCTAATGGATATCTATTGGGGTCCGGGCAATATTAATGTTGAGTACCTCGAGACCCTGCAATATGTGCATTTGAGTTGTTCGCTGTCGTTCCAGTCGCGTGTTTGTAATTAAAATTGCAGAGTAATATTGATGACCAGCCGAAAAGAGCAAGGTCTGATTGAACATAGTTTTAGCGGCAGAGAAACACTGAGGCAATGTACAAGGGCTTATGGCGGAAGTCGATCATGCACTGAAGTTCTAAATTTTAAGTAAGGGCACTTCTATTGATGTTATGTAGGATCTTTTATAATAAATTAATACCCAATGGAGCTACAGTCTATCGTTCAATAATTGTATCCTATTTGGGATCCGTATTGCTGGTTTAAGATGAGTCCTTTACCAAAAATATGTCTATATTATAATCTTGTATGAATTTAGTGATTTCCCTTCTGACTCTAAACCGTTTGCGTTATAGCAAGAAACGATAGTGAATGCAGTGGCCCAATTCTTGGAGGAATTGCATCTTTATCTACGGTAACCTCGGCCTTTGTGTCTGTTACGTTTATTTAATTTTTAGATTGCCCATGGCCTGTAGAGGCGCCACTGCGACAGGGTTCATTTTGGATGCCGTCTTTGGCGGCGCGGAGTTTATCGAAAATACGCCTAATTCTACGATATCTATTGTTCATTACTAATAGGCCAGTTTAATGTTGTCCTCAATTGAGTGTCATTACTGGACACCGCCTGTGAGACAATAGGCGTCGTTATCGGTAACGCTATTGTTTTTGCAGGTTTAACGGTTTGCCCGCCGCCCGTCTGCGTTCGGGTAACTTTTTTTAATGCGGCCGCATCTGTTTGGGATGATTATTAATTTTAATTACCGGGGCTTAACCAGGATTTTGGTCGGCACCGATGCCGAAACAAAAGCAACATTTTCGCACCCGTTTTATTATTTTAAACGATTCTCGGAAGGAGAATTTACTTTTAGAGGTTTAGGGCTTCGCAGCCCCGTAATTAGCTGGGACCTTCTTTTCGCAATTACGCTGACGGAGGGTCTGTTGATCCTTTGACGCGGGCACCCGGAGGCTAGTGTTTATAAAAATTAACGCAACGCGGGTTCATGGCAATGCGCGGATGGCGAAATTTTGGCAGTTATAACACCGCAAAGAGCCTGTCTTGTAAGGAGATTCTATCCGATCCCGGATAGACTAAAATGGATTTAATATTGAATATAGCTCCCTCGGGGAGTAAGGTCTAATCTACAGAAGGTCCATGACGACCTTGACCGCGGGGGTGAAGCCTCCGCACAGTGTTCACGGATATCCCTGAGATAGGATATCAGTTTTACGGATTCGATATCCACTCTTTGGGGATACCACGCAACTACACGTAATTTACGATCCTCCGGGAGGGCATAAGGAAATTGAATGCGGCTATTCCGCAGAAAGTGTGTTAGTTCACGAAAGTCGTCTACCGTGCTGACGTTTACGGGATCCCTATCGCGTATCTTTTAGACTGACATCTTATTTATTTTTGTTCATGAATTTATTTACTGCGCCCAAGCCTGCTTTTTCGTGATGACAATTGCGGTGGGCTTTGGCCCAGTTCGGCCATATAAATTTGGTTTCAACCTGCTCGGTGGGGCCTCGACCTAATTTTTTGAGTTGGTGAGGGAGAAGCGCGGTATTCTTGCGGTTTACAGCGGCGGGGCGTTTGCCCTTTACGGAAAAAGCTTTCGAAACCGTCGTCATCTATTTCGTCACGGACGCGTTTGTCCGCCTTAGTAGGGGTCGATATCCATGAGAAGTTCCTCCGATTCCGAGTCGGAGATATTTTCTAAGCGATAATCTGACAGTGGTAGATAGTGTCGGAGCAGGGTCATAAGTCGGCACGTCTAGGTCAGTAGGGGGGCGGGGCCAGGGGCTGATGGGTTTTGGGTGCCTTAAAGTTCTTATACTTTGGTAATTTCTGTGAATATGTCGGGGCATGTCGTGCGCATATACTCCCTTAGGGAGACGTCCAGATTTTCAGGCCTTCGGGGGTGATCCCTTCCGGCGTGTTGGAATTAGTCCTCCCCACCTGTGTGGGGAGGTACCTGCTTTTAAGACTAGTGAAACTTTAAGAGCGCTAGGTGTAAATTTAGCTGCCCTGTTGAGGCAAGCAAAGTAAATGAAATAAAATATTGTGTGTAAAGTGAAAAAACTTACGTGACTGGAGCTGCTAGGAGCACTCACTACACTACCACTTAGAGTCGCACGATGTCACAGCACTAATTTGTTGGGGTAATATTTCCGCGGGGTTAACGAAGAACGTCCGTTCCGGGGCTGCTCGAAGCGAACTGTGAACTGCTTTGTATTGGATCGTTTAGAGGCTTTATAGGATGAACGAGGTATGACTAAATTGTGTAACATACATGTATATGTTAGTTGCGTATATCCATTCTATACTTAATATTATCAATGCGTAAGTAACTCTGTCTGTCTGTCATGTGTGCCTGTACGTGTTTACCGTATAAACCACTCACAATCGACTTTGAAGTAATTTTGTGCATATGTTGAATAGAGTGCAAGAAAGGACTTGTATTATTACAAAATAGTCTGTTAAAATGGACGATAATAGTCTATATGTAAATTGTTTATTATTGAAGATAAAACCATACAAATATGTGTCTAATAATTGATATATAAAATTAAGTCAACTTATTTATGTACTGTATACATTACATTAAATACGCGTGTTATTCCACGTGGACCGAGCTGTACTACTGCTAGTTCTAAAATAAAATAAAATAAGATTGTTATAAGATAAACGAAAAGCATTCTTTGAAAGTAATTAAGTAAATTACACAAGAAGCGAAAATTTAACTTATTTGGAACATAATACTCTCTACTGTTTACTCGAATACTATTTATGATATAATGTTGTGTAATAGTTATTGTAGCGTTTAGTTAGTTTTATTTTTTTACTCTTAATTGTGCACTTGGGTTCAAAATATCGGGTGTTAGTAAAAATTTTATCCGATAAAGTCCGAGATACTAGTACGCGTGGTATTTAAATATTAACGGTTTTGCAAAAACTTTCGTTTGTTTTCGTTTGTTCTGTCCTTAAAACAATTAAACAATAAATTAATGTGCATTACTCGGCATTGGGATACTTGACTACAAATCGTCCATGTCGTAAACATAAATAAAAGTCAACCAATGTTTTGTAAAATAATATATTTTCATACCCAGTGACCATTCTCTTAAACATAATCACAAACACGCACAAAAGACACATTTAAACATATGAGTTCGAGTAGAGAATACTAATTTATGTTCAAAGTGGATGTTACAATTCTCATTTAGCTTTAGTTATTCGTTAATTATATAACATTTTAGTCTCTTAAATGCCTCTATTAATTAAAGGAACCCTACATGAGCTTATTATACATTCGCAACTCTGTTATTTGAGTCCATAGACTTTAAGTTTTGTACCTTTGTGGTTATTATTTAAATAATCGCTGAAAGTTCGACAGCTTCAAAGGCGAAAATTTATTCAACTTTACAGAATGTACATGAGATGTTGTTCTTTATTGTTACGGTAAATTTATGTAAGTTTGAGAATGAATTAGGTGATTGATGAAATATATTTTGGATGATAACTACTTTTGTAAACTAGTTCTCTTGTAATCCAAAAAAAATTATCTAGGTTTTACTTTATTTTGTCTTCATTTTTAAATTTATTAAAGACATTAACCATATTTTTGCTTACTTATTAAATTATATATACAACCCAAATATCGAATGTAATAAAAATTTTAAATCAGAAACTTAAAAAAAGCTATTTTTCCTTTTTGCACACAAATTATTTAATACTTGAACTTAAATTACATATTTTAAACTTTAATATAATGTAGGTAAAATTAAAATTGTAAATAATTGTATAGGCAGTAAAGCGACCAATAAATATCAGAATTTTTAACTATAGCTAAGCGTTCACCTGTATACAAAAACAAACATTAATATATCTCTAGCATCAAAACTGCGATGATTAATTCAAGATTTAAAGGACGATGAATTACAAGGTCGACGTATTAATAACAGTTATTACATTGAATTCTATTCATCAAAAATATATACCAATTGCAAAAAAATATACAAACCCACATTGGACTAGCGTGGTGGGATATGGTCCAAAAAGCCCCTAATGGAGAATACGGAATAGGGGAGGTCCATGTCCAGCAGTGGACTGAAACAGGCTGGTGATGATGAAACATTAATTTATATATACTGTTGTCTATAATGCATTTTGTAAACTTCTCTTATGCTCTGTTCTGAAACTTGACCTCTATGGGCGTTGATTTTCGAATACCAATAGTTTTTTGTACGTTAGGTGATAATTTTGACGGATTTCCAGTGTATATTTTTAAAATATGTTTATTTATTATTATAATTTTTATATGCATGTCCGAAATCATAGTTCATCAAATATTTGTTCGTTTTCAGCAGATGCACCACGTGCAGGTAAGACAATTACGGTAGTTAAGATAATGTTTACTTCACTTCTTGTTTACTTCTTTGCTAATTATTATTTTACTATTCTATCTATATAAAAATTCTAGAATCTATATGAATTTGTATTTTTGTTGATATAATTTAGTATAATAAGTTGTTATTGTAATGTAATCTGTTTATTTTTATAAGTTGACTCATGGTTTGCGGTGATTGTCTTTACTTTAACATTTTTGTTGTTGATTTTATGGCTGATATGAAACGATATTTTTTGTAGATTTTTTGCATAATATCTACAGACATTGTATATATTGTAGGTTTGGTCATTATTTTCACTTTGATTGTGTTCATGATTTTGAACGACTTGAATATCTTTGTAAAAATATCTCAGAAAATAGAACCGGTTAACTATGATAGTAAGAATAAAATGATAACATTAATGATGTACATTTAATTGTTTTCATCTTGTATACATTTTGAAACAAAAATAGTGTCAACAAAATCGGTGCAAATGATGAAGCCTTCACTCTGCTCACTCACTTTGAGAAAAACGGAAAACGGACGTGCAAAGCAGACCGCAACAAAAATTTAAAGGTTTTCTGCTATCCAGTATAATGGTCCCTTAATAAAACTTTTCTTTTCTTCTTTTCTTATAAATTATAACTTAAAGTACAAACCTTAAAGCTAATAATACAATAATACTCAAAAATACTGCAAAAATATGTCAATATATAAAATTAAAGTAATGATAGAAATTTTGATAAAGCTTTTAATGAGCTTTGTGAACATTTATGAAAATACATAACTTCATACATCAAACTTAAAATTGACATAAAATTCAAGATAATTCTAATTAAAACTAGAAAAAAAAATTGTTTAAATCTATTAAATAAAAGCCAGACCGGACCAGGCCTGCTGAAAATGTATAAAACGTTCGAATTTAAAATGTAAATACCTGATAAAATCGTAAGTAAAACATTTAATAATGTTAATATTCGAAATGTTCAATGATATAATTGAAAGTGTATTATCAAATATCGCTCCAAGGGATTCACTAGAAACCAGTAAAGTGAAAAAATAGTTTCAATGATTTGCACCTTCTTGTACGAGTATCATTAAACATTATTAGTAATTTACCTGCTTAACACAATTTGTTTCTTTTTACGAAAAGCAGACCATGGTAAATTTATCTTATGGTAGGAGCTTAGAAATAGCATTGGTGCATTTAATCTAAAAACAACAAAGTATTGGATAAGTCTAGTTTACAAGTAATTAGATGGTTATTGTGATGTTCAAACCGGCATGACACTACCTACCATTTTACTGAAAAGCATCGCGACCATGGCACCTCTGGACTCTTATAAATGACCGAAATAATTGCATTTGTATTTGATTGATAAAATAACAAACTAAGTTATCATGTAATATAAATAACCTTAACGAAATCGCGTCCTATTCTAAATTGTCGTATTTATATGCTATGGAGCACTTTTATAAGACGCGTTTGCATAGTGAGACCAGATAAAATAATCTAAACAAATAAGGATACCTGAAATCTGCCTTTTCAATAACTCGCTACGACTACAATACAATCCTTTTCTTAGCTAAATTAAATTCGAATATTTTTAGAATAGGAATAAGAACAAGATGTTGAATGCGTCTGAAATTACCGGTCGATTATTTCATAAATACCAATTGTTATTTAGCTAAATTAATTTGTTTATTTAATATTAATGACTATTTCCTAAGCCTTAGTATCCAAATTATAATAATGTAAATAGATGAAATTCGTGATGGGTATTCAATACTCTTTGCGTCAAATGTCACTTTATATGATTAATCAGCTTAGATTAGATTTACTCTATATACATAACGCAAACAACTAACTGTTTTCATACGTATCGGAAATATTTGTTTTCAGAAAGGTTAAATACAGATGTTGAATGTTAAATTACCGATTAGTATAAGCATAGAATGACAATATAATGAATAACAACTTAGAATCCAAAAATAGATGAACGTATTCCTGTATGTTATTAAACTAAGCCAAATTACTTTATTGATCATTTATATCTGATAGGTTTTGTACATAATAATACGATAATCAACAAAAATATCCTAACTATTTTATATCTGGACGTTTGTTTTCATTTTAACCTAATCCTATGCTGTAATTTTAGTATTAGTCTGTCTACCTAGCTGATTAACGTTTCTTTAGAGTTTTGTATTCCTGTAATGGGTTCTGCCATAAAGTTCTTTATCTGATCAGGTCTTTTTCTTTGTGATTTGTTACATTGAAACATGTTTCAATCTCTTATTTCCTAAGAACATTATGACATGTTTGCTGTAATGCTTACGCAGATCGGAGCGTAGCCTTCAGGACAACTTATTAGCATCATTGTGTACACCTCTACGCAATAATACGATGGTTAATCTGAAACTCGTTTTACTTAAACTGTTAAAAACACGATGTATGCTTGCTACTTGTTCCTTATATAATTAAAAGTTGTAGAAGAACCTTAAGGATGCCTAGCATTAGACCTCTGTTACAGAAAAGGAAGGAAGCTTGTTCTGGTCAAATAAGCTTATTATTTTTTTCATACATGTGCAAGTACATCTCCAATACCAAATAAATAGTTGCTTTTTGTTAGTTTCAAGCAAGCCTTCATCGTATTTTTTAAGTAATTTCTTATAAATTTCGTTTGTTTCGAGGAATTAGTGTAATACTGTTGGATTTTTGTGCTTTTCTTTATGAGCCTTTAAATACCTTGCATACATTTTATTTAATTAATAAAGAAGTGTTGCTTTTACTTGTGATTTTATTTTTATTAATAACACTAGCTTCACAAGTTTACCAGCGTGATTTGGTAAATCTTCAAAAAATCGACTTACTGGGAGAAATCAAATATGAAATCTATCTGATTAGTATCTCATTATTTGAAATCAGTCAAAAATATTTAAAACACATCAATTTGCTTAATTTCATATTACATATAATTAATCTCTTAATAAGTTCTCTATAGCACAAGTTACATTACAAATATTTACTAGGAAAATTCGTTGTTATATTTAAATATATATATTATTTTGTTCCTGCAATTTAATAAATAAGTCAAAAGACTTCTTCCTTAAATAAAATTTATTTGAATTTGAAAGCAAATTTTTATATCTACAGAGAAGCATTCCGGAGATAATTATGTGAAAATAGTTTTAACATTGTAAATTTTAGTCATTAAGTAGCTTGCTGTATTCAAATTATTGGTATAATGTCGTATTTCATTATTAAGTTATTAAATTTCTAATTCAGCTATCTTCCGATTATTTTTAATGGAAAACTTATTTCAGAGGATAACTAGTTAAAAGAAATAACGTATATACTTGATATTTCTATTATCATGATCTACCAAGTTCAAAACAAATGTGTTTTCGGAGAACAATTTTTTGTTTTAGTAGCTATTAACACCTTATTGCTACTTTGAGTCTTTTTACAATAAAACAATTTAAATTTTTCGTTGACGTTACGGCGTTGCACCCGCATCAATTGTAACCCGTCACAGCGGCCTAGGCTTTTTTATTGCGGTCACCAATCATTGAACTAGTTAGTCGTTTCGATTTTATATGTTTTTGCAGGCTTTACAGCACTCGTGTGGTTAATCACTTTATCGTAGTGAAATTTGTGCCTTTAAAAATAATTTTAATACTTTTTATTTAATTTCAGATGAATATATAGTATAACCATTTTGCGTAACATAAGCGGGTGACAACGTGCCCTATGCAAAAAATTATTCCGCGGTTTCCACCACTGCATTTTCAATGCGTAATATCTTTATAGGTGTTCATTTAATCAAAATGTCATGTATGACACGTTTTATGCGCAAAGAATGAAGAATTTTTATTCTCAAAACATAGAGATATGCTCTCGCAGACTTTATTGTAGGCCAATTCAAGTATTAAAAAGAGTATCTAAACGAATTTGTTTTATACGTCATTGCATCAAAATCCATGACGACTATAAAAACTATAATTGTTGATAAATCTGTAGTATGAGAATCTTATTAACTACTATATTAATCGTGATGGTGGTTATTGATTAGACACATTAATATGAGATAATTTATGTAACACTATGTTCGGTTTATTATAGTGTGATACGACTATTGATATCTATTTTTTAAATAATACATAGGATTATATGCCGTAGACATTTAGTAAGCTTTGTGAGTAGTTTATAAACATTATTGGCTAGATCATTCAAAGACGTACAATTTATTTAAAACTAGTTTATAATTCAGTATTTATTAGGCGGCGTCGGGATGTGACGACCCCACCGCCCACTAGTGCTGTTGTAGCAGCACTAGTGCAATCAGTCGACCGAATGATGGCGGTCAAACCATCACAAGCCGATAGAGGCTTCTGCTAGTGGTAGGACTCTGTCCAGCTGGCTAGCGACCACCCTCCAACTAAAGTCGGCCACCAAACAGCTTTTCTGCGTTCCGGTTGTTAGGTTGGAGAGCCAGTTATCGCCCCGTCCTTACCTTTCCCTTCCTAAGGTGGACTGCTAACTCTTTGCTTCTCGGAACATGCGTTATTAAGGTCTCAGTCAGCACTAGGGGCGTGATAGGTTGGCATGGGGCCTAGGGCCGCCGACCACCAGTAGTAGTAGGTCAGTAGGGGACCTGAACCCGGGGAACCGCTCTCTTCCTCCACCTCGGGAAGCTGTCCCGCCAACCGGCGTAAAAATCCTGCCACTCATGTGTAGTCACTGCCCCGGACGGTGTGGAGACTGTGGCTACACGCAGGTGGGACCGGGGGCCCTTCCGCGCCCCGTGCCAGCTCCTCACATTACCCGAGTATCTACTGAGTACTACACTTCGCTCTCTTTTTCGAGTATCCCCCGAGCCTTGCTATTCATATCCCTGCCCTATACATTTTTAACTCGTTATTTACCATGGCCCGAAATAAAAGGAAGAAAAACGTTTTTACGGCGGCCGCTTAATCCACATTTAAAGTGGATTTCAGCGATATTAGGGGAATGCACAGCATCCTAAACGCCATCCACCACCACCTTGAGACGGCGCAGCCTGCTCTTCTCTTTTTAACGGAGACACAAATATATATCCACTCCGGACGACATATCCTACCTTAAATACCCTAGCTATATCCTAGAGCACGCTTTTGTGCGTAAAGCCCGGGTATGCCTGTTCGTTCGGGATGATGTTTGCTGTTCCCGCCTTCGGGACCTTGAACTTTGGGATCTGTCCGTCATGTGGGTGCGCACGGATTATGGTGGCCACACCCGCGTCTATACTCTACAGATTCCACAGCGGTAATGCGGAGGCAGCACGACTATTCGAGTATCTCCAAGAGGCGACTGACCAAGTCCTTAAACAGTATCCGGCAGTGGAGGTGTTTTTAGTGTGGTGAGGTGAGGTGATCCTAGGTGACTTTAACGCTCATCATCAGGAGTGGTTAGGGTCGCAGACCACTGATCTCGCTGGACGAGTGGCGTTTGAGTACGCTTCGGCCTATGGCTTCTCCCAGCTGATGATTCAGCCCACCCGAATCCCAGATATTGGGAGCCATAACCCCTCTCTGCTAGTTCTTTTGTTGACCTCACATCCGGAAGGGTACCAGGTGGCGGTGGAGGCACCTTTGGGATCCTCAGACCATTGCCTGGTAAGTACCACTGCCCCAGTTACGTACCCAACCCGAACACCTTCGAGTGGGTCTCGTAGAGTCTGGCAATACAGGACAGCAGATTGGGATGGACTTCGCGAGTTTTTTGGCTCCTTCCCATGGGGTAGGTTCTGCTTTTCCTCAGATGACCCTTGCAAGTGTGCGGACTGCGTTACTGACATAATACTTCTAGGGATGGAAACTTTCATCCCAAATACAGAGGTGGCCGCAGCAGTCCCTGGTTTAACAAAGCTTGTGTGGAGGCTGCGCGCCAGAAACAGTCTGCATACGCCGTCTTTAATGACGCTGACGCTTAGACAATGTCAGGATCGGACAGGTATGAGGAGAAGAAGAAATTAATGCCACTCAAGATCCTCAAGAGGGGATTACCAGGGCAACATCAGAGTTGGGAGAAGGCTTTCCTCTAGAAGTCTTGTCTTTTGGTCACTTGCCAAAGTGCCGAGGGCAACTCTGCCGGTCCAGTCTCCCGCCACTGCGCAAGTCTGATAATAGCTAGCCCACAGTGCGAAGGAGAAGGCTGATCTTCTAGTCATACTCTTTCCTCACTACTACTATGGACGATGGGGAGCCATTCAACCAAATCTCCTGAGTGTAAGAGTCCCTCCCGATTCCCATTTCACAGCGGGCAGTCAGGCGGGAACTACAGCTCCTCAACGTCCATAAGGCGTGGTCCTTAAGCGATGCGCCCCCGTGCTGACTTCTGTACTCACGCGCCTATATCGTCTCTTATACATGGCTAAACGGGTTCCGGCTTCATGGAAAGCTGCTCGTATACATCCGGTCCCTAAAAAGGGAGACCGCTCAGACCCTTGGAATTACAGGCCATTAGCTATGACATCCTTACTGTCCAAGGTGATGGAGCGGGTCATCAACAACCAGCTCCTAGGTTACCTAGAGGCGAACCAGCTAATCAGTGACCGACAGTATGGTTTTCGTCAATGTCGCTCGGCTGGTGATCTTCAGTTACCAAATCACCGGTGGGCAGAAGCCTTAGACAATAAGGGTGAGTCTCTAGCAGTCAGTCTTGATATTGCTAGGCGTTCGACAGGGTCTGGCTAGAGCTCTTTTATCGAAACTGCCCGCTTATGGAATCCCCGAGGGGCTGTGTCCAGTGGATCGCCAGTTTTGGATGGTTGGAGCATCAGAGACGTTGTCGTCGGTTGCTGCTCCAAGATCACTGACCACTAATGCGGCGTCCCACAAAGTTCGGTGCTCTCACCAACGCTTTTCATCCTGCATATCAATGACATACTATCTATCAGAGATATACATTGCTATGCGGAGATATGCACGGAGTGCGCGGTAGCCAACGACCAGTCCCTCGGTTGAGGTGCAGGAGAGGCTGTGTCTAAACTTGTGTCCGAAGTGGAGGACTCTCTGGGGCGAGTCACCGAGTGGGTCGAGTAAAACCTCGTTCAGTTTAATCCCACAAAGACACAACTTTGCGCATTCACCGCGAAGAAAGATCCATTGTCATAGCGCCACAATTTTGGGTGTCTCTCTGCAACCACCCTCAAGCATTGGAATCCTTGGTGTCGAGATCTCAAGCGACGTTCAGTTTTGGAGTCATTTGGACAAAACATTCAAATTAGCCTCTAAAAAACTGGGAGTGCTGAACAGGACGGGACGGTTCTTTACATAGCAAAGCTTCCTACAGCACAGGTAAGGCCTCACGTAGAGTATTATTCCCATCTCTGGGACGGTGCCTCCAAGTATCAGATGCTTCCACTTGACTCCCTACGAGCCGTTCGAATCGTCGGCGATCCAATTTTCACGGACAGGTTGCAACCGCTAAGCCTACGGAGAGATATTGGCTCTCTCTGTGTGTTCTACCGCATGTTCAATGTTGAGTGCTCAGCGGGGCTGTTCGATATGGTACCTACCTTTCAATTCTATTATCGTGCCCTCTGTCACCGGACTAGATTTCATCCATACTACCTGGAAACCGTACCATCCAATACGTTACATTTCCAGAGATCATTCCTGCCACGCACTATTAAACTCTGGAATGAACTCCCCTCTAAGGTGTTTCCTTCGCGCTATGACATGTCTTCCTTCAAACGAGGTATAAAGAGAGTCCTTTACGGTAGGCAACGCGTTGGTGCTACCCCTGGTATTGCTGATGTCCATGGGCGCTGGTGACCACTTCCCATCAGGTGGCCCGACTGCTCGTCTGTCTTTGTCGGCAATAAAAAAAAATCTCTTAGAGTCAGAATATGTAATTTTATCGCACAGAATGATGACTTTTGATAAGGATTTTTTTATACGACCGTATCCCACCACGCTGGTCCAATGCGGGTTGGTGGGTGCTATTCCTAAATACACTTATAATGTAATTGCTTTAATTTAATTTTAACGTTTTCTATTTTAAACGTTTGTCATTGTATATTCGTACTTAGCAAAGTCTTATTTCGACGATAAATTATGTACATCAGAACAGCTTGTATTGTATAACAGCTAAAATTGACACTATATAAATACTTAAGACACTTACTAGTAGTCTGTAAAGTGTACTGAGTCTGTGTAGTGTTGAACAAACAACCTTATCTTAATACATACATTTATGTATCATATAACCATGGTCTTAAAAAAATTAATAAAAGTGTCCCTTTGTAACATTAAAACAACCGTTTTTAAATTAATACATTGTGACATAACCGGTACAACTAAACGACATTTTATAATTTTTTTTCTGTCTGTCAGTCTGCTTGATTTTTGTGGCTATTCTCTGGAATGGCAGGTCTAAATTTGACGGGACTTTTACTGATAGATAGCTGATGTTACTGGGAGAAACTAAGGCATTTTTTATGAAAAGATAAAATAATATACATTATCACACGGACAAAGTCGCCGGCAACAGCTAGCAATATATATGTGACTACAAAGAATTATGTATAATCTTTGAAATAAAAATATGTACCAAAAGTCAATTTGACTATATAAGAATAGAACAGTTTGAACTAAGTTTTTTATCATTACGACGAAAGTGCAAAAGTTAGCCTCTTAAGTGAGCGATTAATCTTACAGGTAAGTGGAGTTGTAAAAGTGTTGTAGACTTTTCCTTAGTACAAAATGCTTCAATTTATTTTAGAAAACCAGCCGAGGTAGGAATAACTTTTAATATTAAAATAATATCATTAATATCCTCTTTTATTAATATATTAAAAAATACTTATTTTTACTAATGATCAGTGCAGTGAATTTTATGGTTGAACGAAATCCTCAGGTCTTATTTAATTTAAATACAGAAATAAAAAAATTAATCTACGACAATAACAGATTCACATGATTTTATTCGATTATTAAAGAGAACAGTTTGAGAGTATAACGTAAAAAATATACAAAGTTTAAGTTTTAGGGTGAAACGATAATCTATAATAAACAAGCTCTGTGAGCATGGGTAAGCAAATGCGCGCTTGTATGTTTGTGTGCCTCGTACACTCAAGCATTGGGTGTGTTTAAGTGTATGACAGTCACTCGCCCTGTGATATAATTTTTTGTACATTTTTAAAGTTCATTTTATTACCTTGAAATATATCTAATTAGTAAAATTTATTATTAAAATTTCTATGTAACCGGTTAACTATTAAGGGATAAGCATATATTGTCCATGTTTTTGTAACTTTAAAAAGAGATGTAAGTCCTATATTTAGGCATGGACAAGTACCCTTTCTGTTAAGGGATCACAATCAAAATTACCATGTACAAAACTTATATCTAGTAGTATGCGTTGGTTTTTGAGGCTTTAAACGTTGCTATATTTGCATGACTCTTCATAGCTTTGGGCTTATCTTCGAAGTCAAAATTTTAGATTTTTAAGAAATTGAAATTGAATTTTGTCTATATCATAAATTTTGGATGTATGTAGCTTCTGACGTATTCGAAGTAAAGTATTTTTAAGGCACTTGCTACCAGAAAGGGTAGTCGTTTCACGTAAGATGAAACGAAAACTTTTATATGCTGAATCTTGTTCTACATATTTGTTCTATATGCTTTTAACACAGTCTTACGTTATTTACACAAATCATTTTTTTCTTACACAAATATTTTTTTTTAATTACTTGTCACAAAGACGTATATAAAATATATACGTATTTAATATATATATATGTCCTTTGAGCAAATCTTAATAATACTTTACTTCTAAATGTAGGACATTAATGTATGAAAAGTACTTTCAAACTAGTAAATTTAAATTTATAAGTACTTGAGATACATTTGAGACAGTAAAGATAGTAAAAAGTACATAAAGAATAAGTCACCTTAAAAGCAAATGGTTATTTTCGCGACGTGTAGAATACAAAATTAGATACTACGTAACTTATTACAATTTATTAATTCTGTTCAGTTCTTTAACTCAGTTCATATGATTAATATACTGTATGTATTTTATTAATTGTTATTACATCGTTATAAATTGTTTGACTTTAGTCGGAGCGTACGCACAGAGTTGGAATTTGACGACGTTTTTTATATTGGTTTCCTAACTCTGACCATCTAGGTCAGAGTAGTAGTGATACAGAAATCAAACAGGCAGAGTCAAATGGTAAAATATGCTATGAGCATAATCACTCGAATATAGCCATAACCAGAATGTCACCAAACTTCTCGGACTTACTAAGGTCACAAGGAAAGAAGAAGACTTCGCCAATGATTTACGCAACGGTTCTGAAGGAGACCAAAAACTGAACCAAATGGGAACACATGAAACAAAACACTACCAGATAACTTTAAAAAAACACGTTTATGATTAATTACATTGTAAAGTAACTCTTCAAAGTCTGTCTTGTAAAATAGTATTTCCAAAGTATATTTCAAAGTTTAAGTATTTGCAAATTCGTAATCATTCTAAAAGTATCTATCATAAATAGAACTGCATAGACTTTTCGCCGTAACTAAAATAATACTTTTTTTTAAATTATGCAACGCTCATGAAGAACAGACTTATTGCTAGGATGGTCACATATAGCGTTTACAAATTAAAAATAATAATTCCCCTGCATTTAAGTTACAAAACACAGACGATTAAACAAAACTCCTTATCAATTATATAAGAGGCAAATTTAATCACTTATATAATCAATACAAAAAGCTCAGATACGGTTATGCTCCGTACACGTAAACGTCAAAGTACTACTGTAAATATAGAAATATATGCCTGAAACCTAATCTCCTCTTCTATATATATATATACAGCGTAATGAGTATAGGTGGGAATGTCTTATATATATAAGACATTCCCACCTATACTCATTACGCTATCTGTGGAACCATAGCGACTTGAAATTAGTTAGGAATATTCCTTTCGCCGACTAGAGGTCAGCTAAGAACGGAATTTACGAAATACCACGCACAAACGGGCGGGGTTGCTAGTGCTCAATAATGAAATCCAGAAATTATTTTTAGTATATAGACTACATTTTTTTCTGTAATAAGGTATACAAACACTTCTTCGTAAGGTTGTGTCGTGTTAGATGCTATTATGAACTTATTACCATACGTTTGGCATTTCGATTATGTTTGCGGTGTGGCGAACAATGCTTGGGCATAATACGACATAATTTCGCCTGAAAATTGCATAGTAGCATGTGATTGTGCAAGCAACGTTTTCTTTTCCCGACTGTTCTTATAAAGCTCATTATCATAGACCTAAAGCATAATCGTAGGTTGAATATGATTAAATGCTTAAAAACTGTTAAGTACCTACTGACATGGTTATTAGTTAGTATTTTTTTTTTTTTTTTATTGCCAACGAGGGCAGACGAGCAGTCGGGCCACCTGATGGGAAGTGGTCACCGACGCCCATGGACGATTAGCAATACCAGGGTATCACCAACGCGCTGCTACGTAAAGGATTCTCTTTATACCTCGTTTAAAGGAAGACGTGTCATAGCGCAAAGGAAAAACCTTAGAGGAGTTCATTCCAGAGTTTAATAGTGCGTGGCATGAATGATCTCTGGAAACGTAACGATTTGTTGGCACAGTTTCCAGGTGGTATGGATGAACTCTAGTCCGGTGACGGAGAGTACGATAATAGAATGGGGGTAGGTACCATATCGAACCGCTCCGTTTAGCACTCTCCGTTAAACAGGCGGTAGAACACACAGAGAGAGCCAATATCTCTCCGTAGGCTTAGAGGTTCCAGCCTGTCCGTGAGCATTGGATCGCCGATGATTCGAATGTATATGTGTATCGCTTAAATTATTCTCACTAACGAAGATATATGACGTACTAAAAAAAAATATTTAAATTTGCAAATCAATAATCTATTAAATAATTGATAGCAAAGAGAAAGATTCATAGTCAAGTGGTTGAATACACTATGTTAAAAAATTAAATAACAGATTAAAAATTTATTTTAAACGGATTCGTTTTACTAATGTGTAAATAAATAAAGAATATTAAAGAAAGCCCCAGCTTAGTAAAATTTAACATTCTGTATCGTTATGACATTAAAAAGTACTTTGAATTTCAACAAGCAATATAAAGTTGTATTGCCTAAAGTAACAAAATTTATCAATATAGTAATCATCTTAATAATTTTATCATACGTGACTGAGGTCATGCATACAGATCTATATATGTATAAAGCCTCATCTAATGTATACAACTAAATAATTACAAGACAAAGCCAATGACATTTCGTAAAGTATACAATTTCTACTCCGTATATATTAAAACTACAATATACAACATAAATATACATATTTAGTTAGTTAAAGCGAGACCTCCGAGCGTTTCTAAATCAAAATTTACGAATAACGAAACATCAAGTTTTACACGGAAAGTTTATGTTAATATTATTCATTTCGTACTCAGTTAGCTTCTACGTCGGATGTATATAAGGCAATATATATGTTATTATAAGTGGCTTGATGAGATACGTGAGGAATAAGTATAAAATTTTAGAATCTGTTTACAATAGAATAATTATACGCAGGAAACGAATAAACGCAAAACTATGCTAGATTAGCTTACTTTATAAACGACATTTTTATTCTTTTCCGTTTTATCGTCAAAATTTAATTGTAAATTAGCTGAAATACGTGTGATTGGTAATAGAGCTCGTAGTAGTATATAAATATGTTTTATGTAGCGTACTAATATAAGTACTAATAAAAAAAGATTATTTTAATCCAATATATATCATATCCAGTATTGACTTTTTAAAACACCAATGATTTAAAACATAAGATGATGATTAAAGTTCTAATAATTCGCACCGTTACAAGTCTTCTAGGCAATATAAAAATGTTCCACACGTTCCACGTAAAAGTTGACGCCCTGTGAGACGTTGCCGGTATTTAATTACAGCTACCACTGTGACGGGGAAGTTTTTTTTTTCGAATAAGTGTTTAACTTAAATTGCTTTTTAATGCTTAAAAGTCTTTATATTCACACATTTCTGCGACTTGTTTTATTAGTTTTAAGTTTACGTAATATTTTGATAATATAACTTTAAAAAACGAACAAATTTCCAAATAAATAAAAAAATGTGGCTATAAAGTAATTTAGTAAAAGTGAATTAATCAGTAAAGTTAATAAATGTTATGTTATTTTATAATATAGAAATAGTCTAAATTTGTAAAAAAATCATTAAAGACAATAAAAAGTAAAAAATGATTTTGGCAAATAAGTGAAGTTATGAGGAAGTATTTATGTAATCAAGCATATTGCTATGATATTTTTCATCATATTTCTACTTTGTAGTGACATTGTGCATATACAACATAGTGTCCTGCTATAGCACTGAATAAGAAGAGTAAGCACCATATATTTATCGTACGGCAATCGATATCATAAACATGCTAGCTACCAAATTAACAACCACAAAACTCCATAATGAGAATTAAAGCCACAACTAACTGCTTGAAACGCAATTTTTTCGTACACAAAGCTATATTAAGAGACCTGATTTAAATGTTATTTAATAGTTTTTTAGTGAATATAAATTTTTATTATGATTTTTTTTAACATGAAAGATCCACCGCTTTTTCCCTCGACGACTTAGGTCCCATTTTATATTTTGGGGCAGTGTCATATTTTTTAAGGCATATCAAATATACACAAAAAAATCTATAGCAATCTATTGTGCTTTTTGAATTGTTAAATTATTTTACATAAAGCTTGCAGCTTTCAGCGTGAGAATCATGCTACCATTTTCAGTAATACATCGAATTGGTATATATTCTTTCTGAAACGGGAGGGCAATTAATTTCAATCGGTATTCAAAGTTGTTCCTTGTCGTTGTTAAAGCGATAGCTTATAAACGAAAGCAATAACGTTATTCCTAAGTTAAGTATTGCACAATTGACTTTGACTTGTTAATTTTCGCATCAGGGCAAACTGTCAGAATAACAAAGTGTTACGGTTTAACTTTAGAGCTGTAGCCCAGATGCCTATTACTCTAAGCTACCAATTAAAATGAGCGAAATAGCTTGTGCTTGATTAATGCAATGATTATAATAGCTCAATCATTAATGTCTGTCAGTTCCGGGAATTAAATGTAATTTTGTGATATCAGTATATCTATATTTGATGGAAAGGTTACGGCAATTTGGGCCGATCACCCAATTTTCTGAAAAATAAGATGATCCACGTGTCGGTTGGGCATGTAAAAAGTCGGTCCACCCATCAACCTGCACTGGCCCAACGTGGTAGGATACGGTCCAAACCCCCCAACGGATTGGGGTGTATTAGGGGAGGCCTATGTCCATCAGTGGATTATTACAGGCTGATTATGATGATGATGATGTTAATGATTATTGATGGAATACTCTGGACTTGAGCAAAAGAAAACCTTTAAACTGATGATTTTTCATTGTGTTACTTTAAAATTAATTCAATTTTAAACATTATATTTTATTATTCATATGTAATAGGAAAAATATGATTTTATTATTTTATTTATTAGTAATGATACAAGCAGGAAGTCACCTGCTGCTAAACTATTCCTGCCCTGCTCAAAAGATTAGCAGCTTAAAACACCACAAATTCGCACACCTTTTTTGCGAGATGAGATATTATGTCTCGTTTATCCAGTAATTACGCTGACCCACTCCAACCGAAAGACAGTAGTGTTTACACACAACACAGAAATGATTTGCCGTCGAAGTAGGCTCCGCTGAAGTACGACCCCCGACAGTCCCTTGTTAAAAGAGACTTACCTCCACTAAAATACAATGAGACGATATGTTCACTAATTTTGTATTCGTCAACCAAAGGTGATGACCGTTTAGAGTATAAGTTCAAGCGTAACCTTATGTTCCGTCAAAGCTGACGTATAAAAAAAAGTCTACACGCGAATGCACTAGTTGCGTTCAACTATGTGAAAAAAGAATAATAATTGGTTATTAGTATAGCCTTAGCCTTTCCCATTTAAAGATATTAAAGCACCCTGTGAACATGAAATATAAGCGCGTATAAGATATACCAAGAACAAATTGTAACAAATTTAACAATCGCAGATAGATAAAGAGAATATTACGCGTTTTTGATTTAATTAAGCCTTTCTAGTTATTATTTGTATTTAAGATCTATACATTTTTTTTAATCTTTACGTCTATATAATACTTTATGCTATAATCATTATTCATAGTATTGTGATAGTTTTACGTTTTTATTGGCTGGCATTGCTAAACAGACGTTGTAAATGCTATCCTTTTTTAGAATAAATCCAGAAATCTTTTATTATGTTTTATAAGAAAAAATTTAAAATTCAATAAAATAACTATTTAGTCATACCAAATTACAGCAAAAAAATCGATAAATATTGTTTAAAACACCTTATATTTCTATAAAAGCGTATCTTTAAAATCATGTACAGGTCATTCATCAATAATACCATCTTATCCGTTACAGCAACAATATATTCAAAATTTGAAGTGCTTTGTTACTATTTTAAATGTATTCTGAGATATTCCACAACTAATTACTATTTAACTATACAGAGATAGTTGTTTTTGTCCCAGAGAAAAGATAATCTTTGCACGACAATGGAATGTCCATAACGACGACGCATACAACTGAAATTTTGGATTGCAGAATTCTGCGCTTCATACCGTTATAATCCGTAAGGCATATTATGTCATGTTAATGCAATTATTTAAATACAACAAGCCTCAATATAGAACGTTGCATTGTTTGCATTCTGACGGAAATAGGCACCGAAGCCTTTCATGCCTATCGTAGAGCGTTTTGATAGCAACTTGAATTGTCTTACTTCCGGTGCTAGTTATGTTACACAGTTAGCTCTAGTAATAAATAAGTTATGTTAAATAGCCTGTTAGCCTATTTTATTTCGTTTTGCCTTAAATTCGACGACAAATATGGAGGGGGAGATTTATAGAAATAACATATTGTTACCCGCTTAAATTGCAAACGCAATCTTAAACAACAGATATGATAAAATAAGACTTAAGGAAATTCTATATCATAAGTGGTTTTTAATAAAAAAAATAAATAGTAAATTTTTACTTTTTATAAATAACTAGCGACCTGGCTAGGCTCCGCACGGGTGCAATCTATGGAAAAATATATAAATTTATCAGCGTTTTACTACAGTATTATGCATAAAATATACATACCAACCTTTCTTGTCAATCACCCTATCTATTAAAAACAGCATCAAAATTCGTTGCGTAGTTTTAAAGATATTAGCATACATAGGGATATAGGGACAGAAAAAGCGACATTGTTGTAAACTATGTAGTGATTTACCGTTATCGCTTTTAGATTTTCATACGTATGTATCTCAATCTATTATTTATTTGAATTAAAAAATATTTTACTTTATTTATGTTAATTGGTTATAAATAGACACCGCTTCAGAATTTGATGAAGACTGTTAGTATGCGTATGTTATATATTTTAGACGTAAAGCAGCTCTTTGTTATGTTGAAACTGAAATGTTATCTGCTTTCGTCAAAATATACTCTATTACCGACTTAATTTCTCTAAGTATAATAATATTTCCTCCGTCTAAATAGGTTACTGTCGCAGCGTTGCTCGAATGCGATGTCTGATTTGATCTGAATTTAAAATATTTTAAAATTTCTCTTGCTTTTATAGAATAATATGGAGCATCTTTTCAATATCATTCATGCTCTGGATGAGTATTACGAGTGTAATTTATTTGCATATAACACTTCTGACTGTGTAATTTAAAAGTGAAGCAATATGTTTTGATTTAGCTTTCCTAATTATTTCTTTTATTTACGTGATTATACATATCAAATCCACTTATTTCAGGATTTTCACGTTATTTAAATATTTATTCCGACGTTTCGGATTCTTTTCGCATCCATGATTTTATCCATGTTTTTGACCAAAATTTTAATAAGAAGATGGTTGGTCTTTTGCCACCTTCCTGGGATCCAATAATTGCAAAAATTAAAGCTGAGTATAAAAACTACAAAACCGAAGAAAAAATAAATACTTTTTGTCAAACCAACATTAAAATTAAAAATCGAAAGATATGTCAATTTTATTTAAATAAAATCTGACGGTTTTCAAAACATACAGAGATACAGACATATACCAACTTAGTCTGCCCGTGATCATGGATGCTGAAAAGAATCCGAAACGTCGGGAATAAATATATTTAAATAACGTGAAAATCCGTAAATAAGTGAGATTTGATTAAGCTTTCCTAGTTAAAAAATCTTTCAAACTTCTTTAGCTGAAGTTTATAAAACGAGTTGGGCGTTATTCTTCATAGCGCCTAGAAGGACAGAAAACTTTTTCAAAATCGTTTTCGAAACGCGGGTTTGTACCGACTATATTACGATCCGTTCCTGATCTAGGATCGTATTAAATGTTGAAAAATTTAATGATGTCATATTTAATCAATTGCGAATAAGCAGAAATATATAGAAATAGAGACAGCTGTGAAATGTACAGTAGAAATTATATCGTTATCATAGGTTGACTTTTTGTCATTAATAAGTTCATGCATAAAGAGTTGTTACGGATTTTACACATCTATTGAATGAGATCAGATGGAAGTATAACGGAAACTATATCTGCGATAGATCGTTAAAACCATTGACCTTTATAAATTTAGAGTCATTTTAAAAACTAGCTTTTAAAATTGCAAAATACTTTTATCTATTGTATATTATCTGGTATGCGACCGATTGCGTTAATTCTTATCTGAAAAAGAAAAATAATATGAAAGCGCTTTTCAACACAATACTTGGTTGTTGAATTTACTGGCAAAAGGGGTTAGATCTGGAGACAAAATGTATGTGGTAAAAATCATAGCATGAAATAAAATTGAACCTGACTCATGTTTCGCATTTATAATTTTCGTTACATTTTTATTAGTTAAACAATGGCATATTATATCTACGTATTAAAGGTAATCCACAATTATCATTATAATATATAATATGACCAGGTCTTATTTACACTTCAATAATCAGGAATCTAACGGAAGAAAAATCTTTAAATTATGAACAAAGTGTTCATTTTGTGAAATTTTATATAATTAATTACATTTTTAAAAACATTATGTTAGTAAATGACATACTAAAAATAACTAATGTGCAACTTTTTGCATTATAAGAAATTAATTTATATAATTATAGCATTTCTCATGGTCTCTTTCAAAACTTTAATGATTCATATTTCTTAACGTATTATGCGTTAAACAAAAAGCCATTCATCCAAATATAAAATAACAAAAATTGTACACTAAATATTGTTCAAAATTTTATAGTGCGCCAGTTATATTGTTTTTACAATATGAATCAACTATAGTAGAATTCAGATTTTCCGATTGCCAATAGAAGCAATAAGCAAGAGCAAAGCAATAAGGATAAAGCAATAGTTTGCAATGTGCCGTAAAAACTTTTATACATTTTTATGTAGGATTTCAGCGTCACTATGGTTAAGAACAAAAGTTAAGCTATTCCGTCTCCTTGATATATGTTCGGACAGCTTTTTTTTAATATGAACTCGATCTTTTAATGTTATTAATTATATCATAAATTTAATATAACTTTTAATATATTTAAATAATATTTAAATTATGATTTTAAGTTATTTAGAGATGATCGTTATGAACATTGTGGTATATTCTTATCATCTTTTGTCTTAATTATTTTACTAGCATTTCAAACGAGTAATGTTAAAAAGCGACACATGACAAGAACTATCTTTTTGACAAAATAAAAAACTATCGTATACGGTTTATTACAAGCAGAGAAACGCGGCTACATATTATTTTTTAAATACATTAATAATTGTGCGCTAGAACGCGCTAATAACATAATAAATATTTTTAAATTTGGACGCTACCTTTGAATTGAATACCTTTTTTTATATAAAGTTGTTATTTTTTATATTTTGTATGTAAAAATATATTTTTAATTATAAAACAAAAATATGTTTTAAATTAAGACATCAACGTTAGCAATGATTTCCCGTTACAATTACATTCACTTCGGGAACAATCAGCAAAACTTTAACTAGTGAAATTCTTTCACTGTTCCCAATGAAGACTTATCCAAGTTGGAATTAAATTTATACTTTAAAATTAAGAGCTATCTTAAAGCACTGTGCTGGTTTTTGGCACTAAGCCGTACCACTCGCATCTTGATCACATCCTTAATTAAGGATGCCGGAGGGTTGAAATAACTTTTAAATTAAACTCGTGTGATTTCATTTCGCTTTCATTTTTGTTTTTTATGTGAGACTTTTATTATTTTTTCCTGATTTTATTTTAACTTATTTGCCACCATAAATCATTTCGGATTATGTTAATGAGTAAGTGCGCTAAAGATAACTACTATCCATCATAAATAAATACAGAATTTTAGTTTTCAATGTTTTAATTATTTAAGTCGTATAATAAATTGTCACATTTATAAATAGTAGACTTAAGACAACGAATAAATTAATAGGTTTTTTACTCAAATAAAGAACAGAACAAAATAGAAAATTTATATGGACGGATGAAAACTGTAGGACATTTAAATTTACGCTGAATGAATTCCAATACAAAGCGGTAACATTGCTCCAATCACATTTCTATCTGATTTTAGTTTTGATTCTGCGGCCCTTTTTTTCAATGCCATTTTGTTTGTACAGCTTTTGCTGTTTTCATAACAATAAAAACTATGTATGTAACAATATTAATTTTCATTAAGAAACATGGCAAATTTTTAATGTACCACACATACGCTATTTTAGCTATTTTGAAAGATGATGCATAGATTTGTGCAATTGTTATAATTTCAAAGTGTACATATATGTTTCTACTACTGCTTAAGCTTATCTTGTTCATTTATGAAACTGAATATTTCAACTAAAACGACAAAGATTAAAGCTAAAGATAGCGTTGTACACTATTAGAACAAGAAGATGAAGTACACTTACGAAATATAAACATTACTGGGAAGACACATTTAGAAAAGCGATCCATCTCAGTCAAGTACAAGTTCACAATGTGAGCTTGTAATGAAAAGTTCAGATAAAAACTGGGAGCAACAAAAAATTTCGGCGTTATTTGTACAATGTTAGTTGTTTTACGTAGTTTATCTTGTTTAAAAAAAAAACTTGAAATAAAAATAAATACAAGATACACGCACGTCTGTTTAAATTGCATCTTAAAATTTTGTTTTACCCGTTTAACTTATAAAAATCGTAACTATTGGCAATACAATAACTATTAAAGAAAAAAATGTGCGTGTTCTTATGTACACACGTTAGGAGTTATACGTTTTCAGCGTAAGAAGACAAATATTTTCAACAAATATATCTTTCAGCTTATTCTACACCTGTAGAAATATTTATCGTGAACAGAGTCGCCTGTTGTCTATAGGTCATCGTAAAAAAATGTTTTCTGAATTTTATTCCTAACGCGCAAAAAGAAGTACAATTTCAAAAACCTAAGTTATGCAAAAAGTGAATTATAATATAAATACATGTAATTTTTAAAAAAATAAACGGCTTGTTATCAAACAAATTTATGGACGCGAAAAAACATCATAATATAAATGAAAGCTGAAACATTCTTTTAATAAGGCGAAATTCCTTCTCTCTGCACTTTTAGAGGTTGCCTAATTGCCCTATCGCAACTTTACCCTTGGTTTAATTGCCTTTAGACACAGTGCTACCCTTTTACATTATATAAAAACAACGGTAACCCAAATGATAAATCGTTTAAGCGATTTGGACGTTTATCTAAGCGGCTAACAGAATTTACTAAGAAATCCTTTGGAAGCGTGGCCTTTAACGGCAGATTTAACCGTTAAAAGCCACGCTTATAATGTGATTATAAGAACTAATTTATTATTAATAACTATAAGACGTTGAGGCTCAGTCACTCAGCGCTATGGAGCATTATGCTCGTATTTTCTGCGTGATAAAGTTCGTAACGCAGCCATCCGCAGAAGAACCATGTAAACCGACATACGCAAATTCTGCTGGTGGCAATAGACACCATTTAGCTCGGAAACATAACCGTTGGGGAAAAGGTTCTCGGTGCAGCTCTCATACTAGGCCAAGTGTGCGGACGACCCCATCCAGGTGGAGTACGACCTGTCAAATGTGCAGAGTCGGTGGATGCAGGTGGACAGATACGTACCTCTTGGACTTATGGGAGGCCTATAGTCAACATGAAAGCTTTTACAGGCTGAAACGACGACGACGACGACGAACTATATACAACTTGATTCATTAAAAAGCTTTATAGATTTTATTGCGCTATTTTATTAACAATATTTATAGCGGAGCAACGAGATAACATAATTTAAAAAAACAGGCTACGAATTGTTTCCCTATTCTTTTCGGTAGCCGCCAAAAAAGAAAACACAGTGTTTATGTAGACACATATTTTTAGGTCATACTAAGCATTTAAAACAGCAATAAATGACAAAGTATGCCAACAAAACATTCTACTGATGTGGAATATACCACGCGGTACACAATATAAAGAACTAACACAGTCGGAAATAAACCATTTAATTTATTAAATAAAGCAGAAACAAATAGAAAGTTTTTTACATAAATAATTATATTAATTTCCGCTTTTGCGACTTTAAAAATATTATTCAGACACAGAACATTTGCCAACCGGAGGCAATGATGCTTGGCTTTTATTTAAAAATTTTTTAAGCCCGCTGAATCGTTTATCACGCTACATTGAGAGCGGAAAGAAAATTTGACATGGTTTAAGTCCACAGAGGTGATGATGTGATGATGACATTGTCTCGTAATTTTCCTTACAAAATAAATCTGTATTCTTGAACCAGTTAGTTCGTGATTGAATTTTTTTTCTTATTTAATAACTAAAATAAACAGTTTATCAACAAAATAAGTAATGTATCTTTATCTATAATCTCTCAGTAAAGTTCATTCTGAGTTAAGTTTGCTTGTGCTATACAAGCAAATTGAACAAGGTGTAATATTGCTCCATAATTAAATTGTAATTATGGGCCGTAATAAGATTGGCAGTTGATTGCTTTGAACGTACCAATATATATATATATATATATATATATGGAATATATTCCTGAAGATATTCCTCGGTGGATCAAGGGTTATCACGAGTGGATGCTGCGTCGTCAACTCGTGGACTCCGCGAGGTTAACGAATGGACGTCATTTGAGCCATAAATTTACGAGTAGCTTGTTTTATTGGTTCAGCTTGGTAAGATAAGGTATCTTACCAAGCTGAAACAATAAAACTTCATATTGGAATGTTTATCTTAAATAGATGAGATATTGTAAAGTACTAGCTTCATTATAACCGAAATCACCCGTTTAACTTGAGCGTTTATATAATAAAAACGTAATTAATAACAATAATGTAAATAGTTGCTAACAAAGATAATTAATTTAGTGCACTATTAATTAAATACTGTAACTGTTCTGTCCATTTCATGCCAATAAAATTTGTAATTTATAGATTGTGATTTTATTCAAACGCTGTAAATCAAAAAAACAACGTAGTTTTACGGTTGGGTTTGAATCCCACCGCTGCGATTTCGGAATTTCCTTTTACTCATGTTTTATAATTGGAGTTTTTTTTGTTGCCGAAGTTCATGTTTCAGGTACTTTTAGCGCACTAGTAGAATAACATCAAAAATCTCTGCACTTTTACACCAACATAATGATATATTTAACAATGAAATATTAACAAATAAATATGACCGACTTGAAACAGATTATAGATTATTACATTCTATTTAAATTATGAAGTCGGAACTATTTTACGCAATATAAGCAGGTAACAACGTGCTCTCTGTACGAAATTACCTGAAGTTTTTTGCCACCGTATTTAACACCTCTGATATCTTTTACCATATTTAATGAACATATTGTTACGTTTAATGCACATAGAATAAAGAAATTTCGAAATGCAAGTACTTTAAAATAAATTCACTCCATATTAACAATTACTTAGGAGTACATGCGCTTCGAATATGCCTTATAGCAAATTGTGACAATGCTTTACTTAAAACGGTTATTGTGGTTATTTTTAAGACTAGGTATATGCGCTTTATTGACCGACTTCCCTAAAGAAGGCAGGTACTCAATTGTGAGCATTTTTTTTACTAACGCCACTTCGTTGCTCCTTCTCTATATCATATCAAGTGAAGACCGAGCTTGTTTTCGTGTCTGCTGACGGTGCAGCTATAAGGGAGGTTTCGATTATGCATCGTCGAGCTCAAATACGCGCTAGAGTAAGAATATAATATGATACCTCAAAATTTTATGAAAAAAAAAATGCTAAAATCCGCAAATAATCACATTCAAAAAGTTATAAGCAAGGATGAGCCATACAAAGTATTGGCAGTTTCAACTTTCTTTACTTTTATGAAAAATATATTTTTTATCATTCATAAGTTCTCGTTTTAATTTTTCTTTATTTTTATGACTTTCTGTTCAATTTAAATTTCATCAATATATACTTAATCGATTATTCTCCTTAGGATGGCATTTTTTAGAGAAAAAATAAGTCTCACAAATGAAAAAAAAAACTAGAAAATGGGATGAGATTAATTTTCTAAGAAAAAAACAATCTTATCCACCAATGTACGACCGAGTCGATTCAGTTGTACGCGAACGTTACAATATTTACAAAACTACGGGCTACAATATTTCCAAAACTAAAACAAAAAACCGGTCATCGCAACAGAACATGAAAGTCCAAGACTCTTTTTCATATAGTATACGCAGGCAGACGAGTAATCAAACTACCTGATGGAAAGTGGTCACCGACGTTGATAGGCGTTGGCAATACTGGTATCACCAACGCGCTGCCTACCGTGGAACATAGTTTCTTTTTTTTCGAAGCAGCCCCATCTCAGCCCTACGGCCATCTGCTTCCCTCTGGGCGCGACGAAGGGCGCGTCGGAATAACGCCCTTCTTCTCGGCCCTGTGTTAAATAACAGACTCCCAAGTCTGTTACTTAGGCCATGAGACAGGAGTTCCAAAACCACGCAAGGACAAACTCCCAGCCCCAGCGGTGGCTCCAATGTTAAGCTCCACTGCTAGCTCCATTTCGGCTGTAAAGAAGGAGATCGACGAAACCATGCCGAATGTCCCTTCCTCCGGCCTCCACCGCATCAGCGGTGCGGCCCGCTAGGTCACGGAGGATAGGAGAGCGGCCTGAAGAATCCGACACTCTTCTTCCCGCGACTCCACCTTGGTTGCAAGGGACAGGAAGGACGCACACCTACTTCCTGCAACCTGTCACTCGCACCCTCAAGGCGCATCCAAAGCGGGCTTGTTCAGCCCGCTTGGAGCAACCTCCTCCACGGCCGCCCTTGCATCACAGGCTGGCCAGGTTCCTCTTAGCTTCCCCGCGGCTGGGCAGGCCACAGGTACTGAGCCCCACCGCTACGAAAAAGCGAGAACCTGTTCGGGGGGACCGTGTAACATAGTATGTTAAGTCTTGTTTACCCAGTAAATACACTGGCTACGGTGCCCTTCAAACCGAAACACAGCAGTGTTTTACACAACTGCTTTGCGATAGAAACATACACCTCGGTGGTACCCACCCAGACGGTCCCTTGTAAAAATGGGGACCTTCCACGGGTTATACTAAAAGCAACTATAACTATAACTTCACACAAATCCCTGAGAGGAATCATGTCTTCCATTGTTTGTGTGTAATCCAAGTTTATAACCGCTTGCCAGACTAACGATCCCGATGGGAGGACGACGGTTTAAAATGAAGATAATAAGTTCTTTTCATAGATGGATACTATGATTTTTAAACATTAATAAAGTTCTATAAAAGTTATTAGCTTTATAAGGACTAGAAATATAACTCGAAATGCTCTTGTGTTACATGAAGCAACTTGCTATTACGTTCAGTCTCAAGCATTTAGCTACAAGTAATATTAATAGTTGACAAACTGGTTTTGGCCCGCAGTTTTACCCATATGGTGAAAATAATTATTGATAATTATTAAGTTTTTACCGTTGGGTCGATGCAGGCAACATTTTTTTCATCTCTTGACAGTATAGTATATTAATTATAAACAATATAGTACATGTAAAGTTGGGTAAAATTAAAAAGCAAATTACTTTAAATGACAAATTAAAGCAATTTTTCGCAGAATAAAAAACATGTCTTTGCAATACTAGCAGTATGAACTAAATCAATGTTACAAATATACTACAAGAGATTATTCATTTATTATACAACTCTACGCTTCTTCGTTCTATATCAGAAAATATGGGTATATTAAGAATTGTTTTCAGAATATTCTTAAATCTTTCCTTTTCCTAAAGTATACTTAGTCTGGCCAGCGGTTATAAAATTGGATTGCACAAAAAGAATTGAAAAAATTATTTTTTCTTGGAATTTATATTCCGTATAAAGTTATTGTGTTGTTGCTTTTAAATATCGAGTGTCCTTCGTAGTTACAAAACTTAGTCTTTGTTGGGAAAATAGTTACAGTTATACTTACAACTTCATAGCAATCATCTTACTTTTTAAACAATTGGGTGATCGGCCCAAATTTCCCTACCAACTAAGAAAAAAGAATAAAAATTTGTTGAGTCCCCGCAGCATTCGAACCCACGAACTCCGGTTTCTAAAGTACTCGCCGTTACCACTAGGATGCGGACGCAGTCAGGCTATGGAGGCAGTTAATTTCATCTTCAATTTCGCTAAAGTATATTTAAAAACATTAAATGATGCTATTGGGACATTTTTAATGTTTAGGTGTTTCAGTTAGGATTGAGGTTAAGATGTTATTGAGCTGTTTGATGAACCAGCATAAACCAACGTTCGTGCCGTTTCCTTGTGTAGTAAAAAATGTTCATCAAAAATTGGCAAGAGTTGAATGTTGTCTCATAAATATTTTGCAAAGAAATATTTAATTTATTACTAATATTAACTATACGTTGTAGATTTCTTAATGAACAATTTTCTCATTGGACAACAGAGCATTATTGAAATACCGTTTATGCCTTCCGTGACTACGGATGCTTGAATAACCGGACTGAATGTTCTTCTCAATATAATGGTGAAATTAATTTTAATCATACCTACGAGTGTGAATGTAATTAAATCATCAGCATATTTTCCATTATTTTAAATGGCATATCGAACTTGTGCAAAAGTAACCACGTCCAATAATTGATACTTACGTTCTGTAAACTTTTAACAAAGGGATTTTAATCAAACAAACCAAAAGTACGCAAGCATGGGTACCGTAAATTGTTGCTATCATTGCAAATAATTTTAAACTTTTGATTCTCTCGTTTTAAATCGATATCATATTAATTTGATGCAAAAATGTCATACTGTTTTGAGAACCGGGTCGCGGGATTATTTTGGATTTCACATTTAAGGGTTAAATTAATTTAATATGTGCTTCAAAACTACTTTATAATAAATCTGTAACCTATATTTTTCATCTTGTGTAGATGTAAAGGATTCATTAAAGTTACAAAATAAAAAAGTGTATTAATTATTATCTGTTTGTAAAACAGGAACGAATATTTGATTCAGCTAGGGTTATAAGAATATAGCTTTATATAGTTCTGTTTTAACTAATTTTATAGTGTACTAAGTACCTTCTGTTTGTTCTAGCTAATCTCTAGCAAGGCTTGTTTGATTACGATGGTAATTTCAATAAAAGATAGCTGAAGAAACTAAGAGTGACCCAGGTTACGTGTTATTTTAGAAAAGGAAAGATAGCATGTTTTTTTATAAAATAAAGGTAGCCTAAATTACAAAGTGTTATTGTACTTTGTAATAAAAAATGAATTTATGAAATTGGTCTAGAACTTTTCAAGTTTATACGTTACACATAAAAATACTAATCTTTTCTCCATACTCTGTAAACTGCGGTTTACTTAAAGGTAGTTAAATCTTCGATTAACACCAATTTTATTTTCCCTAAATTATTATGACATATAAATAATGGCGAAAAAGCAGATCTAGACATAAAAATATAAATTAATCATATTGTTAACAGTACCAACAATATTCAAAACTTTTTCTTATTTTATATCTATACATCACGTCTCATCATCAGCCTGCGTTAGTCAATAAACACACGCCTTTTCTATTAGGGGGTTTTTAGACCGCATCCCACCACGATGGTCCAATGCGGGTTGTTGGGTGGACCGACTTTTTACATGCCCATCCGGCGCTTGGATCAGCTTACTTTTCAGTCAATTGACTTGATTGAAACAAAAATGAAAATATGTTAAGTCCCTGCACCATTCGAACTAACTACGTCCGGTATCTAAAGCACACGCCCTTGCCATTAGGCTACGAAGGCATGACAATTAATTATTCAAATGATTATTCGTTTTTTTTCGCATTAACGTACATGAATTTTAAATAAAAAAAGTTTTTTTAAAGCGGAACCAACGTAAATTTCACATAATATCTCCTATGGGAAAAATTTATATAATGAATCGGTGAAACGCCTAATTCTATACTAAGCGATAGATTTAAGTAACCTTTAAAAAGTCATTCTAATGGAAATGAAATATTAAACTGTTTTATGTAGGGAAACGATTTCTAAACAAAAAATAAAGTTTCACTACATTTTAGAAAAGTATTTTAAATAAGCATAGTAAAATAAATGAAATTAATATTGAAGTAAACTACAAATGTTAGGCTTTAGGATTGTATTATATTAAACGCCTGCATAGTCCAGTAGTATGGGTCTTTGCGTATAAAAGTGGAGTAAATGGATATAGTAGACATTATATGATATATATGTCTTATAACTACTACATTTTCATTTATTGTGACATTGTTAAATTTGAATGAAAGTCAGAAACTAGTAGATTATCAAAGCGTAGCAAATGAAAAATAAAAGGTTATATACCACACTAACTTTCAGGATATTAATAACACGCTAACTTTTCAGGATCTAAACAATGAATCATTTCAACGAAGGAACGACTTACATAAATAAACTTACGACCCACATCTAAAAGAGAAATGTTACAGAGATAAAAGTTTAACCTTGGTAATCACGATTTAGCGAATGTTTTTTTTTAAATAGAAGACTTTAAAATTATATATTTATCTTCATTGAATTATTTGCTTAAAAGATTTTTTTCTAGCTCAGAAAGGAAAACTTGTTTATATTGCTTTTGTTTCCAGCAGCAGCCATCATATCATATTACTGCTTCCCTCTTCTGTCAGTTGTACTTGACCTTTTCTATTTTACTTTACTTATTCTTCATGAGAGATTAACATAACTTGATCGCAACTTCCGCTGTACTACATATTTAATACAACATTTTGATTAAATATTGATGGCATCATTGTTTTGTGAAAGTTAATTGATTTATTACGAAGACTAGGATACCTATAGTATTAATACTTGAAATTCGAAGTTGTTAAAAAATCAAAAAGCAAAATGTATGATTCAATAAAAGACTTTACGGATTTTGTCGTGTTTAATTTGGTTTACAATTTTCTTTATATAAAAGATCGACTAAAAATAAATAACAAAAACCGTCGATGTTAAGAGAATCGACTTAAGTTAAATTTACAACAACAAATATTCATTGATCAATTGATCATTTTATTTACAATGTACAAAACTGATATCATATAAACTATAATTACAGAATCTTCAAACAATGCATTTAGAAATTAAAATGTGAGTGTATTACTATTATAATATTTCTTGTTAATTATAAAACATATCCTAAGGCGTAAATAATAAAATATGTACATAGTTTCTTGCTACTGTCGTTTAGATCAATAGGCACTAGCTGTTGCCGCGACTTCGTTCTCGTTGTAATATATTAAAAAATCTTTAATTTTTTTATAAATGGCCTACTTATATCAGCTATCTTTTATATAAAGTGCTGTTAAAATCGGACCATACATCATAAAATATATGTAATCAAGGACTTCAAATTGACTGATAACTCATTCATCCAAAAAATGCAGTTTACCCTGTGGGTTGTATTAGTCAGATGTTAGTTACTTTGCGTAAAAACTGTTATTCGGATAAATCTTGTTGGATTACAAGTCGACCCCATGATAATATGGGAATATGGCTACGTGAAAAAGGGATCTGATCTCTATAAGAGTAAATGTAAGAGAAATTTAATGGATGTTAGAAGATCGGTACGATACGAGTAATGTTTTAATAAATATGAGAAATATACATTTTTTATCTCGATCCCTTTGTTAACAAATATATAACTCACATATCACACTATGTGTGACATAAAATTATATTATTATCAAGATTCAAATAAAACTAAAGGCTCCCAAAGCATTGTGCGTGTTGCCCGCGTCGGTACAAAAGGACGTATAATTCTGAATGTAATCAATCTCCGACTGTTTCTAGACCGCTGATGGAGGTTTTTGCATATTTTTACCACTTTCACTATTTTTGTACTGGCATTTAGTACCTTAATCAGTTTCTAAGTATTTAAGGATGATGAGACAGCGGACTAATAGATTGACGTTCATCATCTAAAATTTATTTAAACAGTTTTTGTTTTTTACGTTAAACGCAAATTTTCTTTGAAGTACAGAATACGCTTAAAATTCCTAAGACCGACTTGTTAACGATTTCCATTTTTTATTTGCATACAAAGGCACACGAGCAGTCGAGCTACCTGATGAGAAGTGGTCACCAACGTCTATTGACATCAGCAATACGAGGGGTATCTCCTTCGCGCTGCCTACCGAGAGACGTAGGATGTTACTTCCGATTTACCTAGTAAATACGTTGACTACAGTGCTCTTCAAATCCAAGAAAAAAAAATGATACTTCAAAAAGAATAAATGATACGAACGTGAAAATGGACACAAGACGCGGTAGTCCTAGATTTTTCATTTATTTACACAAACCAACAGCATACATATTTATATGTGAAAAACTGGGAGCAAAATTATTTTTTACAATGTTAGATTGTTTAACGTGATTTATCTTGTATGAAAAAGAACTTGAAATAATAATAAATAATCTAACACGTGTAGTGTTAGAAGTTATACTCTTTTAGCGTATGAAGACAAAAATTTAAAAATTATATCTTTTACCTTATTCTATTTTTCATGAATGGAGCCGCCTGTTGTCTATAACTAACATCGTAAAAATTTACTACCATAATTTTTCCCTAACGCACAATAATAACTACAACTTCAAAAACCTGAGTTACAAAAAAACTTACATATAATATTAATATAGGTAATTTTTAAAATTAATAAACGCCTTATTATAAATAAAACTAATCGACACGAAAAAATATTATAATATAAATGAAAGGTAAAGCTTCCACTTAATAAGTCGAATTTTCTTCTCTCTGCACTTTTCGAGGTTGCTTAATTGCCGTGGCGCAACTTTACCCCTGGTTTAATTGCCTTCAGACACAGTTCTTCCATTTTACATTATATAAAGACAACGCGGTAACCAAAAGATGAATTGTTCAAGCGATTTAGACGTTAATCTAAGCGGTTAACAAAATTTACTAAGAAAACCTTGGCCAGCACGGCTTTTAACTGTGTAATCTGTAATCCGATTATAAAAACTTAATTAACATTTTTAACTATATACAACTTGATTCCTTAAAGGCTTTAAAGATTTTATCGCGTTATTTTATTTAGAATAATTACACAGAGTCTGTCACGTAAACATTAAATCTGCAATGGATCTGCAAAGTCGGGCAGATTGTAAACAAAACGAAACACTATCCTCCTAAGATCCGTAAAGTTTTTATTCAATCTTACGTAATATTTGCGTAAATGCAATATTATAACCTTTTCAATACTTTGACAGTGTGACTTTGATACTTAAATTCAAATTTGTAATGCTTTGAAATTGAGACAAAAAAAGAGACAAGTTTAGGATGAAAGAGATCGTACGTCCTCTTACGTAATACTATTATTATATACGACATGCAAAATTTTAACAAAAAAATATGACCGAAATTCATAACACAGTATATACGTGCTCTCTGAACGAAATACGCCGCGATTTCTGTAATCGCATTTTAAATCTCTGATATCTTTTAAGATATTCATTTAATCAAAATGTCTCGTATGAAATGTTTCATGCACATAGCTTAAAAAAAATTTTTGAATGCATTAACTTTTACGTGTACTAACATTGTATTGCCTTGTGAGCTTTGAATTTGCCTGTTGCAAATTTAATTTATTTTAAGGCTCACATTAAAGTCGCTGTTGTAAATTTTTCTTAAAACATAAATATGTGCTGTTGCACACTAAACCGATAAATATTAAGAAATAATTTTGAAACTGTCAGAACATTATTTAAAATAGTATAGCATAATAAAACACGAATATTATACAGTTTATTTGTATTTTTTGTATTTTTGAACAATTATAGTTAATTGATTTCGATAATAAATATATACACTTGAAAAAGATAATACAGTTTAAGTTCACAAAAAAGTTGTTGCATTAATAGAAATTCTTCAATCTATGTACATAAAACGTATCGGAAGCGACATTTTGATGAAATAATACCTTCAAAAATTATCAAAGATCTAAAATGCAGTGGCAGAAAATGAGACGCAATACGGAAAGCAAGCGACTCCTCCTTGGTTGCAAAGGACAGGAAGGGCGGCACACCTACCTCCTGAAGCATGTCCCTCACACCCTACAAAGGCGCAGCGGGTTTGTTCAGCCCGCTTGTAGCAGCCTCCTCCTCTGCCGGCCAGGTTCCTCTTAGCTTTTCGGCGGCAGGCCTGGCCGCAAGTACTGAGCCCCACCGCTACGACAAAGCGAGAACCTGTTCGGGGGCAATATGTCTATACTAGTTTTGCCACAAATAAGTGAAGAGGGATACGTATATAGTCCATACATGTATATTTTGCCCCAACGTTCAAATACGTGTTTATCGTTCTTTTTTATGTTTTTCTTCACTTACTTAGGAATTCGGAAGGAATAAGGAGAAATTTCAGAATTTTCTTGTTCTTATGTGTTTATGTTTTTATAAAGAACTTTCTGTAGTGAGTAAACAGTGTATTCACGATTCTCCAAGCTATTTCCAATAAGACTAAGGCTTGTGTCCGTAACCGAAATTGAACTATACCGCTCCATTAAGGTAGTCGTTCATTAGTTTTGTAATTAATTATTGGCAAATTTACATGATGTGTCTCAGGTCAAACTATATGGAAAGTAAAGGAAGAATGATCTGTACGGAAAGCTTATTTCTAAAGTGTATTAGTATAAGTAAGTAATCATTAGACTCTTGTTTTAAGATTTAAGATAGTTACTTTTACAATATAAATAATAGAGTAATATTCTTCTAAATTTCGCTTAAATTAATCGTTCATAGTCATAGATTATTTTATATAGTAATCTAAAACGTAGTGCAACGGTCGTCTCGTTTTATGAATAAAAATCAAGGATATATGCTTATTTTAACATTTCAAAGAAATGTTTAACTATAAATAGTATCTTTCTTTTACAATATAACAGACGAAAGCTAAAAACTGTATAGTAAGTTTAATTAAAACATAACTTAATATATGTTTTAGAACAGCTGATGATGATAAAAGGTTCCACAACACTTTCTAGTAAAAAATACGTAGAGACTTTACGAATTTTATCGCGTTACATTTTTTGATTATGGATCCTTAAAAGCATCTGTAACGTCCGGGATGTTGTAATATTAATTAAACGCGATAAAATCTGTTTAAATTGTCTGTCCCACAATGGAGTCCTAAACTACTTAACAATTTTTTTATCCGCCTCCGTCGCCTAGTGGTGAAGGCGTGGGCTTAAGATACCGGAGATCGTGGTTTCGAATCCTGCGTGAATTTAGCAAATTTTCATTGTTGTTTCGTAGTTGGTTAGGGCAATGGAATGATCACCCGATTGTCTGAAAGTAAGATGATCCATGCGTCGGATGGAATGTAAAAAGTTAGACCTGCGCCTGATATCTCTCTGGTTCCGTCGGTTATCCATCCCAAAGGACTCTGGGAGTGAAGGAAGAGTTAGTGCACCTGTGTTTGCGCGTACTCTTGTGCACTATTATAACTCCCGCGCAATTGGCTGATTAATTACATAGATCGGCCGCCGTAGTCGGAATCGACTAGGTGGACATTAATATTATTAACAGTTTTAACAATATTTCCGCGTCGTGTTTAGTTTGGTTAAATTTGTTAAATAGGATAGTTTAAATTTCTATTTAAAGTCGCAATATTCTGTTATTGTGAATAAGTTTTCTATTATTTTTGATACAAGCTGTTAGATCTAAAACAATCGTGGCAGTTGGCGATATCTATTGATCAGGTTATAATGCAATAGACACCGCAGTTAAAAATTTTTCTTTGATAATATGAGAATAAGGACAATTAAAAACCGTAAAATTGCGTAAACGAATAATTAATTAATAATTATTATTTGTGGTTAAAAACAAAAAAGCCGCTTGGTAATGCCGTTATTAAATACCAGGCCATTGAATTAAAAAAAGAAATGAAAATCTAGCAGTCTTACCATACGCGCTTTTTATAAAATTTGTTATTAAAAACTTGTTATATTTAATATCTACTGTTTTAAAAAAAATAGTGTGTAGGAAACATTACAGTTAAAAGTAATGCACTGTATTCACATCTAAATCATTAAGTTAGAAGGTTAATGCATACAGCTTAAAACGTCAAACACTTAAGCTTCAGGCAAAATTTTACTCGTCTGAAGCTAAGTAACAGCATGTTAGGCGTCTTATTTAGTATAACTTGATTCTCTTTACAGGTTAAAGTTTTACAACATGAGCGAGTTATAGATATGAATTCATAAGAAGTATGTTTAAGATATATTTTAAACTACTGATATTAAAAACGGTGAAGTTTGTTAGGATAGATGTTCGATAGTCTTTCACTCAAAAACTGCTTGTGGATATTAACGAAACAAATTACTTTCTACTAATTGAAAAATTCACAAAATTATAAACACAACCTTTCCATCTCATCTCAACAAGACCATCTCAGCTGGTAAGGCGCGACCTCCGTCATTCAATACGCTCTTAATACAGAGAGCTATTTAGCAAAACCGGGGTCCAAAGTCTTCGTACAACAGCTTGGAAGAAGCCATCTAACGAAGTTGACCAAAGAGAACGGAGAAGTCGTCGCTTCGAGACCAGAGGTTCTCTCGGAGGTTGAAAGCTTTTACAGCCAGTTATACGCGTCGCATTCGGCACACCCGGAGCCGGATGAGAAGGATTCTCGAGCCACTCTTACCCGCCATGTGTCGGAGGATCTTCCAGAAATCGGCCTAGACGAAATCGAGGGGGCTCTTGAGCAACTTCAAAATGGAAAAGCCCCGGGAGAGGACGGAGTCACGACGGAGCTTCTGAAGGCCGCTGGTAAACCGGTGCTGAAGAGACTCCGTCGTCTATTTAACTCTGCCCTTCTCTCCGGGAGAACTCCTGAGGCATGGCATAGGGGTTTGGTCGTATTGTTCTTCAAAAAAGGTGATAAAACCCTTTTGAAGAACTATCGGCCAATATCGCTCCTGAGTCATGTCTATAAGTTATTTTCGAGGGTCATCTCGAATCGTCTTGACGAAAACTCGACAAAGCGCAGCCTCGAGAACAGGCCGGGTTTCGGAGGTTACAGCACCATAGACCACATCCATACAGTGAGGCAGGTTTCAGAAGACACTTGGTATAACCAGCCCTGTGCATAGCATTTGTGGACTATAGAAGGCTTTGACTCCATCGAGACCTGGTCTGTCCTGGAGTCCCTGCAGCGGTGCCAAATTGATTAGCGATGTACTGAAATGTCTGTACGACGCCGCCACTATGTTTGTCGTAGTCCAAAGTGGGCAGGCTAAGCCTATCCCCTGCACCGCGGTGTGAGACAAGGAGACGTCATGTCTCCGAAATTGTTCTTCGCTCAACTGGGAAGGACACGGCATAAATATGAACGGCGAGTACATCTCACATCTGCGATTTGCGGACGATATCATCATCATGGCTGAGACCGCAAAGGACCTACAGAAAATGGTGCAAAGCCTGGCTGAGTCTTCTGCACGCATCGGTCTCCGGATGAACTTGGGTAAAACCAAGGTCATATTTAACGAGCACGTTGATCCGGGACCGATCACAATTGCACCTCCCTCGAAGTGGTTTCGGAGTACGTTTACCTAGGACAAACGCTCGAACTAGGTAGAAATAATTTTGAGGGACAGGCCAACAGAAGGATTCGACTGGGCTGGGCGCTTTTCATATGCTTCGTCGAGTTTTCTCGTCACCCATCCCACAGTGCCTCAAATCGAAAGTCTTCGATCAGTGCGTCTTACCCGTCATGACCTACGGTGCCGAGACTTGGACACTTACGGTTCGACTGGTCCACAAATTTAAAGTCGCCCAGCAAGCTACGGAGAGGGCTATGCTCGGTATCTCTAAAGGACCGCATCAGAAATGACGTGATCCGTCAGAGAACCAAAATAAAGTGGCAGTGGGCCGGTCATATAAGCCGCAGAACTAACGACCGCTGGGTTGAAAAGTTCTGGAGTGGAGACCGAGGCTCGGCAAACGTAGTGTAGGGACGCCCTGCGGCAAGATGGAGTGACGACATTCGCAAAGTGGCCGGTGTGGGCTGGATGAGAATAGCCGAAGATCGGAAGCGGTGGCGTGCATTGGGGGAGGCATATGTCCAACAGTGGACTAGCGCAGGCTGAAGATGATGATGATGATGATGAAACACAACCTGATAAGGTTGTGTTTCATATATTCAAAAGTTATACTAATTAGTATAATTAACAACAGTTCCTTATTAGAAGTAACAATAAAATTATATTAAAAGCAAATCATGATCAATAAAACAGTAATTCGTATTTAATTGTATGTTAATTTTAAATAATTTTGAATTATTTATAGGCGATTAAACTTGCCTAACGGTGCAGTTTATTACATATAGTATTCACGAATGTAACGGAAAGTATCATAAAAATATTGTTGGCGAATAACAAGGTTAAGTTTAAAAAATGTTATCTTATGTAAGGTTTGAGTTACAATAGTTTAAGTATATTTTGGATATTCCTTAAAAGGAAAACAAACAACAAATACTTTTGGTGTATGGAAGAAATCAAGGCATTTCTTTGTTTTCTTATCAAAAAAAGTGACGAATCAAGTGGAACGTATACCTGATGCTAAGCAATTCGCCCCTTTCGAATCCAATCTATCCAAAGAAAATGAGTTACACAGTTAATCAAGTAGAAAGCATTATGTTTAACACAGTTTCTTGTTTTTGTACCACTGCTTCCTGCTTTTTTCCAGGTTTTAGTTTATATCACTTTGTTTCTTACTAAGTTAGTTTCAACTAAGTTAATTGCCTCAGTAACCTATTGGGCTTGTATTTTAGATGCTGTGGGCCACAGGTTCAAATCCAAATCCAAATATCTTTCTTGTGTTTACGCAAATGCAAGACATAATTTAATAAAAGACTTTCCGGATTTTATTAAGTTTAATTTGGTTTACAATCGTCCCGAAGTTTCATCACTTTACAGGATCCATTGTCACGGGCAGAATGAGGTGTTGTTCATCTGTCAAAGGTTTTTCCCGGCTTTACGCATACCGAGCTTATGGTATGTTGGAGTCTAGCAGTCATTTATGCATGGGTTTAATTTGGTGAATAATTAAATTCCAAGAAGGTGTTAACATCCAACCATCTTCTCTATAGAAATCAAGATATTTTTTAATTTCAATAGCCTCGCGTATTATTCTGGGACAGAATTAGTGATCTTTCGTTTACGTTTACGTTTGAAACATCACGACACCATGCCGCACGTCCTCTCCTCCGTCCGTCCCATCACACCGCATCAGCGGTGCGGCCCCGCCGGGTCGCGGAGAATAGGGAAAGCGGCCTATGGAATACCAACACTCCTCTTCCCCCGCGACTCCACCTTGGTTGTGAAGGACAGGAAGGGCGGCACACCTACCTCCTGCAACCCGTCCTTCGCACCCTCCTAGGCGCATCCAAAGCAAGCTTGATTAGCCCGCTTGGAGCAGACTCCTCCACGGACGGCCTTGCCCCACAGGTCGGCCAGGTTACTCTTAGCTTCCCCGCGGCTGAGCAGGCCGCAGGTAAAACTTGCATCCCGTGTTTGAACCCTTTCAGAGACTTAAACTTTTAGAGACAAACGCTGTAATATTAATAAAATTACGTGTTTAAAAACAGTACAGGGGATAATTGTTACTCGATGCAAGTACAACAACTTCTTAAAAGAAGAAGTACTTATTTCAGAGCGTATGTTTTTTTATATATTTGTTTCCTCGTAAAAGATAAACTTAAAGTACGTTTTACATAATTGTATTTCTTTAAATCCGCGGGAACATAAATCTTCGTTTTAAAAATGACCCACGATAGCTATTTCAATGCAAAACATTGTTAAAAAATTGCAATTGGGCAAAATATTCATATATAAACCTCATTTAAAGTATTAAGGTAATATAGTGTAAATTTTCTTAGAAATTAACGTACTTTAAATTTTTTTATGTTATATCCATTGAACGTACTATCCCATTTTATGTTTGTATTATTACAAAACAATAAGGTGGAACAGATCAATTATTTCACTTTCTCCGCCTTCTTCTTCCGCCACCTCATTTTAAATTTCTTTATTTTTTCAGGTATCAGTTAATTCAAAATGTCATGAATGACACGTTCAATGGATATAACATAAAAAAAAATTAAAATAGATTAATTTGTAGAATTTAAAAATACATTAATTTGTATTATATAGAGTGTAAAGGAACGGTCGTACTAATTAATGCCTGCGGTAACTTATGCAAAGTTCGAGCAATTCAAAATTAAAAAATAAACTAACAACTTTAATGATATTCAGCAAACGTCATTAAAATTAAATTGAGTAAACATTAGGATACCGGTGATGTTAGTAGTTTTATTCATATCTCAAAGTTATTCGTATAAAACATTATTACTATACAAATTTGTTAACTTTCTTGTTAAAGCTTTGTTACTTGTTTACTGTGTGCATCTATAGGAGTTTTCTAAAACTATCAAAATGATACAAATCTTTGTATACAATCTAAGGTTTAAAAAAAACCTAAAATATTTAGTAGGGTTACCAAGAAAGTTAGTTACGGGTCCCAGTACAGGTTCTCTCTACTAATTTCTTAAATCAAATAAATACATATATAAATATTTTACCTGCGTTTTAGCTATCCTAGGAAAGGTCCTTATTTTGTAATAATGGTGAGGCTTAGTACTTATGGCCCGGTTCAGCATAGAAGTTAGAAGAACAATGTGGCTCGACTAAGAAGGTGCGGAAACCAAACTGGTGAACCCAAAAATAAATGTACCTTGGAGACCTCGCGAAACGGGTGGAGGGCAGTAAGTGTGTCGCTATTCTTGCTTTTTGCAGCCAAGGTGGAGATCCAAGGGAAAAGAAACCATTCTTCATAACTTCTACGAATTGACGATTGCGTTACTGCAGATATTTTTAAATGGGAGACCAGCAGTACACACGTGTAAAATTAGTAATCAGCATTAGGGTATAATTACTGTCTAATGCATGGACCATACTAGGTGAAACAACATTTAATTCAGATTTGGGAAGGAATAGAGGTCATAGTTGAAACTCAGGCTCTATGTTTAGTTAACTTACTTTAATTGTAACGAATTTATAAAATTTAGGGTAGTTAGGAGTATTCGTACATTTATTTATTAAAACTTCATGCATAATTTTGTATAACGGCGGACTTAGTGCCAGGAAAACATTCTGAACTAGTCAAAAAGTCAGTCAATCTGTACTTCCATTGTAGAACTACTTACCGTATTAAGATTCTCCTACTCGGTGTTAACTGTAAATAATGCAACTTTACTCAAAGAAAGGCCAATTTCACCAGAAAGTTTTATATATCAATAGTAAAACTCAACGCACTTATGCCAAAAAGATGGGACTTACAAGCGTCGTTTAACCTGCTTTTGGTGAAACTAACATTTATATTTAGTTGCCCTCGTTATTAACGTTATTAACGTGTTAGTTTAGGCATATTTTAATATTCATTACAAGCATTAACGAAGATCCGATTACTACAATCAAACGGCTATTAGTAACTTAATAAGATGGACAATTGATTGAACCGAACGCATTAGTATGCATATTCATAACAGGTATATGTTGGAAGAAACTTATAAGCAGAGAGGATTTTCTGCAGTTTAGTCTAATAATTCTGGAAATTAGTGACAGCCAATTGTGTTTTTATGTGTTTTCTATTAGTCGACCTTGACTTCATCATCATCATTAGCCTCTCAGTCCACTGTTGGGCATAGGCCTTCCCAAATGGACGCGTTCTCAGTTAGTAGATTTTCGGACCGTATCCCATCACGCTAGTCCAATGCGGGTTGGTGGGTAGACCGACCAACCAGAAAACACAGGGTTGTTTCCCCGCGGGATTCGAACACACAACCTCCGATTTATATTGCATGGACCAATACCGCTAGACCACGGAGGTTGTTAGGCGGAGACCGCGACATAGTGATTGACATCTATGAATGAGAATGCTAGAAATATGATAACCACCGTTGAATATTCTACAATGAATTAATCCTGATTTCTGAATTATTCTTAGGTACCGCAGAATATTATTCATTTTGTATATATAATTATTTTCAAAAGTATCAATTTAATACAGTTTAACTTATTATAGCTTTTTATTCGTTAGAAATGTAACGATTGTGCTAAGTTTAAAACATCGTGTTTTCATAGAAACGATCAGAGCAGATCACGCTCGAGGTGCCATATTTTCAAAAGGCAGACAGACAGTTAGTTGGAATTGGTATATAAGCGGGTTAACGTCTTATTAAGATGAATGTGTAAGTGTCTTCTCTTTGACTCTTTTAAAGATTAAACTTGATCCGTCGTTCCTACCAATATGTCACTCTAAATTAATTCAAAACAACGTGATGGGTGCCCTGAACTCGCTGTTCGGCAGCCATTGTAATTTTGCTTTAAAAGTTCTAGTATTTTGTATTAGATGTATTATCATGATTGGCCTGTGTGAGTCCAATGCTGGACATAGGCCTGCACGCTTTCTTGGATTAAGGGATTGACCAACTTTTTACATGCGGTTGGGCATTAGGCATGGATCATCTTACTTTATAGTAAATTGGGTGATCGGCTCAAACTGTCCTAACATACCAGAAAACAACGATAATTTAAAGTTATTTCCCCGCGTGATTCAAACAGATTACCTCCGGATTATGAGGCAAGGGCCAATACCGCTAGACCAGAGTTAAAAATCATTTTACTTACACTGTTTTAAATCTCAATAAACCTAATTATGTTTATTTTCTATTTTTACGCATCATAACTTTAACAAATTTAAAAGAAAATTATATTTTGTTATTACAACATTAAAATGTATGTTTTAGCAAGCCGTGCGTATTGTGTTTACGAAGTTGAGAGAGAGTATATACATTATATATATATACTCCATTGTGTTCAACTTACGTCAATCATTACTGGCTCCCTCTGCTAGGAATCTATTCTTCCTGATAGTCCTGCAAATAAAATAAAAAGTAAAATAAAAACGCATTAGGTATATTAAAATTAAGCCTTAATCGATAGATTAGGAAAATTTTAACAATGTAATTAACTTATTTATCGTTTTATCTATATTATACTTTCATGTTTGGTTTATGCTACAAACAATAATAAATTTAACATAAGCAAATATAATTATAATTGAGTAGGCTCTGTTAGCATAACGTAAAAACAAAGTTTTTAAAAAGTGAATAATAATTCCTTACGTTCTATGATAGTTAAATGAGTAAAATAAATAATTACAGTTACGATGTATTCTGTTACACGGAAATTGAACTACTCTTAAACTTCCGCTGAAAGTAAGAACAGTTCTAAAGTAATGAGATATGTTACAGTATTCATCTTATACATTCTTTAGCAGTTTGTGTTTACTCCTCTTACACTAGGTAACAAACATAAACATCCATTTTAATTAACACTAAACTGTTCACTGTTATTTTTTGACAAGAAGTAGGAATATGATTGAATGACACGAATCAAAAATAATTTTGGGTTTCAGGGATGAAAAAATCTATACCGAATAATGAAAATTTTTTTTGGGTATAAAGACCGCTAGGTTTATTACTTTTAATAATTTAGAAATGCTGTGCCATCTAAAAGAACAATATAATTTGTATAGTTATAATTTGTAGAGATATTTTTTCGTAAATTGACAAAATGTCTCCTATAAACAAACATAAGCAGATAATAAATTTGAGGTAATTTTTTGTAAAAATTGCCCAAATCCCGATAAATCCTTCCTTAAAGTTTTTCAAAGCGGAAAGGCTTACATCTTAATTTATAATCGAAATAATGTTTTATAACAATTGGTTTTTTATTATTATTTAATGCAAAATGTTTGCTATAAAACGATTGTGACAATTTGTCTATTGATTGCGTTGTGTGTGTCAATGGATAGCGCGGTTTAAAATTATAAACTTTTCGTTGATAACAAGAGAATTTGTACAATAAAAAGTAAATGCTAAAAATAAATTAATTTTGGTCAGTTAATTTCATAACAATTCTTATTGTAATATAAATATTTTTATTTATATTTTAATTGTTAAAACAAAAATGCAATTTCATTACGCCGTTATTTTATACCAGGCCATAAATTAAAAAAATTATGAATACTATTATAATAGTACGGTAAAATGAAAAATGTTTGTAAAATTTTACCCTGTCAAGCAAAGCAAAACGAAGAATAAAATCCAGACTTCTCAAAGAAGAATGGAAAGGAGCTCTTTAGCGCTAAAATTGAAAGACAATGTAAGAAACACAGAAATTCGCAGCAAAACAAAAATAATAGTTGCATTACATTTTACCGTTAAAAAGAAAATGGAGATGGGCAGGACACATAGCTAGACATGTACAAGACAGATGGACCAAAAGGATTATAGAATGGTGTGGACCACGGGGTACAAGAGCGAGAGGTCGGCCACATGCTAGATGGTTGTGTTATAGTTGTGTCATTTATGTATTTTTTATAGTGTGTACGAAATTAAATGAAGCTTTATTATTATTATTTAATAAGTAGCGTCCTAACATGCAAACCTAACAAGCCTAAAAATTAGAAATTAATTTTTACAGAACAAAATTAATAAAAGTGCTGTTGTTGCCTACCTATGATACTAAAACAATAAAATAATGTTTTGGTGGTAGAGCTCCATATCCATTATTTTTCATTGTGTTCAGGTATATGTATGGTAGCATCATCGAGTTCAGTGTTTTTTTTTCCAAATGACATTAATCTAATAAAATATGGTGGACCTAATGACTGATGTTTTCTTTCCGTTTATCTTAAGCCCTTTAATTGTTTATTACAATGTAAAATAAGTAAAACCTAGCCGCAGCAATGCGTGGCAGGGTCTGCTAGTATATTATAAAACCCTAGTCATTTCACCCAATTGTTAATTATTGACAATATATATTGTAGTTACTAGAGTTGAGTAATTTCATCAATCATTATTAATTTGACAGGTTTTATTAAAAATATGAAGTAAATTTTAGGCTATACAAAACTAAATCTAAATGTCAAAGGATATTTCAATTTACTCGAACAGGACGAGTAAATTGTAATATCCTTTGACAGCACAGGTTATACTCAGTAAAAAAACAATGCAGGTTTACATAGCCTTGATAATATTAAAAGAGATATTCTCGGAAAACAGAGACTGCCAAACCGCAAAGCATTTTTAAGAACAAGAAAGTCAATGTTCAGTAATTTAATTTTATCTAAAATTAAAATTCTAAAAAAGAATGGGAGCGTTTCAAAAATAAAAGGAAAAGTGTAGGAGCTTTAATCACGAGAAAAAAATCTTTTTTATCGTATATAAAAAACTCTCGTGTCACAATATCCGTACCCATACTCCTCCAAAGTGGCTTGATCGATTCGTATGAATTATTCTAGGCATATGCATCAAATCTGAGAATAGCCTATTACCAATTTTTAACCCCTAAGTCATAACTACAATTTTAACTTTAATTTTTTTGGAAAATTGTATTTTTTATTATTTTAGTATTATGTGGTATTAAAAACACAAATAACCTCAAATTTTAACTTTTCTATTAAAAAACGACAAGAATTATATGCCCGGTAAAGATGATGCGGACTATCTCTAAATGAGTTAGTCAAATATTGTTTCTTTAAACTTGCTCTTGGCTTTTTGAAGCCAAGTTACTTAGTTTTAAAACTTTCTACAATCTCTTCTCTGTTAAGTATAACATGAGATATATTTAATTTTCGTGCATAGCCCACCGGATAAGTAAGCTGAGCTGGCAGTGGCCCGTTCACATAAGCAGCAGAACTGACGACCGCTGGAGCCGGAAAGTTAGAAGCTTGGCAAACGTAGTATGCAAGATGGCGACATTCGCAAAGTGGCCGGCGTGGGCTGGATGAGAATGATTGATGATGAATGAAAGATGAGAAGCGGTTGCATGCATTAGGGGAGGCCTATATCTGAGAGTGAACTGACATAGGCTGATAATGATGATGATGATATAGCAAAGTGTAATCATAAACTACCATTGTTTGCCTGAATTACATGTTGTTATGTAAATAAGTTATATATGAAACTCAAGTATGAATAGTAAATATATTTTTCTGATAATAATGTTAGACTCCCCACGTGTCTAGCCTATAACAGTGTTCTTTAGTAAAGTCTGCGAAGTGAGATAATCAATGAGTCGGATTGAATAAATTTTTACAATAATATAAGGTAAGGCCATATAAAAATATAAGGTAAGGCCTTGTTGTTAATTATTTTAGTCGTTATAGGACGTCAGTGCCTATGTGATTAAATCACATTCGAGCAATTTATTGAGGGTAGTCTATTATTTTTAATGAAAAATTCAGTAAGTTAATACTAAAGTTACATTAATTTGTCCCACTTTATGTTATTTACAAAAACGATAAATTTTATTTATTACATGTCGATATAAAGCAAATAAAACAGTATTTGAACATACGTAGATGTTCCGATATTTCAACTAAAAATATTACCTGAATACAAATCACAGTTTCAGGCAACTTAAACGGTTCTTTATTGCCGACATTATTGCTCAAATACAGAATTTCTGATAAAGTTATATCCAAATTTATTACGATTTCGTTAAGCTTTTTACGCACTGCGCCTTTAACTTTAAAGTACATCTAATAACAACGTTAAGGAGTGCTAAAAAATCTGCATAGTATTTACACTATATACGAGTGCCACCCTGCGGTTTCACTCGCATGGTAATTGTTATCTGAATGACAGTCAAAAAGATCGAGACAATTGCCCAAGGTTTTTATTTTTTATTTCTTTTATTTACTCGATGATTATACATATCAAATCCACTATGTTATAGATAGACATGCTGCCATGAGTGAGCGAGACAGATAGTAATTCCACTTTTACTTAGGTCAACAAATCACAATTACCATAAATCCTGTCAAGTTGGGGCTTAAGGCTGCGTTCTGAGAAACCCTGTATAAGCCAACAAATTGTGGGAAAAAAAAAATATTAATTAAAGGCACACATTGTAGGTCTACTTTAGAGGTATTTTTTACAGTACAACGATTTGTTATTTATTTTATATTGAAGTTAACATTCGCAAAATAATTAGAAAACATTTTTTTTTACTTTTACACAATATGACCCCGCGTTTGTCACTGCATGTTTTGCGTTCTACTAATCGACATATTCATTTAATTTTGTTTGTTTGAATAGGCAGATTTACCTCTAATAAGAATCAAAGGTCCTCACATCTTTTTCTGCTATTTTACCTCAACTAATTTCAGTAACATCATTTTGCAGGTAATGTTTAACATAAAACAACCCAAATGAGTAAACAAACATTGTAAGGCCGAATAAAGTACTAAAACTCGTTATTAAATAAAATTACTTTACGGATTTTATCGCGTTTATTTTCATTTTAATTCCGACGTTTGAACACTTTCCAGCGGCCGTGGTCACGGTAGACCAGGCCGCTGGAAATAAAATAAACTGCGATAAAATCCGTAAAGTAATTTTGTTTAATAATGTATAATATTCGCGCAAGCAATAGAAATAATTATACTAAAACTCGTCCAAAATACTAAATGACCACGTTTATTTAAGAAGAATAACATAAATATAACATAAAAACAAACAAACTTTAACTTTCAAATTATGGTCTTTTCTTTGCAAATAAAGACAAAAAATTCATAATTTTAGCTCTAGTCATATCGTCTATTGTTAAGTTTACGTCATTCATTATAAGCGTGTCACATTCCACGGCTGTTGTTTTCGAGTTAATACAAGAGAGTGATTTAAGTGTATATTGTATACTTCAACATTTAATCAGCCTTTAAAAATTCATTGGAAACTTTTAAAAAGTCCTTTAAAATTTATTATTGGACATCAGAGATGAAGGCTCACAAAACATGGAATCCGACTTTCAATAACGTTACTGAACGTCTTTGAATTCCAATATTCATAAGCTATTCAAAGATGCTATTTGTGAAAGCTGCCTCCGTAGTCTAGCGATATGGGCCTTAGGAACTTGAGGGGGTGGTCATGGGTTCGAATCCTACGAGCACTTAACAAATTTTCATTGTTGTTTTCTAGTTGGTTAGGGCAATTTAGGCTGTATACCCAATTATCTGAAATATAAGGTGATCCATGCGTTGGATGGGCATGTTAAACTACTTTTTACATGTCCACCCACCAACCCGAATTAGACCAGCGAGGTGGGATACGGTCCAAAAACCGCCTAATGGATAGGGGTGTATTAGGGGAGGCCTATGTCCAGCAGTGGACTACCTCAGGCTGATGATGATGATGATGATGATTTATGGAAGAAGGCAAAAAGCTTTCCCAGACGACTTGAGGTTTAAAGTCTTGTATTAATTTGATATTACAATTATATTTCTTCTTCTTTCATGATTTTTCTTACGTACCACCTGGTGCATGTCCTGCTCGTCTTATCGTTTGAACAAGCAAAAAAATAAGTGCTGGTAAGGCGCTCTAGCGTATTCTAACTCCACTAAATCCATAACATATACTATAGCTCTATCAATTCCATTAATTACCCAAATCTTTTAGAAATTTTATCATTATTTATTTATTTCTTTTATATATTTATTGTTATTACATTAATTTTATGTTCATATTAAAAACCAAAAATGGTAATTGCTAGTAGATTTTACGCTGTCTCGTTGCATCCTGTTTTAAAGTCACACCCAAAACTGTGCACACTATACATATTAATAATGCAAAAACACACGTATACTATGTTTAAGCGAATAAACGTTTTATTGATTTATCACTAGTTTGCGTCAATTATCTCATTTAAAAAAAAGTATGCCCTTATCTGAAGCAAATCAAAGCCATTCGAGTTATTTAGAATGCTGCCTTTACACTATACCTTCTTTAAGTGTTTCCTCCTCCCAAGTCCCCTTCACATTGCATCTACTGTGGGCCCTACAGGAAGTGAAGCATAGTATGAGTAGTCTGCGAAAAACAGCCACTCTTCTTCCTTGTGGCTTCAAAACATGGAGGCTGCTTCAAAGCGTGCTTCATAAGCCCGACTGCTTCCACGGCTGGCCTTACATAGGCTAGGTTTCTGCAAGTTCCCCCCGAACAGGTTCTCGCTTTGTCGTAGCGGTGGGGCTCAGTACCTGCGGCTTTCTGGGTTGGCCGCGGGGAAGCTAAGAGGAACCTGGCCGGCCCTGAGGTGCAAGGCCGGCCGTGGAGGCTGCTCAAGCAGGCTGAACAAGCCCGCTTGGATGCGCCTAGAGGTCCGAGGGACGGGTTGCAGGAGGTAGGTGTGCCGCCCTTCCTGTCTCTGCAAGCCAAGGTGGAGTCGCGGGGAAGAGGAGTGTCGTATTCCGTGAGGCCGCTCTTCCTATCCTCCGTGACTTGGCGGGACCGCACCGCTGATGCGGTGTGGAGGAGCCGTGGGAGGGGACATTCGGCATGGTGTCGTCGATCTCTCCCTTCTGCGGCCGAAATGGAGCTGCGGCGGGCGTAACATCTGAGCCGCCGCTAGGGATGGGAGTTTGGTCCTTGCGTGGTCAGGGAACTCCTGCTCCCATGGCCCTAAATAACAGACTCGGGGAGTCTGTTCACCTAACTCAGGAGGCCGAGACGAAGGGCGCGCTAGTTCCGACGCGCCAGAGGAGGCAGATGGCCGTAAGGCCGAGATGGGCTGCTTCGGCGGCCAGCGCCGTGGGGTTGCAGATGAGTGCAAAACGTTCCTGTGACCCCACCTAAAGGACGGAAGGAACAACGTGGTGGTTTTAGTCGGTGCAGTCCGACATAACCCGTCTTTGCCCCGCGAGGACGGGTATGCGTGAGCATTCCCACGGTAAAAAAAAAAGGTTTCTGCAAGTTACTCACGGGTTAACCAGGGCGGAGGAACCTGAGCCCGACTATTACGACGAAGTAGAACACTTTCACACTGAATAACATCGTTTTGATTTATCACAAGAAAATAATCCTTAGAAATCCTCTTTGAAAACCCAAATCTGGATGAAATAATATAATTTAAAATAGTTTACCAACTTGAGGTAAAAAGGAAGGCTACTTGGTGTTAAATTTTTAAGGTTATATTTTGGATTCGTTAAGGTGTACGCTTTTTTATCTGCGAAAGAGTAACTTCACTTAATACAGAATTAAAATTAAACAGATTAAGAGAAAATACTTGACTTAAACTGACTAAATGGCAAATAAATACTTAACAAAACATATGACTAAATTATTTTCTATAAAAAATATTTTATTAAAAAAATAATATTCATTGAAATAATTTTAATTTCACTTATATTTTGTTTGTTTTCACAGAGCCGCTTTTATGATACATATTTTACCTTAAGCACGCACATAAAGATTGTAATGCAAACGTGAATTTGAAACACAACAAATGTACAATATTTATAAGGTTTACTCAACATGAGCTTAAACAACGTTAACTAAATAACCTTTGCGGGATCGATTTATTAATCAAAATAAAATAAATCCCATCTATAACCGGCTATCATATATATTGTATGCATATAAAATCACATCAGCTTTTATTTAGTTAAGTCTCGTGGGAACCTACAATGTGTGAGTAAAAATTTCGGGCGAAGTTATCGCGAGTCCTTTTTGAGACTATTTCGCCGAAATCGCCCTTTTCTCTGCGATTTTACGGATCGCTTGTCGAGTGAATAAAAGGGTTTCTTCACTTGACAAGTTATCCGTGAAATGTTCGAGATGCTTAAAATTGACAGACATAGGAACGGTTGACGTTATTTCAAGGTTAAGGGAGATAAAAGTCAAATTATGTTTTATATTTTTATTAATAAAAACAATAATACTGTCTCACAGTTTAAAGGATAACGTAGCTAGCGGCCCAAATGGTCCTATTCATCCAGAAAAAAAAGATAACACAATGTTTACCCGCGGGATTCGAACCGAAGCAAGGGCCAATACTGCTAGCCAACAGGCGGTCAGCCCAATCTTATCAAACGCAAAACAAAAGCAACCACCTTAATGTAATAACAACATGATTTTTCTTGTTTAATTTTTATATCTAATTAAATACATCTAATGCGGAGGCAAGTTGCCTTTATTAGGAAAACACTAAATAAATATTTTATTTAATATGTAAAACAAAACGCGGACATTAAACTTTCATCGTTATTATTTAAACAGACAGTACAAACAAATTTGCAACGGCGCGCGATGGAACTCGCTTTCGTTGCGGAAATAACCACGCGTATAAGTGTTGTTTATGAATGTGTTACTTTGAAATGTGTAATAACGTCTACTGTTTATTCTTGTATTATGTTTGCTAATGATTAAAACTGTATATCGTTGTTAGCATTTAAAGCTTTCTTTATCTCTTTAAACTACATTTGCACATTAATTTGATGGTAATGTTTATTTTACGTGTAATTAAAAATAATTTACTATTGCCAAGTAGAAGTAGCGGGGAAAACGAAAAAGTATTAGTGAGAAAGGGGAACAAATTGATTTTGTTAATAAAATATTATTTGCAACACCACTTTATGATATTAAATTAACCATTTATTTTCTCCTTGATATAATTGGACTTTTTCCATATTTATCTTTTTGGAATAAAGTCTGAGTTTTGTATATTTGAAGTCGAACTTACACCGATGTCAGACTACTTGACGTCAACTAACCGAGTCTAACTGGTGCGGTCGAACTTACTTTGAGGTCGAACTTACACACCCTTTGCTATATGACACTGTAACTTAACCCCATTTTAGATAGGAGCGTTGCTCGAGCTTATTGCGCTACTTCTACTCCCAGAGCCAACGCATCAAGAAGTGGTAGTAAAGTTTAGATAGAGCTTTTCTAGCTATTAAATTATCCTTATGAAAGCATCTGAATCGAGTCGAGGAGTCGCCCACCTTGGACCTTGTATTAAAAGTACAATTATTAGTAACACTGTATATTTCAGGAGTTTAACGACGTATGGAATGTCGAATCGAATCGTCAGACTATCGATTCTCGACTAATGACCATATTTATTAGTAATCTACCTTCCCTTTTATACAAATCTGTGATTTTCACTAACATAACAATTTCTTTTACAAAAGTATATAACACAAGATTTAATGCAATAATAACAATCTTAAACCACTAAAACAAAGGTTACTCGTCCGTTATTTCATAAATTTTCTTTCAAAGCAAATATTTATTATTTTTTTTTTTAATAAAGGTGGGATTATGAGTTACCTGAACCTATGTAAAAATAATTAAACTATTTACCAAAAATTTAACTATGAGCCCTGTTTTTTTATTGTTTGTATATATGTATGTATATAAAACATTGGCAACAAAATATTAGGTAATAGAACTTTATGTCTCCATTAATCCTTTTCATTTCTTAAAGCTTTTTTATTGCGAACGAAGACAGACGACGGTCAGGCCCTTGATGGGAAATTGTCACCGGGCCCATGGACATCAGCAATACCATCATATCCCAACGCGCTGCCACCTAAAGGACTCTTTTACCTCGTTTAAAGGAAGACATGTCATAGCGAAAGGAAAAACCTTAGAGGTTCATTCCAGGTTTAATAGTTGCGTGCATGAATGATCTCTGGAAACGTAACGTGTTTGATGGCACGGTTTCCAGGTGGTATGGATGAACTCTAGTCCGGTGACGGAGGTACGATAATAGAATGGGAGGTAGGTACCAATATCAAAAGGTTTGCAGAGACAAAATTGTGGCCTATGACTGGGTCTTTCTTCGCGGTGAATCCAAACCTGTGTTTTTGGGTTAAACTGAACGAGTTTCTCGACCCCCTCAAGACTCGCCTCAGAGGTCCTCCACTTTGGAACCAAGTTTATTCGCCTTCACCTCACACCGAGGACTGGTCGTTGGCTAGTATACCGCGCATCTCCTGTGCTATCATCCGCATAGCAATGTATATCTCTGATAGATAAAAAGCGTTGGTTGAGCACTGAACCTTGGGGACGCCTGCATTAGTGGTCATGATCTTGGAGCAGCACCGTCAAGACTCTGATGCTCCGACCATCCAAAAAGCTGGCAATCCATGACACGGCCCTCGGGATTCCATAAGCGGCAGTTTCGATGTAAGGCTCTTGCAGACCCTGTCGAACGCCTTAGCAATATCAAGACTGACTGCTAGACCTCCCATTTGTCTAAGGCTTACCACCGGTGCGTTAGGTACACTAGAACTAATTTGTTGTATAAAGAATATTTTATACACTTTCATCATTTAGCACATCCAATTTATTTTATTACTAAAGCTAAAACCACCCAGATCTGGGTATTAGTAAATCCGCACCATGGAGTTAAAGCTTATCAAGTTATTTACAAGCTTTTCGCATCTACGACTGAATGTTTCATTTGCTGAGGGGAAGGACTTAATTTAACTTTTAGTAAAAACATTAGTGTTAGTGGAAATCACACATTTCCTCTTGTGGTATTAACAACTTTTAACGTATCAGCAATATAATAATGTAGTAAATCAGGAGGGTAAAAATATTCCGGTTTGAGAGGCACCTTAGCCAGCGCAATTACAGGGTAAATAAGACGCATTATCTGTTGTGTTAGAGTGGTAAGAGCGTTTGTGGAATTTGGCGTTTCGTACGCCGAACGAAACGACGAAAAAATAAGTAATAAAAGCCAACAACGCAAGGAGATTCTTGCAGCTCCTTTCGTGTAATAAGGTGTTTATTTCTTAAAATACTGTAAAATGACTTGTTAAGAAAATGTTAAGGAGTATAAAAATTTTGTCATAGAAGCAAACTATGAACCTTTAAGCGTCTTAAGTTCGAACAAGTGCATTTTATGGATGCATTTTTATGAATTCAGTATATACGTCACAATGCTAAAGGAAATTCACTCCGAGAACTTCACTTCACGGCAATGGAATTCTCATTTAAGGATTCAATTTGCATTTACTACGCTTAAAAGGATTCTATTCAGTGCAGCGTTTAATGCTTCGGTAATTTAAAAATACCATAACAATAAAAACAAATCTAGTATAGACGCGATCTTTTTTAAAATAAATAAATTTAAATAAAATTACTTTGGATTTTATCGCGTTTATTTTACATTTAAATTCTTTTGACATCTCAGTCTCCCCGTGACCACGGCCGCTGGAAAGTGTTCGAAACGTCGGGAATTTAAAATGTAAAATAAACGCGATAAATCCGTAATAATTGTATAATAATAATATTCGCGCAAGCAATAGAAATAATTATAAATAAATTTTATCAGTATATATTAACTATCATCAGTCTACAAGAGAATTATATGCTCCGATAATAAAAAAATATAAATAATAATAAACGCTTGATAACAGAAGAAAAATGGATTGTACGTACAAATTTTTTTGTGTAAAGCGTGTTAAATAACTGGTTTACATTTGGTAAAAATGCCTGGAATGGTACATTTATGCACTTAAACTAGTACATTTTTAAACGCATTAACTTGCACATACTTTTAAGTAGTGTAAAAATTTGCCTTCCGTATTAAAAGGCATCGTAGCCAGCGCAATAACTGGGTAAACAACGCATTTGTGGAATTTGGCGTTGCTGTTGTTACAGGCAGGACGTATCACTCAACATTAATGTCTTGCCAGACTTCTTGATCAATCTACTTGTTCAATAAACTATGGTGCGAAACACCCCCGTAAAAAATAAAAGTCCGCAACAAAATAGATTCTCGGAGTCCCTTTCGTCTTGTGATTTTATATTTCAGATAAATAATTCCTTAAACATTGTTTGAACTAAAAACCAAAAACCCTCTAATGGATAGGGCTGTATTAGGGGAGGCCTATGTCCAGCAGTGAACTATCACAGGCTGATGATGATGATTTCACCAGCGTTTCTTGTAGGAACATTTGAAAATTAATTCTTTTACTATACTATTGTAAAATATTTACTTACGCATCAGATCTTGTAAGATATATAATAAAGGATGTGTACATAAAACTCGTTGAATGATAACTTCTTAGCATACGGAAACATACTGAGTATACAATAGTATACAAACATATTTTCCTATATAGGAAAATATATATTTGTATACTATGGTTACAATTGTTATCAAGGATTAATTTTAGTAAAATTAAGTTTGATATGTTACTAATAATATTAGTTAGATTTTCTTAAAGCTGGCTGATATAGCTTTAACCTATAATTGTAGTTTTAAAATTATCGAATAGACTCTCCTTTTTTGTAAAAACCCGCATGAAAAATAACCTCCTGTCTTAAGATACAGCGAACACTTTCAATTATTTTACTCTAAGCTTTAATCTCAAAATATATTATCAAATATTAATCATATATAACAATAAAAAAATGGCACCCGCAACTAGTGATAGCTTTCGCAAAGCTAAGTATAATTTACATAAGTTCACAAGTGTTACAGAAACAAAAAACATCATTATATTTATGCATAACCATTTTCTTGAAGAAGGTCGTCAATTAAAAAAAAAGTATATGAGACGTATGCTTAGTTACGAATGTAAACTGAATAGGGATTGGAATCTGCATCTATAAAATTTTAGTACTAATTTCCAGTCTTTAAACCACAATAACATATTATTTCAACGTTTATAACGTATAAATTATTTGTTGATTACTTTACGGTTTTCTATTAATAACTTCTTTATAAAACACACAGTCATTTAATGAAAGGAGTTTATTCGACACAAAGTAATTTTAGCGGTCATTGCAAAGCTGTTAGAAAATAAATCGAAGTTGTTTATGTCGGGACGAGGCTCACGAGCAAGGCGTTTTATTGAATTCCTTTGCCATCCTACAATTTGATACGTCGTATATAGTTTGGTAAATCGTCGACAGATACAAAAACTTTACCCATCTTACAATTCTTCTATGGGAAGTAGTTTCGAAACTTTGTATATAAATTCATAAATCAAGGCCCTAATATAGTTATAATAATAAAATATACCCAGTAGTGTCGCCAGAGAATATAAACGATTTGGTTCGGGACCTCCGATGGTGGGCCATTAAAGATGTACATGTGTAAAGTAAATGTACTTTTATTTCGCGAGAATCGAATGACAGCTGTAACTAAATTAATAAAATTTGCTGAATTCCTTTTTTTTATAAAAGATCGGTGACACGCACGCAGAGAGAAAGACTGGCAGACAAAGAGAATAATTTTATTTGCAGGGAGGTTTGTTTATTTGCATTTATTTTTGTTAAAGAAAGCTCTGTACCTGGTACTTGATCAATAATCTATAAAAATGATATATCTGTAAAGGTTTTGAATTATGGAGTAACGTCCGTTAAATTTATATATGTCCTTGTTTCAAGCCCGGTAAAAGAATAAATTACAATAAAATGTTTAAATCTTAATAAATACTTATAGATATAGATTATTTTTAGTGTCATTAAAAATTCAATAAAAACGAAATTTATGCCCCACTTTATGTATAGTTCTTTCTTTAAAAAATATAACTAAGCAAAATTGTATACAATATAATCAAAGATTTGTTTTGTATATCCATTATGGTTTTTTATAGTTACGTGTTTTTAAAAGCATATAGCTAAATCTTAAAGTAAGTTAATTAACAAACAGAAAGACAAACAAAAAAAAAAACATTAAATATTACGTAGCTTATGCTCAATAACTATAATTGTGTTTTTTTCGGAAGTTTATGTTTTATTTTTAATATGGTGTTATACCTACCGTCAAGTGAACGTCCTTGTCCTTGACAGTTATTGAGTTTACCAATGGAAATTTTATTATTTTTAAAAGAAAAACATTTTGAATTTGATCAGTAATTTTGACACTCATAAGTACATGAAGTAAGAATTCTAATTTGGGATATTCTGACGTTTAATTAATACATTTTTTTTACGTTTAATTACTTCACAATAACTTTAAAATTGTACAGGACAAACCCTTCCCATGGTCCAAGGTCACAAAACAGTCTGATTAAGTAATTTTAAAATTTTTACCTCAATAAAATTTGTTAATCGGTATTATTATATAAGTTTTAATAATTTTCTCATGAGCACCAGAAAGTATTACAAGTATTAAAAATAAAATGTATTTAATTTTATAGTTTGTCAACGTATAGAAAACTAGCGAGTGCTTTGAAATCACGAAATCACGGACGTGAATGATTTATGAGACTGCTGCATGTAATCCATTAAGAGTATGATTGTGTGTACAGTACATGTCTATTGACTTAAGCAATATACCTTTGAATAATGCATATTAGCAATTTAGGGTTGATAGTTTAATCCTAGTTACTTATAACTACCTTACTTACTTAACTATTATTTTCTGAACAATATAAATGATTAAAATAAATCAGGTCAGTTAAAAAATTAAACGCGTGTCTATACTGTAAATGTTTTTTTGAAATTACTAAATTTAAATCCCGATTGACGGTTGCTTTTGCCGCGGTGATGGTTTCCCTACATTGGTATGTTTGTCTCTACATCTGGAACAAAGAACAAACATTAGTTAAAAAAACATACGCTCCGATTTGAGTTCCTCCTTTTTTTTAAGTTCAATCGAAATTTATACGTACTACGGTCACTTATTTATATAGTATATATTTATTAAATAATATATCAAGAAATATGTAACAATGCATTAAAACCAAAAAGAGTAACAGATTTTTCGTTATTGAACTGTTCAAAAGCTATTAAAAACCTAACTATGCCTACTATCTAACAAACAAAGCAGTCTGTAAAAGTAAAAGTTTTAATGAATCGTCAAAACTGTAATTGATGCTTCAATCGCAGTAGCCGATGAAGAGCTAAAGTTTCAGTTCAGTTCAGAGTTCATTCAACGATAATTAGAGCTCGAACAATTTTCATACCATGTTTGGAAAAAGTGAGATAATTAGTTTCGTTTAAACATTGTCAATGTTCAAAGCTTTTCTAAAGTTTAAGCAATTGCCTCAAAATACATACTATGCGCTGTTCGTGCAATTAATGATGACACTTTAAGGGATCAGCTTGTATTTTCTCAAAAATACAGAATGCAGTAGTATGGAAGCACTACTCTGCTTCGGTTTGAAAATAGAAGCAGACGGTTTAACAATTTACGTCTCAACGTAACAGGCACTTGTGTACTACCTTACGCTGTGCTTGATAACAGGAAAGAACACGGGTATTCTTTATTAAAACGTTAACGTACCGGTCGTCCCGTATCTTAATTAAAAAAATTGCAAATTATGAAGTTTTCCGACAGTAAATTGAACATTTAATTTTTAATTGCAATATTACGCTTATAATATAATATAATAGACTGGGCTTCTGAAAAATGTATAGTTTCTAAAGTGTGTAATTTTAAAACTAAGCAGACATTGATTTTAATGGCTAGCTGTCTAGTACAGATCAAGTAATTTTCACAGTAGTGCTGATTTATAAAATTTCGCTAGAAACGCTCAATTGATATTTTCATTAATATGACTACAAAATAACTCGGATGCTTAAATTTTAAAATGTTTGTAATGTACGTAAATTATTATAATGCACTCGTAGAACAATATAATACTGTAAAAGAAACTTAAATTATCGTGTGGTATAAAGGTACCTACAGATTAAAAAAATCAAAACCTCTTTTTTGTGTACGTCTCTTTTATTTGTAATGTCCGATGTAGAGATAAAATAATATCTAAAACAGAAGATCTTATGTTGATTATGATTATATCTAAAAAAAATGTATGATGTTGTAAAAATTTCCAATGCAAATAGTAAAATTTTATTCTGTTAATGCCTTACATATTATGCTTTTATCTATACAAAATAAATAAAATGACAGTGTCTATTTGTAACATTAAAATAACCGTTTTTAATTATGATATGGTGATATTTCATTGGTACATATAACAAGATAACTTATTTTTTAATTTTAGTCTGGCTGAGTTCCTGTCTATCAACCTGTCTAATGGTTCTAGTTAAATGATGCTTGATGTAGCTAGAAGTAACCAAGGCCACCTTATTTTATAAAAAAAATATAACTTTTTTAAATATTACCGTGTAAATTCAAAGTAAACAATTATATATAAAGTAGGCGTGAGCGTTATTTAACGTCATCAGTTACAATAACTGGTTACGAGATATAGAACTCATTACCGTTTGTCAATTAAGTTGTTATTTTGTAGACACGTTATTCGGGCGAACTCACTCGTCGTCTTCGTTCGTCAGTTGGTGGCGTAAAGGCGCTATATTTCTTTCGCACCTTGCCTGCCACGGGCCGTGCGGAAGGATGTGAGATCAAAGACTTGCCGAGTAAGCGATAGCCGACTAAATGTTTATAGTTTTCAGTAAATGTGATGTAACCAAATAGCAATAGATTGGAGTGACCCTGTTCAAATAATGTCTTACGATTCGAGAAACATTCACGAGTTATTTGAAATCAAAAGTAAAATAAATCAAAATAAAGATTTTTACTTTGTTTTTATTTTACTTTTGATTACATTTCATAACAGTAATGATGTTATTAATAGTGAAAGATAGTAATAATAAAATCGTTCAAAATTAAACCTGAACAAACTGTAAACAGTAAATATTAACCATCGTCTATTTGAAACGATAGAATTTTAATTTAAAGTACGCCAGTATGTTTCTATTTAAATCATTGTTTCGTAGTAAACACCAATCAATCAATAAAATTTAATTGTAACTTCGGATTAGAAGTATGCAGAAAAGTAAATATAATGATTTAACTGTTTGGCATCATACGCAAAACCGTGATTTTCGTTTCGTAAGTAACATGTATAGTTGAGAACAGAAATTAACCAATATGAGTGAAGCTTAAAACTCTGAAATGAGCACAAAGATTCATTAATGAAGTAAAAGATGATGACCTTTCTAATTAATTTAAATTTAAATTTATGGCTTTAAGATCCTGTAAACAATGTAAGATGGTTTATCACATATTATTATTAATACATAAATTTAATGCATACAGCGAAATAGTTTGACATAATTCTACTCTGAACAATGCGAATCACAATATGAAAAGCAATTGGCGTAATTTCACGTTGCAGTGATTTGTAATTTGAAATTTATTTTAACCGTGAAATTAACTGATATATTTATATCACTTATTAAGTTACTTTAAATATTTAGATTTTCTGTATCGTTCAGAATATCATTTTACGACTTTTCATTAAATATAAGACATGGACCAATTGTGGTACAAAAACGAGGTTACGTAATTATTGTCATCATCATCATCAGCCTGTGTCAGTCCACTGCTGGACATAGGCCTCCCCTAATGCACGCCACCGCTTCCGATCTTCAGCTATTCTCATACAACCCACACCGGCCACTTTGCGAATGTCGTCCTCCATCTTGCCGCAGGGCGTCTACACTACGTTTGTCGAGCATCAGTCTCCACTCCAGGAACTTTCTAACTCCAGCGGTCGTCAGTTCTGCGAGCTTATCATGACCGTCCACTGCCACTTCAGCTTACCTAATCCGGTGGGCTATATTGGTGATTCTGGTTCTCTGGCGGATCACATCATTTCTGATGCGGTCCTTCAGAGATATCCTGAAGCTCGCTCAGCGACTATAAATTTGTGTCCAGTCTTTCCGTAAGTGTCTAAGTCTCGGCACCGTAGGCCATAACGGGTAGGACGCACTGATCGAAGACTTTTGAATTTTAGGCACTGTGGGATGAGTGACGTGAAAACTTGACGCAGCTTATGAATTATTATTATTAATGTTATTATGCTATATTAGTTTTTCAAAACGTTTGTTTTCTTTTAAGTAAGGAAACTTTTATTTTAGCAAATATTGGTAGCTTTTCTATTCAAGCGGTATGTGAAATAATAATCTAGTTAATAAAATCCATTATTAAAATGTGTGGTATCATTATATATTTCGCTCAACCTTTTATCGCTACTCTATTGGCGTGAAATGTTTAATGAGGCCTTCTTAATTTGAAAAGGATTCTTAATTTGTTCATTTTCAGCTTAACAGTTTGATCAGTTTATGCTATACAAACCGGAAATTAATTATGATTTAAAAAAATTGTTAGATTTACATATATTAATAAAACATAAAGCAACATTTTATATCGTGGAATATGACAAACCTTTCTGAAATATATAGGAATTGAAGATTTTAATATTGGCATGGCAAGTTATGCCTCGAATAAAGAATCAGGAAGTGAAAACTGAGTTTATTTCTTTAATAAATTTACTACATTGATTTAGCCTTTTCGTAGATTATTCAATACCTGTTTGGAATAATATAGTCGTATAATATAATTAAACATTAATTTTATAATTCACAAATTTATAAAAATATTAAGTCTTTGAAATTAATTTAAAACGTTACGCTTTTTTTGTGTTATGATTATAGTTAGCCTTAGAATTCTTGTTAGTTATGGACCATCATCAACAGCTTTTAAATTACCGCATCCTTAATTGATGTGAAAGAATCAAAGTCAAAGTCAAGTACCTTTATTCAATATGGAAGCATTACACTTTCTTATTGATTGTCAAAAAAACTACCACCGGTTTAGAAATGGAAGCCTCTGACTTAAAAAAAAACCGGCGTAAGAAACTCAGCGGGATTTTTTTTCTTTTTTTCATTAGGTTTTACAAATTTTTTACAATTAACATCACATTTTAATACTTTGAAATAGCCTGGAGCGAACAGTTCATTACCAGGGTGTGTTATCTGTCAAGTACTCATTACAGCAATAATATCCTTAAACACTCAAACGTTCTTTTACAACTTTTTTAAACTATACGTGGGTCGTTACAAAACTTTTAAGTAACGAAGCGGAACCAGTTACGTGGACGGTGTCGATTGTCTTAAAACTAGTTATTTTTATATCTAGCTGCTTTCATCTAGCTACTGTGCATACATAAGTTCCACAACTATACGGTTACTCACGTTTCTCAACTATACGGTTAATTACGAAACGAAAATCACGGTTTCGTGTATGATGCCAAATAGTTAAATCAATATATTTACTTTTCTGCATACTGTACTCCGGTTTACAATTATAAAGTGTTTTATTGATTAATTGTATTATTGAAACAAGTACAGATTTACAATGTCCATAAAAAACTCTATTATAAAATAATATGTAAAACATTAAAAAAGTAAAAAAAACAGAAAACAAATGCACATACAAAAAAAAAAAAACAAAAATTCTTATGACAGACTGCATGTGCTCTGCAGCATGTGCCTTCTTGTTTTGACTTAAATGAAATTAAAACGTAAGGGGTAAGAAAATAAGCTGTACCAGTTTAGCCTACTTACTCTAAAAAACAAAAAGAATACAAAGTTATCTGATAATAACGTTATATGATAAAAATAGAAAAAGATACACTAAAATAAAGGCAAGTAATATTACACATAAAATTGATAACAACACATTTTAATCACTTACAGAACATAATAATTTGAAATAGCTTTTTGTTTTCAATATTTATTTATTCCGGTCTTTGAGGCCTTAGTTGAAGGCTTGCCTGTTGTTTTTGATGATTGAATTGATTGATTGAATGATGGGATGAAGCTCATCCTCGGCGGTGATCCTGTGTATTTTTCCACATGAAATTTTAATACAAATCACACCTCCTTGGGACCGAACCGCAGGTATTCCAAAATGTTGCCGTGCCTTAGCAAAGACAATTTGCCTGGTTTCTGTCAAGGAAACAGAAGAGCCCCTTAACCTTGATTTTAGCTTCCAAAAGTCCATTCTTGTGTCATAACAATGAAACTTGACTAAAATTGGCCTATGATGTTCGTTGTTTTTTGGCCAAAGTCGGTGACAAGACTTAATAGCGGCATTACTGATGTTAACAAGACCAAGCTTTTTATTAATGACATATAGCAGTAATCCTGGACAATTTTCAGAGTCCTTTTCGGGCAAACCCAATAACAAAAATAGATTTTCTTTGCCCCTTTGCGTCTATGTCATCTACTTGCTTGACACACTCTATTATTTGCTGCCGTAGGAGACTGAGGATGCCAAATATAAGTTCTCTAAAATTCCTGAGCTCTTCACCAATTTTGGAAACTGTGTCCTTTGAAGAACCGGCATTTGTTATTTGTGTTAGAAGATCGTCAAAACTCTTTGAAATGTTCTCCTCGAGCCTGAGTTGAGTGGTGATGACATCTGACAAGTTAGACATCTTAAACACAAGTTTTTGTACAGTCCAAAGAAAGTAGTTGATGTCTTTGTGTTCTATAGTGCTGGCAGGTAGTGCAAATGTATAACAGTATGTAAACTACATAAATTACTCAGCAAAAACTAATTACACTGTAAATTAACTTTTTTAACGAAATTAAAGTTAAAATAGTTAAGAATTCCGATTATTTAATTAAAAATATAAGGAGCTAATAATTTTGACGTCTGTCCTTTATTCACGCCTACCCACGAAAAAAATTGTCCATTGGCATTTTTATTAATAGAGCCGTGAGTTTGGGACTGATTAGCCTGTCCATTGGCATTTTTAATAATAGAGCCGTGAGTTTGGGACTGATTACCCTGTTTATTGGCATTTTTAATAATTGAGCCGTGAGTTTGGGAGTGATTATCTTGTCCATCGGTATTTTTAACGTAATAAGAATTGCGAATTTCGGGCTGGTAACCGTGTCCATGACTTTGTGTAAAAGTGGCATCGCTTTTTATAATTTTGTATTGTCCCGTGCGATACCTGTCAGGGACATAATCTCGTTTAAATCTTCAGTGGATTCGGCCACCACTTAAATGTTATTGTCGTTATTTGATTCCGCGTATTTAACACACTTATTTTTGTTTGTTGGAGACGTTCCGAGGACCAGACTTGTTCCCTTAAGCTGCCACCAAAATGTTATGAGGGAATTTAAAAACCCCGTTTTAAAAAAAGAATATTTATTTAATATAAGTATAATTACACTAAGTACGTTATATAAAGATTTGGCGTGAGTCCCGGTTTAATGTACGAGAGCTGGTACAAGACTGACGACACTGATCATGAGAAATGGAGGTGTCGGGTCGGATGTTATTGTAAGATTGGGTGTCTGTGCTTTGTCATTAGAGCAACTCCTTATCTAGCTATATTTCCCTTTTTTTCAGGGATATAACTGTACGTGGGTGCGTTTTAAGATGGTAGGTCTCTTTTTAACAAGAGACCTTCTGGAGTATATTGCTCTCCTGCCTATTTCTATTGCACAGTAATAGTATTTAAGCACTACTGTTATCTGATTTCAAGAGCAACGTAGAGAGCGTAATTACTGGAAAAATCAGACACAATATCTAACGTCTCAGGGCGGTGAGCAGATATGTGGCATCTGACGCATCTGTTCTTATCGGCAAGGCGTGTCCGTACTCACCATCGGGTGAATGTCTTGCTCGTCTTATCAATGTTACCAATAAAATAAAAGAAAAATTAAACGCTGTTCCTTCGACTTTCCTTTTGTTGTATAGGACACAGGTACACCTGGTACCTGTGTCCGTGCTACTTATTGATGCATGCAGTATGATTATTGCTATGTGTATAAGAAAGTGTTTACATGAATTTACGTAAGAACGAATTTATTCTGCCTTATTATATTTTTGGTTGCCTTCCTATGAAGCACTCAATTTAAAACCTTTTTTAAGTTATACTTCTTTAGGCGCGTTACGAAAAAATGATGAGAGTGAAATTTTACGATTTGTCACAAAATTAACAGTTTATAATGAAAACGGTGAAAATGTAATAAGGTCCATCTTACATAGTGATAAGGTTGATTTTGTGTAGTGATAATGGGTTGTCGTTTTTATTTGCGATAGGTTGATATAATGTGCTCTATGAGTTAGGATTAAGGTTCGTTTTGGATATATATATATATATATATATATATATATATATATATATATATATATATATATATATATATATATATATATATATATATATATAATATATATATATATTAATAATAATATATACATATATATATATATATATATATATTATTTTAATAATATATTTTATATTATTTAAATTTATATTAAATATATTATTATATAAATATATTAATATTTGTAATGATGTTTATTCAACTTGATATTATGGTAATATTTTTATTCATTTAATAAATCAACATTGTGATTTATCTATGTAATACGTTTTAGATAAGCTCCATCTCGTCACACATAATCAAAGCTTCTGATTTATAGTACCGCTTTACAAGTAAGCCAACATCTCTTAGGAATTGTACATTTTGTAAGCAACAGATGGCGCTGAACTACCAGTTATATGATATATCAAAGTACGTCTTGTGAATCCATAAATTCTTAATCGAATTATTTATGATTCGTTCTTGTAAATCTATCATCTTTAATTGTCTTAATTATTTTTGACTGATATTCTTACTATTTGTGAATATTAGTGAAAAAATTGTACTTATATACTTTTCAAGTGCTCCAATATAATTGAGGTTAACTATCCGTATGTATTATTTATTTAATGATGCCAAGAAGTATAACTTCTTACGCGCGTACACCGCACCCATTTTTATGCATACACACTAGTTGCCGATTTTGATGTTGAGTGAGTTGAGTTTTAGCTACTATTTACTCTATTTTTTAATATTTTTGTAGTAAGTATTTTAATCGATCATCATCATAGCCTTAAATAGTCTACTGCTGCACATAGGCCTCCCCAATCCAAAGGGGTTTCAGACCGTATCCACCACGCTGGTCCAATGCGGGTTGGTAGGTGAACCGCCTTTTACATGCCCATCCGATGCATAGATCATCTTACTTTTCAGACAATTGGGTGATCGGCCCAAATTGTTCTAACCAACTAGGAAACGACAATGAAAATTTGTTGAATCCCGCCTTTACCACTAGGCTGTGGAGCGAATTTTTAATTGATATTTAAGAAATTAAGAAAATTTCAGCGGTAAAAATATCTACCTCGTGTAATTAAATACAAGCGCTGGCTAAACTAAAAGAGATAGACCCAAATTATTTTCGTCGTAATTGTACCACTTAAATTTGCTTACAATGAAGTCTGCGAGAGCACATATCTATGTTTAATTAATAACCAACAATAAGCATTTTAATGTAAATCTCATTTAAGATAATACAATTTTGGTTCACGTAATAGTTATTGCGTTGAAAAAAAAAACATTCTATGAACATAAAACGTGTCATAGACGACATTTTGATTAAAACAATACCTTAAAAGCTACCAGCGATTTAAAATGCGGTGGCAGGAATCGTTACGCAAAATCGTACAGAGACTACGTCGTGGCCTGCTTATATTACTCATAATCGTACAGAGTCTAGCGAGCACATATCTATGTTTAATTAATACCCAACAATAAGCATTTTAATGTAAACCTCATTTAAGATAATACAATTTTGGTTCACATAATAGTTATTGCGTTTAAAAAAAAAATTCATTCTATGTACATAAAACGTGTCATAGACGACATTTTGAGTAAAACAATACCTTAAAAGCTACCAGCGATTTAAAATGCGGTGGCAGGAATCGTTACGCAAAATCGTACAGAGACTACGTTGTTGCCTGCTTATATTACTCATAATCGTACAATGTTTAAAGTCGGTAATATATTATTGTTAAAATTTCATTATTGTTTTGTTTTTATTTAAACCCGCCTGCTGTCATCTACGACGATGCATGCTCACACTCTATCTCAATTTAATTTACTTTTCATTCATTATAGCGTGTAACATCGTATTTGTTTTACGACTCTGCTTTGTGATTTCCTTCAGCGACATTGTATGTTGCTCGTTATTAAATGGTTTAAATAAAAATTATATATTAAAAGCATATAATATTACAGAATATATAAATTAAAATATTTCGTCGTATTCCAAATACTTTTACATTAAAATTGCCGTTTTGGAAAATCTATGTTTAATTTCATAATTATACTGCTTTGATGATTTTAATACAAATTAAAGGCTTCAGTTAACTATTCTTTTATCTAAACTAGTATTGAAATTATCACAGAAGTTGACTTTAATATACTTTAAGCATATTTTTTTGATTTTTGTATACAAAGTTATCAAACGTGAATAAGTAATGAATACATGTATTTAGGTTAAATACAAATTAACAGTATAAAAAAGTAAATAAAACATCGAACTTTGTTACGAAAAACACGTATTAGTAAAAAATTCATTAGGCAATTACCTACGAAGCTAAACAGATTAAACATGAAATTGCGCAAATGAATACTCATTTAGTAAATCTAATGAGAAAAGGTAAAGGTTTAAGTAATTGGAAATGGCAATTTGATTTGTATATTTCGTAGAAGCTTAATAGTTGCTTTTTATAAAAATGTACAATAAGAAGGGTGGTAGGTACAATAATCAGGGTGGTAGGTCCTAACAAAATGAATTGAATACAGTCATAGTTTTTTAACTATGACTGTCTTCAAACAATGTTAAACTATTTTACGTAGTAAAAGCGGATCAATACTGCTTTTTGCACGAATCTGACGTGCGATTTCTGCGGCATTAATTATTAATTTTATCAAAATGTTGTCTATAACATGTTTTACGTACTTTTGTAAAGGCTTACATAGTATAACTATAAATGAGCTTAGATTATGCCTAACTGTAATATTTGACAACGTTTATATTAAAATCGTTTCTGTGACTTATTTTTAGAATGTAAATGCATACGCTTGCATACTTTATTGCAGGCCAATTTATGAAGAACAATTATGTAAAAGAGCTTCTAAGGTTTAGCCAGCGTTTACAATTTGATTGCTCAAGGTTTTGGCTATTGTCGAAAATAATTATGATCAAAATCGGAGCACTAGGAGTTAAGAAGCGAAAAAAAATCTACGCTTTAAATTGAGTAACTTTTTTCCTTATTTTTGGAAATCGCTCAAAATCAAATGAAATTTTTAACAAAAAACCTTTTATCGACTGCAAACAATGTATTTAATATGTAAAATACTTAATGCAATATAAGCCGATAAGAACGTGCTCTTTGCACGAAATTGAAATTTCTGATATGTTTAAAATCTCTGGTGTAAATTTTAAAGTATCAATTCTATCAAAATATGATATATATATATATATATATATAAAATACAAATTATATCATATGTATATATATATATAATCTTAAATTTATTTCCGTATCATCATCATCAGCCTGTGATAGTCCACCGCTGGACATAGGCGTCCCTTAATACACCCCTATCCATTAGGGGGTTTTGGACCGTACCCCACCACGCTGGTCCAATGCGGGTTGGTATTTCCGTATACATAAACTTTTACTGTATTACTTCAACACATTGTAATGATGACTCAAAACTCAACAAGTCGATTTTTTTAGAAGGGATAAAAAAATTGGAAAGTCTCTGTAATAAATGTTTAGTTCGTCTACAAAACTATGTTGAAAAATCTATTTTATTGGAGTATTTATTTTAATTATTTTCAAATAGCAAGACACTTATGGCAAAAACATAACTTCTGAGGAAACTCTTTAACTTAAGTAATTATTTAATTTTAATAATTTAACAATAGGGACAATTTCAGTATTAGCACCAAGGTTATGTAAACTGTGCTTTGCTACTGCACCTGAACTACATATGTTCCGACTTACATTAAAAATGGGTTGTCGAAATTGTTTTAAATGAATCAAATCAAATGTCATAACAAAATAATGGAATATATTATTTAATTTTACTTATTCATTCCTAATGATCTTAATATTGTACTTAATCGTATTTTAAGTACGATGTCATTTACATTGGTTAAAATTTTTTTTGGTTATGTTTACCCTAGTTCATTAAATAATAGTTAATTTAAAACGCAACAAAAATCGGCTTATAATCGGGATTAGAGTGCCCAAAAAATATCTACAAAAAACTCGAGCGAATAAAAACACACTTCTGTTAAGCCGATGAAGTAAACACTTTTGAAGAATCACTAATCCGTACTCTGTCCATTTTGTTACGATTTAGGCAGTGCTTATGTTTGAGCCTTTGTGTCATTTGAAAAATTACGGTTATTGCTTAATCGTTTGCTGTACAGATTAAGGGGGCTTGCGTGTAATATTATTGTATTTATAAACACAATTATTTTAGAAATTAAAATAATCAAGCATTGTACATATTTTGTTTTTATCCTATTAAGAGTTTTGTTAGAATTTAGTAAAACCTGTTACTTCAAGGCTTATAAATCCTTAAATACGAATGGAGAGCAAGCTTTGCAACTGTAATACTTGCTGTCGGTCTAATGTGGTCTAGTGTTGTGTAAATATTCAAAGATTTTTTATGAGGGACCGTCTGGGTAAGTACCACCACGGTGCCTTTTTCTGTCGCTGTCTGATCAACTGTGTATAAAAATTACTGAACTTCCGGCTTCGGGGTATCTGATGAAAAGTGGTCACCGACACCCATGGACATCGGTAATACCAATGGTATCAAAAATGCGCTGCCGACGTGAGACATAGCATATTAAATCTAAGATTTATCCAGTAAATGCGCAGGCTACAGTGCCCTTCAAACCGGAATTCATACATATTCATATTTATGAATTCCGGTTTGAAGGGCATTTCTGCTTTTGCGGTAAAAATTGGCACCAGGAATTGGCCCCAGACGGCCCTGTGTAGAACTTTTTTTCTTCTGAATTCATTTATTTTTAATAAAAATAACTAAATCAAAGTTTGTAAACCTTTAGTTAATACGTTAAACTTCTTCTTCAGACCTTCTTTTGCAGTCTGGCTGTTCTATGGTAAGATTTATACAATTGGAAAATGGAGAGTACAAATATTTATAGGTATTTTAGGCTGATGCTATCATACCCAATTAAAATCGAATCGTCCGATTCTAGTTCTAATATTTGGCTTAAAATTAAATCAGCGATAGCCATACTTTATTAATAGTATACTCATATAGTATATTCTTTTAATTTGTAAACAAAGTTAAACTACATTACCTAGTCTTCATTTACATATTAATTCTTTGAAAAAATATTTCAGTTTAATAAATCTTTTTAAATTTACTGTAACGGTTAATGAAGTTAAACCTAGAAAAAATGTTTACCTTTTTTCTCTAGTGTAGTTCCGGTTGAAGGTCCTATTGAACAATGAGATTGTAGGAAGGAAAGAGTTACAAGATTGAAGGAAGGGGTTCTCACACAGATCCCTCACGATCCTGTGCCCTAATATTTCTACTGCTCAATAGGCTGATCTATTATTCGCTCTGACTGGGCAACTACAGTTTCATATTAAATTATTCGTTCTTTTCTTTTTTTATAATAAAAAACGTTATGGCATTAATAAACCTCTATCAAAGCAAATAGACGAAGAAATTGTAATATACACTTAGTTTTACTATAATACTAATATGTACATGAATTAACCTTTTGAAAATTTTGCTTTTAATTTAATACTTTGTACTTTTAGTTTTATGTTATATTTAGTGGCTAAAATAGCATCGAAAGTAGTTTTGTAACTATTAAAATAACGTAAATTGTACTACGGTATAAATAAAATTTAAATAACAAGTAACATATTCTTTTTTTCTTTTGTTATTAGAATATGAAATTAAAATAAAGTACGTCTTAGCAGTTTAAAAATTACCACTTTTTATTTCACTGATACATTTTTTTGTTAACATCAGATCTGATCTATACTAATGGGGGGAGCTGTAGCTCAGTCTTTTTCCTTTTAAATTTTTAATATCTTGAAATTTGCTTGACTGGGTTGAACAGATGAGCGCCAGTCTTCGGACCAATAAGCCAATTTCACGGAATATCAATCCGCTTCACGTGCATGCAATATTAGCTGATGTAAATACCTGTACGAAAATCCAATGTCTGTTGTTGTTGAAACTTTGTTTAAGAAAGATGTAACAATTTGTTTCTCAAGACGGCTTCTTCAGCTTGAGCTCAGTTAATTTAAAATCACATTGAAACTACTCATGGTTTTGTAGTATCGTATAGTATCGATGGATAATGTCCTTGAAAGTTTAAAAGATTTTTTTAATTTTCGGAGATGATTTAATCCGATCTCCAAATTAATGCTTTAACTATTGGTGGTGAAGTAAGAGTAGGAGCCAAGGATTGTAACGACGTCGAAGCTTGAACATTGAATACTCTTTAATAGTAGGATTTTAATGACATATAATTAACTTTTGCATGTTTGTATCTATTGCGCGTAAAATTAAAAAAAAAGTAAAATTAACGTCAGCTGGCGTGTTTACGTAAAATTTATCTATTAACTAACGTAAACAGCAGAATAGTGTTGAATCTTAATATATATGAATCTCGTGTCACGATGTTTGTTCGCGATGAACTCCTAAAATACTTAACCGATTTTCAAATATAGTTGCTAACCATGTGAAATTTAATCTAACTTAAAAGATAGAATAGCTTAGATCTTAATTCTTAGATCGCAATAATGTTTTATAACAATTTATTTTTCTATTATTTTTCTATTATTATTTTATGCAAAATGTTAGCAACAAAAAGATTGTGATAGTTAGCGATTGATTGCGTTGTTTGTCAATAGATGGCGCGGTTTAATAGTATAAATTTTTCGTTGATAATAGGAGAATCGGGAGAATAAAAAGTTATTGCTATAAATTAATTAATTTTGGTCTGTTAATTTTATCATAATTTTTATCTATTGTTAAAAACAAAAATGCAATTTCAAAACGCCGTTATTTTATACGAGGCCATCTTTAAAAATGTTTTGTGTCCTATATAAAGGAAATATTTTTATGGCATATTCAACTGCGGATACGATTAAAGGTACTGCATATTCGTTATTTAGTATTTCATACGATAGTCGTTTTCTTACGCTTGCGACGAATGTAATCAACTTTTGTTATTAGTTTTTCAATAACCATGCAACTAAAACATTAAAATTGTGTTTTTGGTGTTAGTGCTCCATATCCATTTAAATTATACTATTTTTAATAGATAAGTAATAATTAAATAAACAAAAATAATTTTTAAAATAAATTATTTTGTATACAATTTTGCACGATATCAACAGAAGGAACATTTTGATTAATCGTCTTCAGGCGATTTAAATACGACTGCTATTTTTCATTGTATTCAGGTATAACGTAAGCATCATCGAGCTCACTGTTTTTTTACAAAGGCTATTTCTCTAATAAAATTTGGTAGACGTCATGACTGATATTCTCTTTCCGTTTATCATAAGCCCCGTAAATTGTTTATTACAATGTAGAATAAGTAAAAACTAGCCGCAGCAACGCGTGGTAGGGTCTGCTAGTTTATGTATATATTTTTTATTTCTTTAAGTATAATTATATGCAATGTATAAAATTATATTATTATGATGCAATGCGTGCTTAGTTAAAAAGTCATGACAAAAATAATTATTTCTTTTAATATATCGACGTTGTAATTAAAAAAAATTTGTACGAAAACAAATTTGCAATAGCGCACGATAACAGTCGCATTCGTTAGGGAAATTACCACCCGTATAATTGTTGTTTATGGATGTGTTATTCCGAAATTTATTAAACCTTTCACGGTTTACTCTTTCATTGCGAATGCTCAAATTTTGATTATATTTTTGCTTTGTTAGTAATTTTAACTTTGTTATAGATCTTATCGACAATAGCACGAAACTATATACATTTCTTTTAATTTACACCTTCTTCTATGTTTTATTGTTAACGAGAAACGATAAAACAATCGCAAATTCAATTGTCAGTTTTTAAAATGCACTGGTTTAAGCATCCTTAAGTAATATTTTTCATTATAGGATGGAGTTTTTAATACACATAGTTATTGTTTAAGAACATATAGTATTTATTTATTAACAATTGCACACATTAAATATTCTTTTTTAAAATAAAGTAATGACTTGGCGTAGGGATGTGACGACCTCACAGCCCACTTGACGTTGGATCAGCTTCACAGTGGGAGTAATTCAGAGACGCAGTAAAAGTCCAATTATTCAATTGTCTATCCACCTGCTCAGCGTGGCAATAATGTACAATACACAATTTAAATGGTTCTTAACAAAATTTCTATTAATATTTGGGTATACATTTATACTTATCACAGTCATAAATAATTTTTAAATGATATTTTAAGGATGCAAAATCAAATCCTATTATGACGAATAATATAGAGCAGAACAGGAAAGGTCACGTACAACAGACAAATATTACGAGGGAAGCAGTAATTTAATACGAAGACTGGTGTTAAAAAAGGAGGCGATAGAAATAAGTTTGATTGGGAAAGTAAAAATCTTTGACCTGAGCAGGCCCTGTTTAAGTGACCTTTAAAGTATGTTTCTTTTTGACCGACTTCCCTAAAGAAGAAGGTACTTAATTCGGAGTGCTTTTTTTTATATACGTTACCTCGTTGCTCCGCTCCTAGAGCGTTAATTTCGCACATTATTATTTAATTCATTGATAATTTCTTCCCATTGGTCCCATTTTTAAAATTAATTTTGCGATGAGTAATTGAACGGATATTTCAGAAAAAAATAGGACACCAAAAATCACAACCTAGTCCGATTAATTTATAAACGCCGCCTAAACCGTAAAAGATAGACATGAAATTTGTTTTACATAATTGTACTTTTTGAATTGGTCTATAATAAAGTCAGCAGTAGCACATGTCTATGTTTTAAGAATAACAAACAATAAACATTCTAATCCAAACATTTTCAAAAATTTAAATCAGACACATTTTTTTTTATTTACAAAAAGTTTATTTAAGATAATACTGTTTAAGTTCGCAATAAAGTTAATGCATTTAGAAAAAATCTTTATTCTATGTATATAAAACGTGTTGTAGACGACATTTTGAGAAAATGATCACCTCAGAAGTTATCAGAGTTTTAAAATTCGGTTGCAGAATAGGCGATGCAATTTCGAGCGAAAGATATTTTGTTGCGCTATTTAGAAGTCCTATAATTTTATTTCACTTTCAAGAATATCTAAAGTTACATTTCACTTCAAATAAAAGTACACTATACAGAATTTCTGTAAGGTTCTTCTTCTTAATAAAGTTTTCTCAAACATTATAACGGGATCGAGATAAGCTTAAAATTACAGCTTGAATTATTCCTTAGAAAATTATTTTTTATACATGCGTGATTTATGAATACAAAAATGTAGGTCGTCGGGTAGCACGTCCAGGCACGCCATGTTTGAAATTACAGTATTTTCACATCTGATTGGGTATACGCTTACATATTATTAGAACACTTTTGATCCGAGACTCTACTCACGGACAGAATCACATATGATGGTCTATATATGACTTGTTTATGAACTCCAGTAGTATATGTAGCAATTGATTTTTTTATTCGTATTGCTAAACTAAAGCTTTGCTTGACTAAAGCCGTGAGTATAATAATGGATATGCCTAGGAGGACGCTTGCATTTTAATTTAAGGTCAGAATTATATTATATTTATTGTGTTGTATTTTCTATATTCTTATTAACATACATATTTTTTATTCTTTTATTATTTATGTCATTACCTAAAACCCAAAATTCAGATGTTTTTGCTTATTTGATGCCCAAGTGATAAACTATATTTTTTTTAAATAATAAGTAGGATTTGCTGCGATCTTGTCCCTAAGTTTATCATATGTCGCAGAAAATTTATTGTAACATTAATAGAATTATAATAGCGAACTATTATATAACAAAAAAGAATAATGAAGAACGATCATGATTTCGCCGGAAGTCTGATGAAGATTACGTAAATACTAGCGACCCGCCCAGCTCCGCAAGGTAAAATACTGATATCTGTATAATCTATGGAAAAATGTATAAATTTATTTGCGTTTATCCACAATATCATACAAATTATAAATATAATCCATTCTCTTCAATTATTATATCTATTTAAAAAACAGCATCAAAATCCGTTAATTAGGTTTCAAAGATTTAAACATACATATGGATACAGGGACGGAGAATGGGACTTTATTTTATATTATGAAGTGATTGTGATATAACTGTCGAATTTATATTTGTTATATACATTTGTTAACGATTTTTCATACTTCTGTTTTCGTGTTTTAATTAATCTGTTAGTTATAATAAATAAAAAAAAAAACACAATTAAAGTCTTATCAAATCAAATCAAAACTTAGTCAACATTATCATCATCATCCTATCAGCCAGTAAGGCTTATTGTTGAGCATAGCCCCCCCATAAATCAAGAGGCAAAAACCTGCTTCCATGAGGCACTACGTACGTAACATAATATTTTTTGCGAGGCGGGAATCGAACCAACAACCTGCGACATTACAGATAATATAACAAACCAACAAATCATTGTTTGGGCGTCAAAACTTGCATACAATTTTGGAAGTGAAACTCTTTATCGGAGTTGGAAAAATATTTAGTTCCGTTACGCGCCATCTTTTTGATATCCCTACCACGCGTGATTCGAAGTATACTTTCTCCAGCGGAGTATAAATATGTAATAACGATATCAATGATAGTAATAATTATATTACAATTAATGAAATTCAATAATAATTGTTGTAGTAATAAGCTAAAGTGAAATAGATTGTACTAATGTCTATGATAATAAAAGCCTTTTATTAAACTTTATCTAATTTAACTTTATTCTACCAATTTCTGTAAAGTTGCATATAGTAAACTATTTTTTGATAAATAACGTCATAAACAAGTTTCACTTCTTACGAGCGTACGCTACTACACGCACACATTTTTTTTTTATTTTTATTGTTTTAGAACTTTGAATAGGGGTATTTCTTATTATAGCGACTACGCATTTTTCTATAACAAATGCGTCTACCCGTAAGCACTTTTGTCTACAGTTACAGAAATATAGGCAAATTATATATCTTGTATAAACCTTTTGTCTTACGTAACTAAGACCCTTTTAATAGACCGAAACGCGAATATTTGGAATGCCGGAAACCCTTTGTTAGTGTTGCTAAATTATATTCCTGGACGGTCTTATTTTTAGAATCTTATCATTTTGTTGCATGTATTAAAATTTATTCATGTTGTTTTCAGATTGCAATTAATAATTCAAACATCACTACATAGTATTAAACAAAGTCGCTTTCTTTGTCCCTTCATCCCTATGTATGCTTAAATCTTTAAAACTAAGTTATGGATATTTATGCGGTTTTTTTAATATATGGAATGGTTAAGGAGGAAGGTTTTTATGTATAATTCATGCATAATATTGAAGGGAAACGCTGATAAATTTAATTTTTCCATAGACTTTAGTGATATCAGTATAGCACTCGTGCAGGGCCGGGGCGGGTCGCTAGTTAAAGAATAAATAAACTAACATAAGCCAAAATTCGAGAAGAAAATTGGATTTGAATTAATAAGTGTACAGTATGTTATTATCAAATAGTTGTAAGTCATATAGTTGACGTTTGATTTTGTAACGCCTAAAGTCTTTCTGACAGTATGGTTAAATAGATCACTATTCGAGACGGAAGAAATATTTCTGTGCTATCAATAAAATACGTACCTGAGAAGAGTATCGGTGTGATATTCTGACACATAGTGGTATATTGTCTATTGTCCGCCTCCGTGGTCTAGCGGTATTGCCTCTTGCTTTATAAACCTGAGTTCGTGGTTTTGAATCCCGCGGCGAGACAACGTTGTGTTATCGTTGTTTTCTGGTTTGTTAGGACAATTTGGGTCAATCACTCAATTGTCTGAAAAGTAAAATGATAATATATGCGTTAGATGGACATGTAAAAAGTTGGTCTTCTCACCAACCCGAATCGAACCAGCGTGTAGGAATGCAGTCCAAAAACCCCGTAATTGAGAAGGGGAGGCCTATGTCCGGCAGTGGACTATCACAAGCTGATGATGATGTACATAATTTTGTATTTACAATATTAGAAAGCTTTCTTTGTTAATATTTTTTGACGGCTTTTTTGTTATTCTGCTTTATGATTACCAAAGTATTTAATACACTAATTATAGCACTATGCTCAGCATCGGGTCGTTTTCAAAGTTAATCATGTGCCAGCTCAAGCACTGCTAATTATATGAACCGTATTACATTAGTACAGAAAATTGCAAATTACTTGACTCTGACGTGCAACCGGTAGTAATTGCGCTTAACACGTTTAGCTGACTGACTTATTTATTCGAATTATATTTTAATTTATCTCTTGTATAATTAAAAGTAATTCTACAAGAGTCTATGCAGTTTTTTAATGAACTTACCATATGAACGTTATCTTTAACTAATTGTTATCCACGACTATATCCGCGTGGTAATGTAAAAAAATATATTCTTCTAGTTTTTTTTTGTCAGAAAAAAGTAGCATAAGTGGAAGTACAGGTCTCTTTCAGTGAAAGCCCAATGGGGCCAAAAAGAGTAATTTATTAAGTATTCTTTTCGATACTGTTCTGTACATAATTTATAACCATTATATTGTTTCAATAAATATGGTATGTATACTACATTATATTATAGCTTTTATCATAAAAAAATGAAATTGTATTATTAGTTTTTTGATTTCATTGTCACACTTAGTAAAAATTTAGACCCGATAAATTAAGATAGTAACTGGAAACTTCCTTATAAAAGATATAGTGATTACTTAATATTATAAATGAATGCAATTGAACATCATAACGTTATAGTTCAACTAATACTAAGCTTGTTTAAAATATTGCGAAATCACTGAATGGAATAAAACAAAGTTGCTTTCGCTATCTGTCTGTTCTTAAATTTTTCTAAATGCATACATTCTAAATGCATACAACGAAGAAACTGAATTTGAGTCATTTAGTTCGTAAATCAGGGTGACTATGTAAGCTCAGTGTTGTGACACAAAATGTTCTTAGCACGTTCTAAATGACACATTTTAAGTTTCTTTATTATTGTTACTTTGTACGGTAGGTTACATTATATTTGCAGTACAAGTTGTGCAATGACTGTTACTGCAATACATTTCGCACTGTGTTTTGCGAAGAGATTTTTGACAAGATATTTCTATGTAGAATTACTTTGTATAAACTTATGATATAAATTACTCAAACAGAAGAGAAAGGGTGTTAAGGGAAACGACAATAGTAGAAATAGAACATTCTAGATTACAAAATTTTCAGAGTAGTCGATTTACACTTTTTAGTTATAGAAATATAAATGTTAATATGACGAAAGAGAGGATTAAGAATAAGGCGCTAAAGAAGATAAATTTTTATGTTCGTTACCAATAGAAATCACAAAATCAGGAATTGGAAATAGCTACCAAGCAATTAAGAAACTTCCTCCGCAGCCTAGTGGTAAGGCCGCGTGCTTTAGAACCCGGAGGTCGTGAGTTCGAATCCTGCGGGGACTAAAGATATCATCGTTGTTGTTTCCTAGTTGGTCTGGAAAGTAAGATGATCCATGTGTAAGATGGGCATGTAAAAAGTCGGTCTACCCACCAACCCGCACTGGACTAGCGTGGTGGGATACGGTCCAAAAACCTCCTAATGAATTTTAATTTTTAAAAGATTAAAAATTTACAACATTTCTAGTCTATGTAACGCATTATTTACAAACATTCCGTGTTATTAGGCCAACCTATAACATACTTTATGATACATTAAACTACATTTTGCGCATAAAAATCCAGGGAAACATGTCTGTAAGCTTGAGACTTTCTTAAAAGCATGTTAGATCAGAAAATATTAACAGCCAACAACAAGCTCAAGTTCTGAAACAAATTAAAAAAGACTAAAGTTTTCTTAAGAATAAATTTACTTCCTGTACACAAGGGAGAATAACAAACGTTTGATTTATAAGATCGAAGGATTAGTTTCTGACGGAATTTTTGTGTACAAATTCGATTTTAAAACTTTCTTCTATAAATAATTGAATACTAAAATTTGTTCAGCTGTTTTCGAGGAGTCCGAGTCTCTATTATTTCAGTTTATTATTTTTCATTCAGCTTAAAATAATTGTAAAATAACATAAGGTGAATTATTCTGATACCGCGGAAATAGCAAAGCGGTGCAATTTCCGAGCGAGTTAATGATTGAAATGGGAATAAAGATGGATTGATATAATATTGTGTAAAAAATTTGGGTAAACATCAAAAAAGGTTTAAATCTGTTTAGTTGACCATATTAATATTGTAAAATACTTAAGGCTTTTTGTATACATCTAAATACACATATTATTTATAACAATAGTGTTAAAAAACTAGCTTGTACTTAGCTTATATCATTATATAACGGACAAAAGTACTTGCTATTCTTATTCTTAATTTATCATTTCTTGCTTACTTAAAATTAACATTCTAGGGTATTTAAATAATTTAAGAGTCTATAATAGAAAAAGATACATTAGCGGTTAGAAAATGAACAAGCAACGTCCATATTTATTTTTTAAAGTTATTAAAAATTGTTGTATTCACTGTATTTTTATTACAAATTGTCATTAAAAGTTAAAAATTTACGTCTAAAAATCCCGTACTAACAAATCTTTTATATATATATGTTTAAAAGTTAAGTTGAAAAGGAAAATATCATGGGAACACACATGTCTTTCTACTACGGTTTTTCCCTTGACCATGATCTATGTATTAGAGTGGAGAGTATTAAATTATAATATAACTGACTAAATTTTAATGCACATAGACGTGACCCATTTTAGAACGATCATGCAAGGTCTCGTAAGTAAAATAATTAATGACACAAAATCTAAGTAGGGTAAAGGGAGATATATTGGTGATATAAGTAATTTGGTGATATTTTTAAAAACACTTTTGATGCCGCGTTAGCAAATTGCTAAGTGTAAACGGTATAAAACCTTTCACTCGCTCCGGTAATTTGTCTCAGCGTTTGGCGAAAAAGCAATTCGCTAACGCGGTCCATAAAAGTGTTTAAAACTATCACAAATTACTATATCACCAATATATCTCCTACCCTATATCTTTATGAAAAACCTTTAATTTGTGTCTAGGCTGTTGTACAATTTTATAATTTAATTTTTTCAAGGGAGCTGATAATTGCTGAATCTAAATTTTGATTAAGTGGCGTAGGATTTATTTTTAATTAGCTAAGGGATGTTAAATCAAACAATTTTTGTTGTTTTTTTTTAATTTTTTATAATAGAAAAAAATTATACGTTTATGATAAATATGTAAATAATAATAAATATAGATAGAACTTTACTATTTCAGTAACATAAACTTTGATAGTTTAATGGCTCGTTGGTTGTTATAACGGTTTTGTTGAATCATTAAAACTTTGCCTTGTTACTGGTCTCTCGCGGGTGGTTGTAAGCAATTAGTGTATAAACCGGTACGAATACAGTAGTGTTTTAATACACAATATGAAAGTGGTTTATTTACTATGAGGTACATTTTTTTGTAAAATCTAACTCTAAATATAAGTAGGTTGTTAGTAAAAAAACCTTCTTACATTGACACGAATTGCCCTATACGCTATAAAGTTACTATACACGTACCTAGGCTATTGTTTTCCCTATTGTCCCACATTCCATACCAAGGGGGTACTTAATTCAGATAATGTTTTTCATGTAAAACCTCATCCCTCTGCTCCTAGTGCTCCAATTTTGGTCATTCTTATTTTTAAGTGAAAGGTGGAGCTGTCACGCGGTCCCATTAGTTTAAATAGTGTCTAGTATTTCAATAGATACACATCTTTTAAACTACTAATAACGAAATCATAAAAAAGACGTGATCAAAAACGCAAACCTAGTGAGATTCGATGGAGTACGCATTTTTCATTGCATCTTTTCAGCTTCAATTACATCAACACAACCAAAATAACGATTATTTCAGAGTTTCTGAAAAGTTTTATTTTTTGACGGTATACTTATACTTTAATGTCTACTAGATTTGTAATTATTGTTGACAAAAGTAAATTTTAGCCTTATTGTATAAAACTAGAATATTTTTCTTTCGCTTCCGTAGTATTATTGAAGCACGTAGCCGAGTAACACCGTAATATTAAAAAAAACGCCGATTATCCTGTTTGTATATGGCGTCAAATTAAAGAACTCTAACACAGTAACCAAAAATATTAATTTTGTGTATTATTTATGATTATTTATACGTAATAACTGTTTGATTTGTCAACATATTGAAATAATTTAACACATTTGACTTTGCGGCCACTTATTGTAGCGGATATATGCTGGAAGTTGAACGTAGAATAAATTTAATATTTAACGTATATTAATAATAATTAAAATATTAATAAAAATCCAACATTATAAAAATCCTTTTGATTTATTTGTCTTTAAACACATTATATGCTCCAGAAGAAGAATAAAAATTAGTTGTCTTCTAAAAAAATAACTTACATTTATTTTAAAACCACAACATTACATTGTTATTTTAATGACTGGTAGTCATGTTCATATTTATTCAACTATAAAATTATAACTTAAGTCTTTAAGTTCCATTTCTTTTATTATTCGATATAAAACATTTTCAAGGCATAAGAGAAAGTTTCATCGCACCAATAAAATATGTTGTGGTGAAAATAATTGTTGCAGATTGTTAGGACGTAAACTATCAAACTTTTATTATTACGATCGAGTTTTGTGCGATCGTGCAAGAAGCATTTATTCCTCGTTTTACAAAGCTATTACATTTTATTACAAGTTTTTTGTATGTATTTGCATAATAATTCTTTGTATCACTGTATTTACACCTAACCCAGAATAAGGTTGCGATTACTTTATACATTTAATAGCCGAATATTTTTATTGGTTATCCATATGCTGCATATGCTATTAGTAAGCAAGTCTACGCTTGCTATATTAAAACGAAGATAATAAATATGACACTGACGATGTTGGCGATTAATAATAAAACACGCGTAAAAGGATTACAAATTACCGTAGGAAGAATCATACTAAATTAAATAATTTTTGATCCTACCTTCTAGTACGTACAAACACAGTAATACAAAATGCTTATAAGGGCAAAGTAGCAAGCCAAGGTAGTATGTAATAAAAAAGAAGTTAGCAAAATTTATCTACATTTTTATAAATTATTCCCTATAAATTGCTTTGTTACATTAACTACAACAAAAAAATGCTGTATTATTTTGAAGTTTAAACGTTTTTAACGTTTAAACTAAAGTATTTAGTGCTCCGTAGCCTAGTGGATGGGCGTGTGCTTTAGAAACCGGAGGTCGTGGGTTTCGAATCCTGCAGGGACACCAACAAATTTTCATCGTTGTTTCCTGAAGTTGGTTAGGGCAATTTGGGCCGATCACCCAATTGTCCGAAAAGTAAGATGATCCATGCGTCGGATGGGCATGTAAAAAGTCAGGTCACCCACAACCCGCATTGGACCAGCGTGGTGGGATAGGTCCAAACCCTAATGCATGGGGTGTATTGGAGAGCCTATGTCAGCAGTGGACTAACACAGAGCTGATGATGTGTGTGTGTGTGAGTTTTAGTGCAAAAAGTAGTGTCCGACTGAAATTTTGGTTTCGGTTTCGGCCGGTTTCGCCAAAATCAAGTTTCGGCTGCAGTTTCGGTTTCGTCGTTTTCGTCGACTTTTGCGAAACCGAAACTGGTTTCGGAAGTTGTCATGTTTTCAAATTAAACGAAATTGTAGAAAGTAAGTGTATCATTAGTACAATCGAACTCAGATGCGTCGAATTTAGTTCAGACAACTATTTCAAATTACAAAAACAGATTGATGATTCATTTAGAAGGACGAGAAGGGACCAAAGTAATAGGAAAGAACATATTCACTCCTTGGAAACAAAAATAAATAAACACTGGAAACAGCATAGCTCAGATATTTGTTATTTTAATTAAGCGAAATTATCGATTCTCTTGATTTACTTTTTCTGAATATTCATTTTGATTTTTGTTGGTACGTGTTTTTGAAAATAAAGAAAAACCAAGTTCAGCTTGTTATTAAAAACCTGTGTAAAAAATTTACGACACGTGAGATTCGATGCGGATTTGGAGGCAACATTAAGTCCACTCTGCCCTATTACATTGTCACAAGGAGGAGGCTTCTCAATTTAGAGTATGCTGGGACAGCTACGGAAGACAAATATTTTGCAGTCGCTCATCGACCTCGTGCCTTTCAAGAAAATGCTGTCAAATATGGACATAATTCTTTTGAGTGACCGATGAATTACCATCTAATACGTAATTCGAGAAAAGAGCGTTTGAAAACGTTCAGCTATTATCTGTGAATAAATTCCAAAAAGTTGTAAAGAATCGTTTGTGTGTTAAAGGATATTATTACCGCAATGATAGATAACCCACCTTGGTAATGAAATTCTTTAAAAAAAAAATATTGAAAAAAGGGGATTAAAAAGTCCCGCTGATTTTTTTGCGCCGGTTCTTCTCAACGGCTTCTTTTTCCAAACCGGTGATAGTTTATTTGACAAGATTTTCTTATTGATATAAGAAGGTGTAATGCTTCAATATGGAATAAAGATCATATGGATATTCAAGCCATATTGACACAATTTTTAAAAACTACAAAAGTCCCCGCAAGGTGGCTGCTGAGAATCAAAAACAAAATCGACTTGCCATTCGAAGATATTGTAGGACAAGTTATCAGAACATTCTGAAAACACTTTGTCTAGTGTTTGAACAGTGGATGAAATATGGGTTCATCCTTTTGATCAAGAGACAAAACGGAAATCTTCGCAATGCAAACGGCCATTCTCACCGACCCCGAAAAATTTTCATGCGGCATCGGCTGACATGGCCTCAATATTTTGGGAGTTAGAAGTGAAATTTTTAATTGAATACCTGGAGCGTGGAAAAACAATAACAAGTTATAATGTAGCTTTAAATCTCAAGTTGAGAGTGCCGTCACTGAAAAAAAGATGAACATCGCACAGTTGTATTGTTTCATCTTGATATCGCCCCCGCACATAGGTTAGCACTAGCGATGGCTGCCATGCAGCAACCTGACTTCCAATTGGTTGGCCATCCCCTTATTCACCAGATGTATCTGGCACCTAGTTGCTTTTCATTTTGTCACCAAATTAACGCTGGAGTCGGTGTGTAAGGGGAATATGCAAAAAAATAAATATTTAAGTTGTCAATCTTGAACCAAAGTATTAACTAGTAAGATCTCAAAATACCAATACTTATAACTAACACAACAGTAACAATTAGTAATTTGTTTATTTCGCTTTGAGAATTAATTTTAAGAAATAATTGTTTTAAATTTAATATTTCTTTAATAAAAAAATATTACCAACTAAATACCTAATATACTGTGTCTCCATTTCATGCCTTAGTTAATGTGGAATAATGAGTAAAAGGCATCAAATTTCAGTATTTTAAAATTTTTTATATTTGATAAATTGAGTTTCGGTTTCAGTTTCGGCCGAAACTGAAGCCACGTCGAATTTCGGTTTCGGTTTCGGCCGGAAAACCAGTTTAGGTTGGACTCTATAAAAAGTAACAAACATACATCTATACGTTCTTACAAATTTTTACTATGAATGTAAATGTTACAGGCTTATAAAAGATTAAATTTTATGCTATGTCTTTCATTATTACAGTAATACCCTGCTGATATGAACAGAAGAGTTTGACCCCACTCATTCGCTGCGCTGAGACCTGGAATTTTACGCCACATCCATCCAGTAAAAAAGCTAGATTCAATTTTTTTTTGATACAGCAGCATTTTCACGTTACAGCTTTGTTATAGTAATAAGCTTTGAAGTGGTAGACGTTGGATTTAAGTAAAAGGGATGGTTAATACCAGAAATGCTTCTAATAATTATGAAATCATCCTCCATAACTAACCTCGAACTCCGACTACTACATCAATAAAGTTTAGTTTAGTTTCGATATTGATTACGGTCAATTCCTATCGTGCTACCTTCAGTGGAGTACAAATAACAGTATGGGACAGATTAGTTACCAAAGTTGCTTATCACAGGAGAAACTTTACATGGACTTTAAACCTAAATTTTACGGATTGCCTCATTGGCGAAAAGTTAAAGTTTTAGTCACATAAAAGTGTAAATTGTTTAAATATTATGAAATATTTTAATCGTATTGAATGTGAAATGTTGGATCTTAAATAAATATTTGTGGGACATAATTTGTTAAAACTAGTTACAACAATTCGGTTGGTTGCGTAACTGACTATAAATTTTTAGGTAAATTTAAATAGTTAAAAGTAAATAGAGGAGAAAAAAGAAGATCTTTAATGTCCTTCTTGAAGAAAATTAATAATGTCTTGGTTTATGTTCACTTCAAAAGGTAAGTAAACAGAGTAATAATGAAGGAAGATCGGGGTCAAATTATTCTCTTTGAAAGTTTATTAACAATCACAATTGTTTGACCTTGTTAATTATATTTTTATTTGAGTTTATAAGCGCTTAAAGTATAAAAGAAGATTTGATTAATATATGTGGGAAGTAAAATATTTGTCTGGGCTCATCCAAATTTGTTAACGGAAGAAAGAATGTAGATAAGACAAAAATAGAACGCAATATCAAATTTTTCAAAACAAACCTACTGTCAAGGCAGTTAAACAAAAATCTGTTATTACAAAAACATTATAAAGGAAGAATAATAAATAAGGTCAATTTAATTAGGTATAACTTCTAAAGTAAGCAATTTTATAATATAGTTGCCAATATACTAAATGTATGTTATGCACTTTTTTATTCATTTGTTTTATCAATTTAATTATAAAGTTATCTTTAAATAGAAGGTGCTTTGTATAACGTAAAGAAGTAAAACGTAGCGGTGTATTACTACCATTTCGTTGTACTTGTTGGAGTAACCTTTGCTTAGTTTAATTGATTATAATACTTATAATTTATTTATATTTACTGTAAGGTGTAAGTCACAGTTTGATTTTACATAAATTTTGACAATGTATTAACAGTTTTATAATATACTTGTTTAACAATCATCTTAAGTAGATCATAACATTTTTAGGAGGACATTCGTAATACAATATAATATATAGAATGAAATGAACAGGACAATACTGCATATATGCTCATATATTCAAATTGGGACATAACAACGGCCTAGGTACATTAATGGCAACGCTTTACACGACGTAATCTGTGCTCGCTTAGTTTGTTGATCTCGTTCTCTGCCCTTTTATCTCGGAAAAATGACTAAGACCTCATAGGGACAATGTGTGTTATCGGCCTGGAAAATAAAGTTTTAACGATAGGTAAGAGAATAAAAATAAATTTTCAATCATAGATGATAAGCAAATTTTGTTTATTTAATGAGCACAATATTAATGATTACTTTATAATTTTACAGAAATACTATAATTATTACAATATTTTAACGTAAGAACAGTACAACAAATAATACTTACTAAAATTACAATAAAACATAAGCATGTTGCAATTAGACATTATAGTTTGTTTACAAATACAGTAAATTTATTTTTGCACGAAAATAAATGATGTGACGACCCCACCGCCCACTTGATGGCGGATCTGGCTTACATTGGGAGTAAGACAGAGCCGTAATACAAGTGAAATTAATCGATTGTCAATGCCACCTAAAAATTATGTGTTACTCTTATTATTGGACGCCGTCTCGGCATTCATTAAAAAAAGGCTTATGTCCAGCAGTGGACTGCTAACGGCTGTTTATGATGATGATGATTATGGATGTTATTTAATATCAAAATTTATATTTGGAAATATCTAAACCTTATTACTTGCTATACCATATTACTTAAATGGTAATATGGTATAAACGAGAGGCTTAAAAGTACACATCACACACACACACGCCATCATCCGCCTGTGTTAGTCCACTGCTGGACATGGCCTCCCCTAATACACCCCTATCCATTAGGGGGTTTGTACCGTATCCCACTATGCTGGTCCAATGCGGGTTGGGGGGTGGACCAACTTTAATACGTATAACAAAAAGATATGCATTAAAATTTTTTAATGTCTGTCTGTCTGTCGGTTCGTTCTAACTAATCTCTCGAATGACAAGTTTAATTTTGATAAGTCTGTCACTGTAAGACAGCTGATGTGGGTAAGAGTAACTTGTGGTACTTTTTTTTTAAATTACATTTTTTTATATTAGGACTACCGTGCAGACGAAATCGCGGTAGGCATATATAGAAATGTATCTTCGCTACACACAAAAATTATGTTAATATACCCATTGTTATAAGTTCTTAAATATATTTAATAACTAAGTGTATTATTTTACAGTTTTTATTTCTTTTGGGTTTAAATCGTAAAAATAAGTTTTATCAATTATGCGACACTTAATGCGGACAAGGCTTTTGGATGAAAATTAAACTATTCCAAATCGATTGGAATCAAGCCTTAGTAAAAGCAATCATCATATAATATAATTGCGATAAAGATATGTTATGCAAAAGGCATTGGACAGCTAAACAGTCATTTTTATTTAGTCCAAAATCTAGCACATCCGATCTACCAATTGCAGCAAATGAGTTGGCTAGAACAATTTAGAGTCTGTCTGATAATTTTGGATGCGTGAAGCAAATTGTATTAGATTGACTCGTTTCTTAAGTAAGAAAAGCGGGGGTTGCTATTAAACGCGCTTATTGGCTGCCTTTTTTTACGCGGGAAAATGCCCACCCGTTCTAACAAGGGCAAAGATATCGGACTCGCACCAACTTAATCCACCACCATAATTAATCCAGGTGAATGAAGAGGAATCCACGGACGCTTTCACACTCTTTTGGAACCCCACTAGTGCTGGCCGCCTATGTCTCGAGTCTCGCGTAACTTCGTCTCGGCCCTTACACCTGGGCAATAGACCGCCCAAGTTAGTTACCCAGAAATTATTTAAACAGTTAAACGCCCTTTATTGCCACTAGTATCCAATTTTTACTGAATTGAGTCTGATAGACCTTCAAAAAATTGTCTTATTGGAACAAAATAAGTAATAAGTTATAATCCCCATAAAAATTGTATACAAGCGTAAAGAGAAAAGGATGATTCATATAATGGGTTTAAAATGGTCAGTGTCTAATTCCATGTGTTATTAATACTTTTGGGAAGTCCGGAAATTTCCTCAACACAAAACCTCTTCAAACGTGATTTACTATTAATCTTTGGCCTCCTTAAAGCATTCTGTTGAACACTATTGAATCTTGACTGCTAAAATAATTAACTTATCGTTACAAGTTTTTTAAATTACCCTACTATGATCGCCTTGTTAATAGTGTAATTATTTTGATTATGACTAGGCATTATATATACAAATTGGCAATTTCCATTCTTGTGTTTTTTATCGTTAATTTGATAAGGTGATTAGAACGTTCACCTGGTGGTAAGTGATGCCTGCCCAGCCCAAATTAAAAACAACGTACGAGGCCACTAACCCGCTCACTACCCTGAGACATGAAAAGTTATGTCTCTTTTGCCTAGTAATTACAGTGGCAACGTTGCCATACAAACCGAAAGACAGTATTTTTTGCACACTACACGCACTGCGGAGGTACAACCATAGACGGTCCCTTGTAAAAAGCGACCTACCTTCTTCAACATACAGTTTAAATTACACCTAATTATAACCTTTCCTAATTTAGGTCTATATAGAAATTCAAAGGTGTCACTTTACATGCTTCCTGTTGACGTACTATATTAAAGGCGCTGAGTTAAATCAGAATTTGAAATAGGAACAAAGTCAGCATATGCTACCAGCAGTAGACTCGGATGACTGATGAATAAAAAATAAACTTTTAGAAAGCAAAAGAGAGTGCTTGATTTGCTAAAACTGTGAGAGTAGAGTAGTCTCGCTTTTATTATTTATGTAATTTCATTGCTCTGCTTCTAAAGATACGTTTTACTAATTATTTTTTCTCAGACGGGAGTAGGTATCAACAGTCTAACTTGACTATTTAATCTGACATAATTTTGTTTTATAAAAAATTGTAAGTGTAAATTAGGTTAAAGCTCTCTGTCAAATATACCACATAATAACAAATATCCTTTCACCTCAACGACAAGAACATCTTTGTCATCGATACGCTAAGAAGAATAACAAGCTGGCAAGTTTCGGACCAATTGGAGGTTCTTCATCAGGACGAGTGGGATAACTTGACGGGACGCGACACTAATACCGATTTCACGTGAGTTCAGCCGTTTGTAGTACATATTTTAAATAAAATGATATTCTAAAAAACGAAAATGTGGCTCTAGTGTTTCGTACTATGTAAAAAAATAATAAAATCACTAAAATTTTATTACAAAACTTGTCTGACACTTCGGAAGCAAACATACATGTCGTAATAAATAATTTTCTATAATATCATCAATGAAAAAGTCTCTATAATTAATGTTTTATATCTTAAAAAATTGTTATATTATCGAAAACTAAACTAATATTCAAATTTACTTCTTTCGTCTTTTATTTTAGTTTTTAATAAAAAAAAAAAAAAAGACAGTCTTTTGTCTTCTAAAAATATTAATTATGTCGTACAATACGAACCCTTGGGTAACTAGATGTATTAAGTAAGCTCTATTATCTGATCTACTTTATGTGGCCTAAAAGTGTTTTAGGATATAATAATAAAATAAATTGTAATAAAACATAGGTGTCAGAGATTTAAATGTGACAAGTATTCGGGATGCAGTGATTTCACCACGAGAACTAGTTGTTTTAAGAGATTTTTTTTTTTTTTTCAAATACATCTGGATATGCCAAAATTTGTCGATAAGAAATAAATAATATTATTTAATTCAGAATACAAACGGTGTTTCTCAGCATATAAATTGCACTCTTCTGAAGCTTTGGAAGATATCTGTATCTTCTAAGCAATAAAATCCTTGCATAAGGTTAGTCATTTTTTACAAGTTATAAGCTAAAAATTTATAAGTTTAGTTATAAAGTATTACAGAAAACAAGTTCAAGTAATGTTTTTAATCACATACAGTTAAAACAACTGTTAACTTTACCTATACTTCTGTCTTTGTGGTTTGTTTGGTTAAAATCCTTTGTGAGTAATTTGAAGTAAAGTCTGTCAATTATTTTCTCAGCTGTCTCAACTTTGTACGAGTACGACAATCCCTTCTCCTTGTAATAGATTGGTTTCATATTTTGATATATACTGTTTATTGCTTGTACATTACGTAATTTCTTTTATATAATACATTACAAAATATTTCTTGGCGTAAAATTTAGTTAAAATCTGCACACTCACGTTAATTTTTTTTTTATAAGCTTACTGAGCAGCACAGTCGGCCACCTAATGAGAAAGTGGTCACCGATATTTAGACATTGGCATTACCAGTGGTATCGCCAAACGCTAGCCACCGTGAGACATGAATGTTATACGTCTCGTACCCAGTAAATGCGTGGACACGGTGCCTTCAAATTTGAACATCAGCACGTTCACACTACTGTTTCTCGGCTAAGAAATAGGTTGCCGATGTATCACCAGACGGTCTCCTGTAAATAGGACCTTAAACTATAAATTTTATTTTACAAACACAAAAAAAATATTATAGTTTTTTATTTATATATAAATTATTTGAATCATACCTTTAACATTTATGGTAGTTATTGTAGATTTATAGCAGATGTATATTATAATATTTTTATTAAGAAAGAATAAATACAAAATTCACGCATGAGTCAACGTGATACCATTGAAATCGTTATACGTTATACGAAATCCTTGGCCAAAAAAATTTTAGGAAGTAGTTTATCACCAAGATATTTTAAGAATCAGATACCGATAAGGCTCCTGTTATCGTCAATATTTAAGACATATAGGTTGCCATGTTCACTTGATATCTTAAGTAGGCCATGATTAAATCTAAAAAAAATAGTACCACATCATTGCTTCAACGGTAATATAAAACACGTAAGAACACCTTTGGAACTTCCCAAAGTAATAATAGATCGCCTCTTTTCAACATTATTGTAAGAGGAAATACGTCTACATTTCCTATAAAATATTTATGATTTTCGATGAAATATAGCACTGACGTGCGATATGCTCAACAAATCCTAACATAGGAACTTAAACCTAATAACTTATGCCTCATTTATTCATAGACATATCTATGAATGTCGCACAGGGCCATGCGTTACAAGAGAAACTGTGACATAGACAGTGTCAAGAGGTTATTTAAAAGCTCGAAATATATAAATAGATTTGTGTGGTTCAAGCCTCAGTTAATATAGAAGACATAATTGTCACATCAAAACGTGTAAAAGTGCAATGGATTTTACAAAATATTAAAAATGTTTGCTTTTGGATTCTTATTATGCCGTTACGCATGAATACTGCCACCACGGTGGTTATTTCTCCCAAAAGTAATGTGTTTAAACATTAGTCTTCAAGTTTAAAGGTGAACTTTATAATTTGAAAAACTAATAACTATATGATCTTACATTATTTTGTTTTATAAAAATAATTAGTATAATATGAATAATTATCTCTAAAGTCAATATATTAAACGTGTTAATATTATTTTGTACTATTTTTTCATTTCAACGCTAGTGTCGTGTTATTTTATAAAAAAATCGATAAAACCACGAAAATTGTAAAAAAAATGTTTTTGACACTTCGGAAGCAAACATGCATGTCGTAATAAATAATTTACCCATAATAACATAAATAACATCTATATATTGACAATTGTAAACATAGGCGGTTAAAAAATCTCATTAGTCATATTTAACCTTTGAAAACGATATTTTATTCTAGCATTTTTAACAATGAACTAAAAGGCTTATTTTGTAATCCTCATTAAAAAAGACAATAATGCGACTTCTTGATCTATTATTACATAGAGTACCGTTTGTTCCATTTTTACGTGAATACAGCGGGCAGCATAAACCCTTGCTTATTATGACATTAAACAAACCATTTTCATTACAAATAAAAGTACAGTTTATAATTAATGTTGTATAACTCAGAAATTATAGTATTATCTAGAAAAAAACTAATATTAAATTATTTCTTTTATTTACATATCAAATCCACTCATTTACGGATTTTTCGTGTTACTTAAATATATTTATTCCCGACGTTTCGGATTCTTTTCAGCATCCATGATCACGGGCAGACTAAGTTGGTATATGTCTGTACTCTATGTTTTCGAATAACCGTCAGTTTTATTTAAAAGATTGACATATCTTTCGATTTCTTAATTTTTAATGTTGGTTTGATGATGATCATGGATGCTGAAAAGTCCGAACGTCGAAAATAATTTAAGTAACCGGAAAATCCGTAAAAATGGTTTGATATCTAATATTAAATATATTTTCTTCTTCTTTTAGACTCTTTTTCCCAAAAAGTCCCATATTTGTAATTGTATGAAGCACAATTACAATTTTTTGAAGCTAAACGTGACCATTTTTGCCGTTGGAAAAATTTAGCTTATGGAGTCCCCGCCGCCAGAGCGAGGGGGCAGCAGGGATATGTGCTCCCCGACTAAGATGGAGCGGCCGGTATACCCAATAAGAAACCAACGGTTGCTCCTTTTTCATGTTGAGTAGTATACAGGAGACCATTGTGGATAAAATTAAATCATTGTTTTTAATAGAAAATTTATTAAGTATTTATATAAAAGCTCCTCCGTAGCCTAATGGTATGGGCGTTTTAGAAACCGGGGTCTGGGTTCGAATCCGGGGACCAACAAATTTTCATTGTTGTTCCTGTTAGTTGGGGCAATTTGGCCGATCACCCAACTGTCTGAAAATAAAGATGATCCGCGTCGTGGGCATGTAAAGTCAGTCCACCACCAACCCGCATTGGACCAGCGTGGTGGATACGGTCAAACCCTAATGGAGGGGTGTATTAGGGAGGCCATGTCCAGCGTGGACTAACAAAGGCTGATCATGTGTCATGTGTTATATAAAGCTAGTTCCTCCAAAGCTAACATTCATATAGTCAATAAATAATAGCAAGCAGCCTAAATCAACAGTAAAAGATATTTTAAAATGCATATTACGATAAGTAAACTGGTATTCGATTAGTTACTGAACAAAATTTTAAGGAAGATATCAAATTTCTAATAAACAAAATATTTAAGTTAATAACAGTAAGCAATCATCTAAATATGTTTTATTGAAATATGAGGTTGCTTTTACAGAATTATTACAACGTTATTCTAAGATGAAACAGATTTATGGACAACGTACGCATACCCGTATATCTGTGATTCAGTAAGACTGCTTTCAGCCTTACTGTCATAAATTTAGAATAAATCATGCAGGCTCTATCTGGCCCAAGAAAGGAGACCTTCTATTCGATGGCTCGTAAGTAAACTCAGCTAATGATATTTAAATCATAACTTTGGTTTAGTGAACTTTGCATTAAATATTAAACATGTAGATAAAAGTAAAAGTAGAAAGATATAATGAGATCAGTACTGTAACATAGGAATACCCTTATGTTACAGTACTATTATTGACAATAAAAAATTTACATATTATTGCTTAATTTTACAGTGCCACATTTATTTTAAAATAGTTTTAACTAAAACCATTATTATATGCAGTTCATTAAATCTGTGCAGACAGTGATAATTAGGTTAAAGAAAAATAATGACAAAAGAAACTATTCACTTCCGGTTTAGTTAGAAAAAAGGTATTTTTAAAATTAGCTTGTCCATAATGATAATGATTTTATGAAATATTACAATTGTATATGTTTGTACTGGAATTTTAAAAAAAATGTAAAATTTATAAAAAAATATCCCCTCATTATCATACAATATTGATACGAGATAGTGATCAGTTATTCTAAAGTCATCATCATAATAATTAACGGTAATATTGTATAAATTTGATTCAATTTTAAAATTAAATTTACATTAGCAACAAAGCGTTTTTCGCGACTTCATCCTCGTGGATTTATATATATGAAAATTCTGTTCAATATTTCCAAAAAAATCTTGTCACTTGACCAGCCATTTCAGAAATTAACAACAACAAACAGACAGACAAATTTTTTTAAAGTTGTTTTTTATATTCACCGGTTAAATATCACAACTTACTTATTTAAAAACTATATATAAGTTATTTTGATATTACACATCAATTTTAACGATTTGTATAGACTATGCTAATCATACGAAATATGCAGTAGTAGCAGTGCTGACGAAATATTAGCGACTATCAGTAAATTAGCATGCCCATTGCAACGTTAGGAATAATGTAACACAGTCCACGGCTTTTAACCTAATGCACTCGTATATTAGTGCAATGTTGAACGGTGTCCAATATCACTTATTCAGCATGAGCCTGTAATAGTCCACTGCTGGACATAGGCCTCCCCTAATACATCCAGTAATAATACGCAGACCAGTACACATATAAGAGGATATACTTTTGCCTAACATGCGATTTGTACGTAACACTTGGCTATTTTGTATTTAATATTTTGTAGGTGCGCTAAATAGTAAGTTAACATAGTTCATAAAAAATTTCATGAAGAGAAAATAGAATAAGGGTATGATCAATGTTGTCTTTCAGAGATGACCTTCGGGACTGCGACATAAAATTTCACTTACGGCCATATGATGTCGCTTACCCAACTATGGGGCGGGATATATTAGATATTTCTCAGCATAATAATGCAAAAATCCGCAGAAGGACGATGGTAACCAATATAGGCCTAAGTTACGTATAATAAGCAAGCTAAAGTGGAAAGGGGCCGGCCCCATAACTCGTAGAATCGAAATCCGTTGGGGAAGAAAGGTTCTGGAGTGGAAGTCTTTTACTGGCCATTGCAGTGTCAGGCACCCTATGACAAGGAGTAACAACCTATTCAAATGAGATGGAGTTCGATGGATGAGGCATGTGCTCAGTAGTGCTTTGACAAGCTGGAAACGATGAAAGCTAATTGTAAATTATGAATATAAAAACATTAAAAATCTTTTAGAAAGTCATTTAGATTGTGAGTAAAATTCATTTAAAATATGATTATAATTCGATGTGAAACATCTATATAAAAATTTAGTGCCTTAACACTATTTTATGGACATAAGGCCATCTATTGTGTTTAATGTGCAGCAGTAATAAATTCTCCCTGTTAATGGACGAGACGTGGTAATCGGGTTTATAAATTATTTCTTACATAATTAAATTTCTCAATAAAAGTTTTATTAAACATTACAAAACGCAGTACATATTGTCAATTTAAGACTTAATGGAATACATAAACACGAAAACCAAAGTCATTGACAAAGGTATATCACAGCGATAAGGAGGTTTTATAAGATGCTAATCTGTACCGTCCATACATTTAGATATAGGACACTACTTTCCGCCTTAACCTTAGGTGTGTTTCTTAAAAATTGAGTAAGTATACTCGTTTGGTATTAATGCCTAGTGGAAAAGGCTGCTCCGGCGTTAGAACTGAATAAACCTGCATTAATATTATAGATCAAGGTATATTCAATGTAATTCCAAAAGTAGTCTTGGAATTAGAAAAATTTTTACCAGTGGTGGTAGGTTCCATTACAGGGCTGTCTGGGCGGTATCACTGCGGTCCTGTTTCTGACGCAAAGCAGAAGTGGGAACATCTACTGTGTTCCAGTTGGTTCACTTATGACATTTACTTCAACGGACTTAAACCTATGTCTCATGTTGGCAGAACATTGGTCGGATCAATTTATTTCACCAGTAACCTTGTTACAGTTGAATTATTTACTTGAAGGAACAGTTGCGGTGCCAAGAACAATTTGTTAGAAGCTTGAGTTGTTTGTTCCAACAAAGATTTACGGCCATGTAAAAGCAATTGCCGTTAGAGCTTGGTGAGATTAATTTTAAAATAGATAACGTACAGTTAACAATCCATAAATGCGAAAGTTTGTATGTATGTATATTTGTTACTACAAACTACATGGAGGATTTTAATAAAATTTACAGTAATATTGACTAAATATCAGAATAACTAATAGGTTATAATGTTTTAGGGATTAGGTGTAAATTGTTCAATACATAATAAAAAGTGTACGCAGCAAAAATCTGCTATACGCGAACTATTATGGTGAATGAGATGAGTAATAATTATAATCTCAAAACAACTATTTACTGGAATAGTTACTATGGGCACTAAAAATTAGTCTTATCATATAGAAGCATTGAAATGGTATTTTTAATACCTTATCTATATTATAAATTACTTGTCCATCAAAATTAAAAAAACGAATGTCATGCATTCTAAAATACTATTTTCTTTCAAAATATACAATACATATTGTCAAATTTGGTGGAGCGGAAAACGAAACATACCATAAAAATATTTTTAATCAAAAGAAAAACCGCTCCGTATGAAGCACCTCCTCCTTTTACGAAAATATAGATTAGACACGAGAATAAGTGTTATTAATTTAATAACGCTAAAACGACTAAGAATTAATATAATTAAGTTAAGCATGTTCAGGCACTTTACCTAACATGATATGATTAAATGTATTAATAAGGTTAATAGTAAAGTTTTTTGTGTTTTTATACTCATAATATTTACAATTAGCTCCTTCATCGTTTCAGCTTGTCAAAGCTTACTACTGAGCACATGCCTCCACCTTAAGTCGCTAAGAGGCACGATCCTGTTCCACCAGCATCCACCGAACTCCATCTCATTTGAACAGGTTGTTACTCCTTGTCATGGGTTGACACTGCAATGGCCAGTAAAAGGCTTCCACTTCAGAACCTTTTCTTCTATATTCTACAGTTATGGGGCCCTTTCCACTTTAACTTATTAGTGCAACTTAGGCCTATGTTGGTTAACATCGTCCTTCTGCGGATGTTTGCATTATTATGCTGAGAAATATCTAATATATCCCGCCCCATAGTTGGGTAAGCGACATCATATGGCCGTAAGTGAAGTTTTATGTCGCAGTCCCGAAGGTCATCTCCGGCAGACAACATTGATCATATCCTTATTCTATTTTCTCTTCATGAAGTTCTTATGCTGAAACAAAAATTATCTGACATACAAAATATGCTAGGTGTGTGTGTCTCTTAAACTGTATACTTAACGAAGCAATGACACCGGAGACGGTGGATTTAAAACTGTTATATGTTGAAAAATGCAAAGTAAGGGCCTATCAGTCCATCATGTAATATAGGTTATTAGAATGAAACCAAATTTCGCTATGATTTTAAAACTGCGTCGGTTAACATCACTACATTATAGAAATAAGAGTACTTTTGGAAACACGAAAACTGTCCTTTTAAAACATATCAAAAAATATTCTTTTCTCAGCTGAAGTGACTAAAGAAAATCCTTCATATGTTGTTATAATTAGGTTGCAAGAGTAAAGTATTACTTATAACTACTACATTTGTACAACTTATGAAAAAGTCGTAGTAGTATTCATAATTTCAACCTTATAACTAAAAATATGTATTCCAATTGAATTTTATGTATGTAAAAATGTTATTAAAATTCTCGTTAACGTACTAGGGATGGAAAAAAACATTGATTAAAATTATTGGTTTGAGTGGAAAAACCATTAATTAAAACGTTAATTAAAAGTTTGTAGCGGATGTATACTATTTTTAAATTAAATATGCGGTAAGAGGTATATGCTATGCTTTTATAAGTTGTTGTGTAATTTTAATATTTGTTAGTTAAAATACTTATAACTAATTTCGTATACGGTGCTAGAGATATTAGAAAAATATGTAATATAAGAATTAATAAAAGTAATTGTAAGTAGCAAAGTAAAAACCAAAATAGAAAGATTTGTCTTTAGTGACGTTTATACAATATATAATATATTGTACAGTAAATATTATGTGAATATAGTCTTTAGAAATTAGTCTTTTTGCAGTGTCCTCTTTATATGGCACAGTCTGAATAAAAATCGGTACCTAATTTCAGCGCAAAGCAGTCAGATAAAAATACGCCTGTCTACTGGTTTGAAGGCGATTGTATCTAGCCTTATTACTGTGTACACTAGATGTAACATTTCGACTACCAATCAAGCAATCTCAAGGTGGTGGGTAGATGTTTGCCGTCTTACGCTGCTACCCTCATGAACTGAGCAATATGTCTCACGTAATATAGAGGTATAAGTTTAAATATACATAGAAATATACTCATGAATAGTAGTACCACGTTCAATATATCAACTTTATAACTTTGCCTATTCAAATCACACTCCTTGCTTCAATTTGTTTACAGATTTTAATCAATACTATGTATAAACCCGTGGCAGAAATTTTGTTAACTAACATCATTGTTTTGCTTTGTTATTTATCGAAATGTTTGCAGGGATAATACTTTAAATATTTACAAATTGTTATAAAACAAATCAGTTATTTTAAAACAATTCTTTGATGAGAGAAATCGTGATAGCAAAGTCTTCGCACCGTAGGTCATAACGGGTAGGACGCACTGATCGCAGACTTTCGATTTGAGGCTCTGTGGGATGGGTGACGAGTAAACTTGACGAAGATTATTAAAAGCTGACTAGCCCAGCCGGATATTTCCTGGCCTCTCTCTCAAAAATGTTTCTACCTAGTTCGAGCGTTTGCCCTAGGTAAACGTACTCCGAAACCTCTTCGAAAGAGGTGCCATCGATTGTGATTAGTCTCGAATCAACGTGCTCGTTAAACATGACCCTGGTTTTACTCAAGGCCAATGCGGTTTTTTGGTTTACTAAAGATTTATGGTCTCTTACAACACTACTTGTGTCTATATTTTAAGAATCACTCATTGCTCTAATTTATTTAGTTTAATTTTATGCGATAAATTTGTGTTTGATACCGTGTGTACTTGATTGCCCATTGAAAGGTCCAATTATTTTTTGTTATATTATGCACACAAACGTTCCATGAACGTAACTTAATCAGCTCAAAGTAATTCCAGCGGTAATTTAAAGCTGCATGAAAATAAATTAAAGTTGTTTATGTCGGAACGTGGCTCTCCGAGTGATGAGTTTTATTACAATCCTTGGTCGTCCTACAATTTAATGTTTTATTTTTTATTTTTTCATTATTTGTGGTGTAGTGAAATGTTTGTTACAGAGCTATCAAGCTTTAATAAATATTCAAATAACATTTTTTGAATATTATCATAATGATATATTTTTCGTACTTATTACATAAATATATTATGATTGGTTGAGAGACTAGGGTTTAATAATAAAAGAAAAAGATAATTGCGTGCTGAGTTTCTTACACTCGTTGTTGTCAAGTCAGAGGCTTCTTTACCGAAACGATGGTAGATTAATTGACCATCAATAAGAAAGTGTATTGCTTTTATAGAAAACATATCAGACTGAATTGGTGAAAATTGCAACTTTTTTTAAATGATAAAAACGTTTATAAGCTCCACAGCAAGCTTGAATTATCTGAATAATTTCTGAATTTTAATTTTATACAGATATACAGTTATAAAATTAATTTACGAAAACTTCCACGCCAAGTTCTATGGCTGGTAACAAAAAAAAACATTTAAAGAAAACATAATTGTATGGAATGAAATGTGAAAACTGGCTTAAAAGTAATTTCAGATTCTTTTTTATTTTATTATTGTCGCCATATTACTTTTTCTCATAGAATTAAGACCAAATTTCTCACAGGAATCATAAAAACGGTTATTTATACTTAATTTGATTAATAAATAGAATTTGTCGGTGTTAGAAAACTTAAAGAAGGCTTCAAACAGCATTAGCATACACCTTTCTTCTTAACCTTATAGGTTCCCATTTTATTAATGGCTTCTCAAGTCAGCTTCGGTTACTTTTCCGAGTGTACGGTAAATGGTAGCAGTAGTTGATAGGAAAAGCGGCACTCCTTGGCCACCGGTAAGCACACTAGCCACCCTAAAAATGTTTCCCAAATTCTCCTAAGCATACACTCTGCAGAATTTCTTTTGATCAACTCGCTTGAAGCAGTTTTCACGATGGCTGTAATTAGGCTGGCCACATGTAATGAAGGTATCATTCAGCGAAGTTATGTATTTAATGCAATAACGTATGAAAAATGTAATGAGGCATATTAAAAGCTAATTTAAGTCATAGTCTATTTATGAAGAGAAATACAAATCAGGTTTTAGTCACACAGATTTTGATTTAAGGAATACGCGAATAATCAAACTTAGCATATAAAAACTATCGCAGAAACACCAAATAAAGTCAATAGACAGAGGGTAATAAAGAATGTTAGTAGCACAACTCGTTGCAGATTGTCTAGGCGTAAACTATTAAACTTTTATTATTTCCGTTGAGTTCTTAGGAAATATTTCGATCAGACTGCTCGTTATTATTTTCTTTTTATTAAATGATCATTTATTTAAGTCAAATTATTTTGTTATGATTTCCGCCATTTACCAGCGTGACCATTTTGCAATGCAGTGAGTCTTGGAGCTGCATGAGTAGTAGAGAGTGGGTTGAAAGCTCTAGTTCATTCGCAATGTTCACTCACTTATCTACTCTTGATAATCAAGCAGTACAAAATATTTTTACAGAGTTTTTTGCGTCTTGACTGAGCTAAATATTACAAAAGGGTATCAATAAATCGACTGGATTCTTTCAATATTGAATAGAAAGTATTTTTTTTTTATAAATAATAACATTTCATTCGTAAATCCTAATCTATTTCTGCAAAAATCAATAATGCATTTAAGCCTACTTAATCAAAACTGGATTTTTAAATTTTACGTTAAGTCTGTCTCAATCAGTAAAACAAAATTCGATACCAAAAATAGCAATGTGTAATTGATAAACGGTCGAAATTATTTTTTGTAAATATTTTATGTGTAAAAATAATTGATTTTAGCTTTAAACTGGCTGATTTTAAGAATTAGGACAATATAGATGATATATGATACGATGCCTTGGAGTCTACTTTAGAAAATGGAAACCGAAGCTTTACTCTTAGACTAGTGCGACACAGATATTGCTGGATAAAATTAAATAAAGACTCTATAGCAGTATCAAAACGGTTTTAAACGCAATAAAGCGAATGCTATTTTTTCGTAAAAACGTATGAAAACAAATATCGACGCGACGAGAAAATAAATAGCTGGGAGGAAATACTCTCTCAATTGAATATTTATCAAAGACATTTTTATCGGATGAAATCTTTCCAATAGAAGGCGGCTTTTCTTACATTACTAATCTAAATATCAAATAGATTAGGGCAGATGCTGAAAGATGTTAAGAATATTGAAAAAAGAACATATTGCGGGCTATGTTTGTCATAACTACTTAATTTCCAAAATAAAAAAAAAAATTTTGCTTTTTTACTCTAAATTAAAATAATAAGTTCAACAATATACAGCTATTACTTCATATACATAAATCATCAGCCTGTGATAGTCCAGTGCTGTACATAGGCCTCCCCTAATACACCCCTATTCATTGGGGGGGGGGCTTAGACCGTATCCCACCACACTGGTCCAATGTGGGTTGGTAGGTGGACCGACCTTTTACATGCCCATCCGACGCATGGATCATCTTACTTCTCAGACAATTGGGTAATAGTCCAAATTTACCCTAAAAAACTAGGAAACAATAATAAAAATTGGTCGAGTCCCCGCAGGATTCGAACCCACGATATTTTCCCGGTTTCTAAAGCTCAGGCCTATACTACTACTAGTCTACGGAGACAGCTATTAACCATCCATAAAACAGTAATAATGTTGTGGTAAATTTATTCTTGCGGCAATATAACAAACGTTTAACGGTGAACGAAAACTCTAGTATTCCTCTAAAATTAAATATTACTGTAAGTCTAAAATTATTTTTAAAGATTCCTTATATTATTACATTTGAAATTACTACGGTAAACTTGATTGACATTCAAGTTAAATCTTTCACCCTTGATCTCACAATCCTCAAGATCTATTATATTATCCGTTTAGTGGACAACAGAATTTTATATTACTGTCTGTTCCTTTGGTCCATAGAGAAATATAGTGTAATTATATCGTGGTCTGAATTTGTAAGCCAACATAAGCTATACAATGCCGAACCCGAACAAATTTCGTGGGCTAGAATAGAACATCGGTTTGCATACGCTTTGGCTGTCTGATGATTATAATTATAAGTAATTCGTAATGATCGAAGTAAATTATGGTAAAACTACATACAAAAAGTAAAAGGATTTAAATTGGCGTAAGTATAACAAGCTCCAAAAATGGGTGAAAATAGTGCCTTTATATTTTTACATTCAAGGGGCGATCCTTTAATTTTTATTAAGTACGCATTGATTAAAAATCGTTACCTGATCCTGTTTGCATAATAATGACTGTAATGCCCTAAATCTCCCTTCACTACTCACTTTTTATCATTTGATCCACCGTACTCCATAGATTTTTTTAGGTTGGCTTCATTACGCAAGGTTGAGTACACCATGAAGAACGTTCAGCATCGCGGTGGATGTTTATGGAATAAGTTAATTGATGCTTTTTTTTTATGTCCTAGGCCATATGTTTAACTTTCCTCTTAGTTTTAGTCCATTAACTTTTTAAACTGAAGCTTTCATTATACCCAAAGCAAAATTTCCTTTACTAATCTTTTTTTTTAAATACCCTTTTTGTCTGTTACTTACTTAGACGCATTAAAAAAAATACACATATCCTCCCCGCGTGTACAAAGATGGGATGTTGGACTTACATCCACTAACAAAAATGCAATACGGACTTTCACACCCTTCTCTCACTCTTCTATGATCCTCCCAACATCATCGTCATCCTCGTAAAGCAATGCAAAATGTCTTTGCGAGAGGAACCTGGCCAACCGTTCCTCTTAGCTTCCGGGTACCTTGAGCTGGTTAGATACTAAAACTACTAAAACGGGAAAAATATAAAAAAACGGTAAAAAAATATTCGACAAATGTGCAAACCGTTATATATATTGCACCTGATTTGTTGTTTATTTTATATGATGGTTACTACTGGGTGGAATATTTAACATCGCTAACGTACTCGTTGTGGTATTTCTTACAATTTTTTACGTAAGAGGATTATGTTTGATTTTATTTAATGATGCAGTGATAATTCTTATCTTAATTTAAGTGAAAATTTTGCTGATAGGTTTTGTTTAATAAGGAAGCAAATGGGATAGCACCACCTCTGTGTGCCTATTTCTATCATAAATTAGCGGTCTGTGGACACTACTTTCTTTTGTGATTAAGTATAAACTGGGTAAATGAGACTTAACATCTCTTGTTTCTTAAACTTTCTTTGACCTTAAGCGATTAAAAAAATGTCAACAAAATACAAATAATGTAAGATGGAAATAAAGTAGATCGCTAGGAAATTAAACGACAATGTATTTGAATAACCTTTTACTGGTAATTTATTCTCAGCACAATATGATTTAAAAAGCGTTAAATCATGTCTTATGAAATATGTTTCCTTTATAAACTGTGTTCAGAAAAACAACGGCAGTTAAGGTTTGAACCAAAATTTTATTATGAAAACTGCGTAACACCGATAAATATTTTTTTTGAGGTACTTGATTCGGTAATTTTTTATTTTTATGGCTACTATAAAATGTTTTTGTTTGACAAGCATTCCTCCTCGTATGGTACTGGTAATGGATTTTTTTAGAAATTTCTAAAATAAAGAAGCTACGCCATCCAAAGTAACAGCTTTTATGGTACTATTTTAAAACGTTGGCAAAACTATAAGTGACCGACAAAAACGTGTATCTATCATATGTTGTATTTTGAAAATAATTAACAGTAACAACAATGTAAACATTTTTTTAAATATCACACACACACAGACACCATCAGCCTCTGGAAGTCCACTGCTGTGCATAGGCCTCCCCTAATACACCCCTATTCATTAGGGGGCTTAAACCGTATCCCACCACGCTGGTCCAATGTGGGTTGGTGGGTAGATCGACCTTTTACATGCCCATCAAGAGCAAAGCGAGGAGCTTACTTTTCAGATAATTGGACGATCGGCCCAAATTGCCCTAACCAACTAGAAAACAACAAAGAAAATTCCTCCGTAGCCTAGTGGTACGGGCGTGTGCTTTGAAAACCGGAGGTCGTGGGTTCGAATATGGCGGAGACTTGACAAATTTAAAACGTAATAAACAATTTTTAATTTTAATTTAAGGCAATTGAGAGCCCTTGATCAATAAAATAACTATAAATCATTTTCTAAAATATATCAATATAACGTATTTTTGATGGCATCTGAATAAATCAATAGCATAAAACAAATCAACGATTCATAAATCCACGACAGAAAAGTGTTGCTGCATTATCATAAAGGCGCGTCGTTAGCAGTTTTTACGGATAACAACTGAAAAGATAGAACTATATATTTTAAGCAATAGCATATCTTTTGTTGGAGTATAAAATTGTACCTATAATAATTGTATATCTACTATGAAATATTAGAATAACGATTCTAATATAAATTACGTTGAGGTGTCAGAAAATATAGTTTACTTCTCTGTAGATGTCAGTTATATTCTAGGTCATAATTTTTGTTAAAATCTGTCCTCAAAATCGGCTCATAATCGTCAAATATTTTTGAGATATTGCAAGAAAATCGCTTTTTCGGTAGGAAAACCCAATTATTGACTACTGCAAGTGCACGAAACGTCGATAGTTAAAACATGAATTATTTACGTATAGAGGCGGTAAAATCCGTTAAAATTGCGGTTACTAAATAAATCCACTAATAAGCATTTTTTCAAATAATTCTTTAATAGTTTTTGAAAGCAAAATACGATTAAAGAATTATTATATTTCATTTTTTTACATAGCCGTCCTCATTAATAAAAGCGTGGTGCTTTTAAACAAAGAACGTGAATTATTAATGACACTGCTGTGTGTAATCCATTAAGAGCGTGATGGTATAGTATATACTATGAATTGAAGTGATGTGAGTTAAAAAACACCACGTTGAAAATTAAATGCATAAAAATTCCAGTTTACCTGAGCAACTACCTCAAAGTTACTTTAACATAAAAATTTTATTTTATTCTAAATTACTAAATTTTTATATCCTGCAGAAAAAACGTCTATTAGTTTTTTGCAAAAACTAGCAAAATACAGTTATTATATATCTCGTGTTTTCAAATCACATCGGATTTCTCATTTTCTTAAGTGAATATTTTTTTCTTATTTTGAGATTAAAATAACAAATGTGGCTTAATACCCTGACCTTGTGCGATAAAAACTGTAGCTAAATCTTGTTTAATAATTATTGCTAAGCTAGTATCGTGTGTCTTGAAAATATGTGCACAATAATGCCAAAATATATTGCATGTCGCTAATTAAATGGAGTTAATTATTTGTCTATATATTATTATTTACAAAATTATAGTTAATCCTTAAAGTTACCGCATATTTAATTTTTAACATCTTGTTTGAGATCCGAAACATTAAAGCTAATTAATCAAAACTCGACACATATGAAACGTCAAACGATTAAATTTTTTAAATTACGTCATAGTGTCTACAAGTGTTCTAGAAACAGTTAATTGGGTTATATGGTACTCATAGCTTAATATCATTAAGATGTTTTCTCTGCGTTCGAGCTTGTGTGTGTCTGTGTATATATTTAATCTATTACGTTTTATTGATATATTTATGTAATTGCCTTCTTAATCTAGTGGAATGGGGTTACGCTTCAGAAACCGGAGGTCATAGGCTCGAATCCTGTGAGAAATTAACAAACTCCTATAGTTGGAATAAATACTTATGATAAAAGAAAATTTTGTTATTAAAATAATAATAATTTTAGAACCCGGATAAACCACGAGGAGGTGAAAGTTTCGACAAATCGTTAAAATGGTAAAAAATTACCGCTGTATTTAAAAGAGTTTAACTATCTGAGTTAGTGCCACGATAAGTAAAAGCCCAATATCATGTGGAGAAAGAGAGAAGAAACTGATCATAGTTTACGTAAAACCTAAGTTCACATCATTCTTTATAGCAATGGCCTGTGTTTTTGACTCATAATACAAATAATATATTATTTTTTTAAAATACAGGGTGGCCCATAAGTCCTTTGATATGAAAAAAAAAATATTAAAATAAAACTATTTACATTATGAATAAAATTTTTATTTACAAAAAAAGCTTAAAAAACGGGAATTATTTATTGAAAATAACATCTTCTAAATGTAATCCGTTGCGATCACGGCACTCTTGCAAACGACGTCTAAAATTGTCGATGACTGCGGGGCACGTCACTGCTGAAATGCTTGTCATTTCTCTGCGGATGTTTTCTTTTAGGGCCTCAATCGACCGCGGGTTTGTGTCGCATTCTTTAGCCTTAAGGTAGCCCCACAAAAATCAATCCATCGAGGTCAGATCTTGACTACAAGATCACTTTGCCAGGAAAAAGTTGACGAATAACCGAATAACGGGCATAGCAGTGGTAGAGGTGTGAGAAGTGGCCCCATCCTGTTGAAACCACGTCCTGGCATTAAAGCCTGAAAAGTTTTGCAATCTTGGTCAGAAAAACTATTCGATCATAGCCACATATCGCTCCAACGTAACAGTAACTGCTCGCCCTCTGCCATCCTCAAAGAAGTAAGGCCCTAGGATACCATGGGCTGACATAGCGGCCAAACAGTCACTTTCGGACTATGTAAGGGCTCCAATAGCGACAATTTTGTTTACTAACATGAATCGTCAGAGAATATTATGTCATTGAAGGAAGTAAACCGATTCAACATTTCATTCGCATAATTTTGTCTTTGAATACCGTCGGTTTCCTGTAATTCTTGAACCAACTGAATTTTGTAAGTCCGTTGTAACGATGTCCTGGATACGTTTAATGCTCTGGCGCGCTTACGAGTTGACTGTGTCGGATTTTCGCGAATAGACTGTGTCACTGTGTCTATTTTTTGTTCCAGTGTGACGTCCTTGGGCGACCCAACCGCGTTTATCTAACGTCGAACCGGTCTCCTCGAACTTAGCAACCCAGTTCTTAATCGTTTGAAGAGTTGGAGTGTCGTCAAAGTTGTGTAAACCTTTGTGTTCTCGAAATTTACGCCGCGCAACGGTTGCGGAATTGTCGTTTTATAAAACTCGGCACAAAACGCACGGTCGCTCCGTAAAACGCTCCATCGCGACCAAATTCCCAGAAACCGAAGTATTACTCCCCGCTTCCCTGCACCGCTCACGCGCGCCCTGTTCGTTTTATTCAAATTTTACTTTTCAAAGAACTTATGGTATTTTTTACAGATAAAGCAATCATTGCAGCCCTGATTAATTCAAACTTTGGTAGCAGCGAGTAGATTAGATTTGCTTTAGTATGGTTACATACAAACTCGGAAAAATATGTCAGCTTCATTAAATGAACCGAGTGTATACATTTTAATGAATATTATATTAAATAAATCGTAAAATCGGACATAAATTAATAATGATTAAAAGTTTTATTTTTACTATTGTGCCTACAAGTTTCAGGCAGTGTTATATTTAATAATTAACAATGACTAGAAAAAAAAACTTATGAACGTTTAACGTTTAAATTGACCGTTTTTTAGAAAACTCGAAATTGTTATTTTTAGTACTCATTAAATAAGACATGTAAAATGATTGTACTGAGCTGGATCGTGTCGTTTATGTGTCCCATGGTCCCATGGGTCCCTAAGAGGTTGAAGAAAGACGAATAACTAAATGTTAAATAGTTAAATGGTAAAAACTACGTAAATCTGCTGTATTTCATTATCTGTTCTAATTTTTATATGACTGACTTTTAAATAAGTAAAAAGAATTATTTTTTATGGCAAACGCAGGCAGGCATGCAGTCGGGATGGAAAGTGATCACCGCCGCCCATAGACATTAGCAATGCCAGTGGTATCGCCAACGCGCTGCCTACCGTGAGACATAGGATGTTAAGTCTCGTTTACCCCAGTAAATACGCTGGCTTCTGTGCCCTTTAAACCGGAACACAGTTGTGTTTTCACACTACTGCTTCGCGGCAGAAATAGGCACCGCGGTGGTATCCACCCAGACGGTCTCCTATAAACAGGGGACCTACCACCAGTAAGACATAATATATCAATTAGATAAAAATTCGTTTTACTCTATAAAATTATTTAAGCATTTCAGATGTATTATATATATAATTCTTGTGATCATGTTAAGCATTCTATAAAAATATCAAGACTATTATTGCAAAAGACCACCCATCTCCATCTTCTTCCGTCTCGTCTTTAAAGATAGTTTTTATACCGTCTTTTAGTTTATCAAGTCATTGTGAGAATTCAGTCTGGTCTGATCCACTTATTTTCCTTTTACGACCAGCTAATAATTGGTAAGGCATCATAGGCAAATATCTTATCGATATTCACCTTTATTTTTAAGACTACGTTAAACAACAATAACTCAATAAGGGATATTCAAACTATTTTTTACGAATTTAATTTCATTGCAGAGGTCATGCGTACATGTTATAGAATTTCCTATGCGTTGATAAAGTAGTTGTTGTCGTGTAGTTGTAGTCATCACCCTGTGATAGTTCACTCCTGACATTGGCCACCTCTAATACACCCCTATGCATCAGGGGGTTTTGGACCATTTCCACCACGCTAGTCAAATGCGGGTTGGCGGGTGGACCGACTTTTTCACATGCCCATCCGACGCATAGATCGTCTTACTTTTCAGATAATTGGGTGATCGGCTCAAATCTTACTTTTCAGATAATTGGGGCTCACTCATACCACTAGACTACGAAGGCAGTTTAAGGAGGAGAGGAGATTAGGTAGTTATGAAGTAATATTATAGGCTGCTCGAAATGTAAAGGTTTTTTACACAACGTCTATGATAGTTTTTTACACAATCATGTATAAGTGGGTTACTTCGTAATAATATATTTTTAAGAAGTTATTTTCCATTCTGATACTTTTTTGAAAACATATTTAACAAAAACAAATCTAAATTTTTCATTCGCATATACATAAAATTTCTTAAAAAAAGCGCTAGAAATTAAAACGAAATTATAAACTCACAACAAAGAGAAATTTATCTGAAAACACAATGAAGCGAGTGGACTCTTAATTACAATAGCTAATTATGAAATATTCAGTTGGTTTTCCGGTTTTATATTACAGAAACGTAGTTTTCCTTAATTATAATAGGATATGGCAAGCTAGAGTTTTTAAAATAACCGATCAAATATTGCATACCACGTACCAATTTTATAAATGTAATCATAACACAGTATGTTGGTCAGGAAGACAAAGTGTTTTTTTTTTTTATATTGATTTCATTACAGCAAAAGGAGATTTAATAAAAAAGGAGTTTCAACTGAAACAGACTGAATCTTTGCGGTAGAATTGGCTTATCCTTGGTAGCTGTAAGTTGATTACTCTGAACTAAGAGCCTCTTAAGTAGGTAAACAGAATAGAATCAACGGACTAGAAGCGAGTTGACATAAAATAGAATGAAATTGAATAGAAGTCTTACATCGCTGACAGTAGCTTAAGTCTGATTTCGACTGTATTCCAACTCATGAATGTAATAGAAAATATGTTAGAAAGATACGTTACATGTACCTTATTTGTAATGTTTCTTTAAAAAACATCTAAATTATTTCTGCTCTTCCACCGCTCGTTGAAATTCAGTAGGCTTGTTTTGTTGTCGTATTGTTACGGTAATTTGCTAATGGCTCTGTTTAGAAAAAATAAAATTACCCATTCAACTGAGGAGCTCAGAAAAACTTTATTAATGCCAAGAATGTCTTTCATCAAATGCGTTTAGTTCTGTCTAAAATAAAATTTCATGGTGCATTTTAGTTTTCAATTTAGTACACTTTTATCAATTTTTTTTATATAACAATACAATTTTCAACCGTATCCCACCACGTTGATCCAAAACGGGTTCGTGGGTGGACCGCCTCTTTACATGCGCATCCGACGCACGGATCATCTTACTTTCCAAACAATGGGTGATCGGTCCAAATTGTCCTAACAAGTAACCTTTTACGCATGTATCGAGTTTATTGGCCATAGATTCTTCCCAAATTTTAGCACCCTATATCGCGTAAATCATCACCTCATACGTACAGATAAATTCTAGAATACCTAGCGTATGACCCTCTACTATATAATCTCACACTATATATAAATTTTCATAATTTGATACTATTTTCAAGAAGAATTACCTACTATATTTATTTCGTGTTCTATGGTTGATCGTGTGTATCAATTCGTGATAATTTCAGTAATGCGTGCACTATTTTCATCTCGTTACGAAAATTTCTGAACTGTCTTTCTTGTGTACTTGAATTTGTAGAATTTGTGTAGTTGTAATTGAATGCCTGACCCTTTTCTATTATTGACTCAGGGACGTTTTATTTAGTACCAACGCTGCAAGTACAATCTGTTTTACAATTTTAACAGGTTAAAATTAAGGTATTAAAAACTATGGATAAATGTGGCAATCTCATCTATATTTTGGTGTCGTTTTAATGAAATGTTGGTATATAAACGAATAACTTTCTATAGAAAGAAACAAAACGTTATTTTACCGACTTCGTAAAAGAAGAAGGTCATGAATTTATTGCCTTGCAAATTGAATTTTTTTTTACAAGTATTTCTTATAACCACATTTGTTCATTTAATTCATTTGTTTATTTAAATAGGTTCATCAACAATTTTTTACACTTGTTTAATCTTATAGCTAACAGTTACATACATATACAACTAATAATTATGTATCAATTACTTAGAGATATACACACATCACATCATCAGCCTTTAATAGTCCACTGCTGGACATAGGCCTCCCCTAATACACCCCTATCCATATGGGGGTTTTTGGACCGTATCCAACCAGGCTGGTCCAATGCGGGTTGGTGGGTGGACCGACCTTTTTACATGCCCATCTGACACATGGATCATCTTATTTTTCAGACAATTGGGTGATCGGCCCAAATTGCCCTAACCAACTAGGAAACAACAATCAAAATTTGTTGAGTCCCCGCAGGATTCCAACACACGACCTCCGGATTCTAAAGCACACGCCTATACCACTAGGCTACGGAGGCAGTCGTTAAACATGAAAACCACATGTTTATAAAGAAAAATAACGACTAGGTTGTATATATTAATAGTAAACATACAAAGTTTACCAAAACACTAAAAAAGATATACCAAAAAAAAATTATAATAGAAAAAAAAATAAAGGGTTGTGTCTGGGTTTAAGAATGATTATAAATAAATCAAAGTCAAAGTCAAAGTCAAAATCATTTATTCAATTTAGCTCACTGAGCACTTATGAACGTCAAAATTATCCATTTACCACCGGTTCACAAACTCAGACCGTCCAGAGAAGAACGGCAAGAAACTCTGGCCTTTTTTTAAATATTAGTATTTACAAATTTGACCAATACATTTTTTTTTTAAGTTACAGGGATTTGAAGCGCAGAATATAAACTATTTCCACACATCTTGGTCCTCAATATAATTTATTACAGAATAGTAAGCTTTTTCTATAAGCGTTGTTTTGACAACTTTACGAAAGCTCGAATCATTCAGTTGCGTTTGGCAGGCATTTAATTTATTATACATTCTTATACTATTATACATGAAAGATTTTTTGGTTCGGGTCAGTCTAAATCTGGGTAGCTCTAGGGGCTCAATTCGACCCCTGCGCGGCCTAATATCTTTTTTAGCAAACATATGAATATTTTGACGCGCGTACATAATATTTTCAAATATGTATAGCGAGGGTAAAGTTAAAATTTCAGTTTTATTAAAAACATTACGTAAAGATTCCCGTGAACCCAGATTGTAGATTGCCCTAACAGCCTGTTTTTGTAGTATAAATATTGTGTTCAAACCGGCTGCAGATCCCCATAATAATAATCCATAGGACATAAGGCTGTGAAAGTACGCGTAATAAACTAGTTTTGCCTCGTCAGTTAGCTGCCTAATCTTGCGTATGGCAAAGATTGCTGAACTTAGCTTCTTAGAGAGTTTGTCAATATGAGCTCCCCACTGCATCTTGGAATCAATAGAAAATCCAAGAAATGTAGTAGAGCTTACGTAAGGAATGACCTCATTGTCAACTTTAATATTTTGAAAATCTGGCAACTTACAAAGAGTAAAACGTAAGCATTTAGTTTTGTTCGCGTTAAGTACTAAGTTATTGGACGCAAACCAGTTTGACACAATATCAATTGCCCTATTTGCTATCTCAACGTTATGGTCATTTCTTTTACCCATAGCAGTAGAAGGTGTCATCTGCAAAAAGGACAACTTCGGACAGCCTCTCCACTACCAGAGGCAAGTCATTTATATAGACCAGGAACAGAAAAGGTCCCAAAATTGATCCTTGGGGAACACCCATCCGCACAAGGGAGTCAGATGACAGAGTGTCATTTACGTTTACATATTGTTTTCTATTGCGTAGGTAAGAAGATAGAAAATCAAGACCAAACCCTGCTACACCGTAATACTTTAGCTTATTGATTAATATGTCATGGTCCACACGTCAAAGGCCTTGGAAAGATCACAGAAGATTCCAATAGAATCCAGCGATCCTCCCATGCCGTAGAACATGAGAGACCAACTTTATACCAGCATTTACTGTTGACCTACCTCTGGTAAAGCCAAATTGGTGATCACTTAAAATATCATGTTTATAAAAGTGTACTAAAAGTTGTTCTTACATAATTTTTTCAAAATTTTACTAAGTGCTGGCAGTATAGAGATTGGTCTATAATTTTCAATATAAACAGTACAACCTGATTTAAAGACTGGTACTATTTTACTGAATTTCATTAACTGTGGGAATCTATAGGTACTTATAGATGCATTATATATATGGCCAATATGGGGATATATCTTGAATTATTAAATTTATTGCCCATGTTGATAAACCCTACAAGTCTTCTGTTTTCTTTTATTTATTTTATTAAACGCCTTCACTATATCTATAGGGCTAACATTACAAAAATTAAAATCAGGGAAACATTGTCTATGCAATAATTTTAGGTGTGAAACGGCTGAATCAGAACTAGAATTTAAGTGTTTTGTAGTTTCATGAGCTATGTTTGTAAAGTATTTTGGAACTCATTAGCTACCTCAGCCTTCAGCTTAACAGTTTTACCCTGTACATTTAGTTCTAGGTCATTCCTCTGTTTTGTGTTTCTACCTGTTTCCGATTAATAACTTGCCAGGTAGTCTTGATTTTATTAGAGGATGACTTTATTTAATGATTTAAATGCATTGCCTTAGCCATCAAACAAACTTGTTTAAATATTTTTGAGTACATTCTCACATAGTTATGGAATTTTACATTAGATGTTAATGATTTTGATCGTACATAAATATAAATAATCCCTGCTACGCCTAATTCCATAGTAGCCAGTCACTGAAATTCAGTTTTTATTACTTGTAATAACTTTCTTAGTAAAAACAGCATTGTATTCACTGGAAATAATATTAGACAATGCTCCAAAGTCTTTATCAGGATCCAAAGTCAATTTTAGGTTTGGAAGCTTAGCTTTTTACATTATACTTAAATTGTTTAATTCTGTTCCTGGTAATAGGTCTATACAAGATAGGAAAGTTACTTATAGGAGTACTTAAAGGATCTGTATTTTAAGGCTTTAGATCTGAACGAATACCGCTTAAGACAGCCCGATCTATAACTTTGCAATTTACAAACACATTATCAATACAAGAGGCACAAGATGAGTGTTAATCTAGTAGGTTCATTAAAACACATTGAAGATTGAAGCTTTTAAATAGAGTTACAAACTGCAATGTGTGCGGTGAATCAGTTAGAATGTCTATATTAAAGTCTCCACATACAACAATATGCTTCTTGAATTAATAATTTTCTTAGAGTATCCTCCATAATATTATAAAATGTCCAACATCACCAGAGGGAGGTCTATACACACATAAAAATATGTACTGTTCACTTTCTGCACAAGCAATCAAAAATAAATGACATATTGTACTATTTCTTCTCTAAGTTATGCAACATTTTTATCATTTTTGTGATTGAGTCGAAGTGTAAGTTAAGATATTCGCTATGATTGTTAATAATTTTACAAAATTTTGCAATAGGGTAATAGTTGCCTAAAACTGTAATACCTCTTGGAGGACACAGCGATGTGATTGGTTTGCGAGGAAAACGTAAGGAAACTCGAAAATTTATAAGTCTCAATAATTGTGGGCTGTCAATTTCATTTTTTTTAATTTAATAATAAATACTGCATCATTTAATTCCCTACGGCTTGAGAGTGAGCTAATTTTAAAATGTTTTATATAAATAATGCATAAAAAGTTCTATTTGAGAAATAACTAAGATAGTCGTACTCGACGTCTTGTTTGTTATTAAATTAAAAACGTCGACTGACCCCTAACCGATAGTTAAGAATGAGAAAATAAAGAATTGCACGTATTTAAATTGTTGAACAATAACGTTAGATATGGCATGAATCTATATGATAAGAATAGTTTAGAAGATAGTGTAAAAGGGTAATTTATTGAAGTGTTACGTTTTCTTTTTACAAGAGACTGCATAGTTTCGTCTTTTTACAGTTGCTAATGCCTGTATCAGATAGTTTGAAGGACCTGTGAAAAAATCCTAATTTTAATAGGGAGATGTTACTATTAGGTTTAATTATTTACACCAGTTATATTAAATAATATACCTGACTTAAAAGTCAAACAGTAAAGTATATATATACATAATAATTTGTACAAAAGTTTAAATAAATAAAAAATAAATATTTTGCCTAATATTAACAGATAACCACGTGTTCTATTTTATAAACTGCCATGGGTTTTATCGCCGCTCCTTTTTATGTCTATGATATCTTTGAAATATAATAAATCTTTATTTCAACTACAGGTACAGAATATTTTCTTAACCAAAGTAGCGTCCAAGACACGTTTTAATCATTTTGAGTACACAGTTTTTTTAACGCAATATACAATATGTATTGTCTCAATTATGCTTTGTGTTTCATCGTATTTTTAATGTAATTCCATTTTAAGGGTTACTGTTAGCACTTTCCAACAGACTATATACAGCCAACCTAAAAATGTCCTTGGTCAACAGAACTCGCTTGAGGATGGTTAGACCAGCCTACTACGTAAACATTTTAACAACTAACATAGCCCAGACTGACATTAGAGATGCTAGAATAGTATTTTTATCCATGCAAAGAAATAAAATTGATGTAACTGTTTGCAAAATAAAAGAACCGTTTTTAAACAAATGCATTGTCATATATTACTGGTACATATAACAAAAAAAGACATTTTTTAAAATTTGTCTGTTTGCTCTGGATAATCTCGGAAAGGCTAGTTCCATTTATATGAGACCTTCAGTAAATGGTAGGTGATGTAGCTGGAAGTATCTTAAGCAGCTGAAAAACTGAAAGAAAGCAGAATTTTTATTGATTTGAATTTTGAATATTCTTTTTAAATCACGTATTCCTCAATTTATTTTAACTAAGTGCACGTTATAGCCTCAAATTAAATAATGGAGACTAAATACTTGCTTGACATGTCGATAAAAAACCTAATAATAGTTAAAGGGTTAATGACACACAAAGCTATCAACAATAAAGAAAACGAAGCTATACAAGATTAAAAATATTTAAAGCATTTTTTTAGTGGTTAATTTTATAGTGCATACTAATAGAATCTATATCAAAAATAGATAAATAAAACGTTTTTGTTAGTGTCATATGACGTTTCGTCTTTGCCTTTAACTAACTTCAATAATTATTTCACCTGGTTCAGTCAATTATTAGGTATGGTAGTGAAGCAAATATCACATCATAAGCATTAAGAGAGCCATAAATTTAAAGAGAAGTTGTAAGAATAACACAAATTTATAAAATATTTTGGATGGGCGCACTTTTAATACACGAAACACGAATATTTAATCCGTTGCTCGATTTCAACTAAAAAAGGTAATAGAACTGTATATTGCATGAGCTACTAATAATTTCTTTATATTCAACTTTTTACAATGTGATGAGTTTAGTTAAAATTTACTCTTATCTTATTTTATTTGTTCCTTATAGCATAGGAAAGTAGGGACTGCTTTCAACAAAGACCATGACTAATGGTGGCAATAACGCAGATGGGGCACGTTCAAATATTGTGTTTTGTCTTATTCTTCATTCTTATTGCAACGTATGATAAATTTTATGTACAATTTAGTAACACAATAATTTATGTAACAAAATAATTTTTAAATATGATGAATTTATAAATAATGTTCTTCTTTTATATTCCAGATGTGTCTTTCCGTTTAAAGAATTTATTGAACAATCGAAAAGGACTTATATTATGACGTTGTTTTTTTTCTGACTAAAAAGAAGGACAGCAAAAATGTTTTCGTACTATTCTCGACACTCTCTTAAAACAGTGTGTTTTGAGCGCTGGGAACCGCTCATATAGCATCGAATAATGCCTTTGACTTGCTCAAAATGGTAAAAATATGAGTTAGAGCTCTCGGCATATGTAGACAAGAGCGTCTTCCACATGGTTGTGTTAAATCTCATCAACTGATGAATTCTAGGAAATAGATCCCCCGGCAGCTCAATTTCAATAGCAAACAAACAGATACTAAAACGCCATACCGGTTGTTTCCACCTTTCACGGCCACATCTCCAGTGCAAAAACTAAGTGGTGGAGAATAGTGGTAGCATTCTATGAAATAAATAAAAACACTCTATTACGGTCGCAGATGACAAGACGGATGCAAATTATTATTGTAAAAAAATGTATGCTTTTGATTTGCCTACGAAAAAAACCGTAGCATATATGTACATGTTACGAATAACCTACGTTATTTGCTTTTATAATAACAGTATACTATGCTAGTCTTCATGGAAGTAAAAAAAAGAGACGTGGTGACAAAAATATTTTGGCTTAATCATAAGCATATGGAAAAATGTGTTCTTAACAAATTTCTACCTGCTAAGAATAATTAACAGCATCGTTTCTTATATTTATTAAATATATTTGTCCCATATAAAGCTATCTAAGTAATACCATAACTATATTGTATTTTTGTTAAAGCGAAGAGCAAATAAATATGATGGTAATCTTGGAAGCTATTTAGTTCCAACATTGCCGAGAACTTTAATATAGTTGTATAACTCAGCTTTACTACAAAAAACTTTTCTTTTTAGAACTATACTCGTAGAGTATAGAGTATCATTAGCTGCAGTTCACGGTAAACAAGTAAAATAACTAATCGAAATTTAGAACGATATAAATTAATTGTTAAAATTAATAAATATTGTACATTTTTTGTAAAAAAAATCCTTTTTATCAAAATATCTTTTTATTACATCGTCGTTGTTGAAAGGAGAAATGTTTTATATCTTTTTATATTCCTATATACTATAAAATATCATAGTATAGTATTTATTTTATTCATCTTCTTTCTTCCCAAACGTCGATTTTCATAACTGTAGCATTATATAAATTTTAAATAAGGCGTGGTACTACCAAATTTGAAATGAAAATGATAGTAAAATATAAAAAAAAATCTTTACAGATACTTAACACTGTAAACAACCGTAGTTTGGCCCAATAAGTTAGTGTGTTTTAATAGACGGTGTATTTTAAAAGTATTTTGAATTTATACAAAAACTAAGGGAGTAGACATTACAAAAATTTCTTGTCTATTTTTCTATTGGAGAAATCATAATCACTTTTATCTATTAAAATTCTAGGAATATTTTTTTTCTAGTTCATACCTACGACTTTGTCCGCATGGAATAGTGATGTGTATTCGAATGTAATGTATAGTGACACTTTCTACCACTTTTTTTTACAATAATAACTAGCCTCTCTTCTCTTTCTTATAATGTATTCTACATATATATTTATTTTTATCTAAATCTGTTCATTAGTTTAGACGATAAAGATGGATATTACATTAAGTATGGATGCAGGCAAGTAACTACGATTAAACTGTTCTAATATCAACATTATAATAATTATAATGTAATCGTGTAATATGGGAAACACCTTCAGAGCACATAGCAAATGACCTTATGCACAAGTTTATCTCTTTCGATGTAAATATTTACTTTAATGCTTAGTGTTTGCAATGTAAAATGCATTAACATAAATATACTGTTGAAATTTGTAGTACAAACATAATGTTAGCCTAATAAAGGAAATATAATTTTGGGGAAGCTTGTGTAATTGAACTTTGTCTTTTCCGTAGAAAAAAGAAAGTAATCAAGCAGATTCATAAATCAAATTGATTACTTTATTTTAAAAAGTCTATAAATTTGTGTTGAACGAAGGAAGCAATTTTTGTAGTATTCATATACCTGTTTCATAAAGCCACAATACATGTTGTAAAAGAAAGACTTTGTGTTTGTGAAAGAACTAAATTTACTCACACAACATTAGAAATCACTATCGCTGCCATAAAACCCACAATTTTTTGTTAGTTATCATATAAAAAACTAGGACATAGTAATAAAGTTATATATACGCCTCACTAAACCTATTAAATCAAATGTAATATATAGGTACTTCACAAGGTCTTTAATTATATGCGAATCTGAATTAAAACAGTTTTAAGCTAAAATTTGTGTATTTTATATACCTGAGTGTTTTCAATACAGTTATAAAAAAGTTTAAAAAGTAATATGTGTATCGAATAATAAATTTTGCTTTGAAATCTCAATTGAATTAACTTAATTATAATTGTCAAATTATGCAACGTTATTTACAGAAAAAAAAAAACTCTAAATTAAGGAATGAAGTCATCTAGCTTGACACGTTATACCCAGAGCTATTATAATAATAGTAGGAAGTGACAAGAAATGTTAATTCTGCGGGTGGTAAAATAACTTGTTCGCCGAGGGACCGTAATCTAAAATTTACAAAGTTTTTTGATACATGCTTTTTTTGAGACTACCGACGTTATAAGTCGTGAAAATAATTAAAGATGAGCGAAACACAGTAAAGTAGCTGTTGATGGATATGTGCGCGAATTCAATTATCCCATACCATTTGGTGGCTATAAATGGATTGCCTATTAATTGGTTTTTACTTGTTTGACTAAATCTTCAGATAACTGAGTATTAATCATTTAAAATCTCCGCTTTTGTTTTTGTATCAATTACAGCTGTTTATTTTATTTGTATAGATTTTTTTTCTATAAAAGAGGAACTGTCATTATTACATAGCTTATTTTGAGTCCAATTGCAAACACACAAAGCCATTTGAAGTTACAAGGTATTTCTTGATTTGTCCTTTTCAGTTTAACGTAATTTACAATAATAAAAAAATATTCAAACCTAATGAGGTTTTCTAAAAATTCATTCAGCGCTAATTACTGACAAAACAAGATTAACCAAGCTTTCGTTGATCGCAATCTAAATAAACGCGTTAGCTTACACCGTAAGTAAAACTAAAAGTTTTACATAGATACCTATTGTTGTCCCCCCTGTACCCCTTGTCTCTGCTGGCATCATACAAACATGTTAAACGTTAATACGACCGAGACATAAATGAGTCAAAGGTCATAAGGCAATTTACAACTAAAGGATATTGCTCCCCAGTGTGAACATATGTAAATATATGCCCTCGTTAATATCTAAAATAGTATAGTAATAAAACAGTATCATATTTTATGTAACCTCAAAACCAATCTTAAACTGAAGCAGACTTTTATCAAGCGACATTTATATTTTGGAATATAAAGTTTTAGTACTAATTTTTTAATGTTGTATACTTGTGTTATAGTTATGCAAGAAGTACATTACATATATTCTAAACATACGTGACACATTGTGATAAATTAATGCCATTAGAAAGGCAGGTAAAATCACAAAAAAGTCAGGTAATTTTGCATGAAATGGCAAAATTGATTGAAAAGGTCGTCTATAGATTTTACACACTAACATTTTTGATTTAACTAACACGCTGAAGATGCACTGAAAAAAATCTTGACGCAATCATCTACGCAAACGTAACGACTCTTCAACGTTTTATTATTAAAAAGGCCATAGACATCAACATTATTTTCAGGAAAAGGGTGTCTTTTTTTTAAAACAAAAATAATGATAATACGCTTACATGAAAAACAGTTCTTGAACAAAAAATACAACGAATGCCAAATATAAAATAAGCACAATATATTGTTTCCCTATACATCTATAACAAAATATAACATGTGTACATAACATAATTTTCAAGTATAACAAACATAAAATTGTTAGCAATAAACTGAATTGCTCAAATTTAACCAACTTGTTGTTTCCTGCAAATAAAAAAAAATATAATACTAAATATATAATAAAAAAAAATATATAATAAAAAAAATATACAATCCATACCTAAAAGTTGTTGGATGTTGACATATGACCAATAAATAAAAAAAAGCCTAAAAATTTTAAACCAATTCAGACAGAACAGAGTAGAGTCGAATTTTTTGAAGGGGGCTTTTACCCATTATGTTCTTGTATATATATAATTACAAAGATTATATATATATTATCTTTGTAATTTAAAATTATAAAATTAAATCACTTTACGGTACTGCTGCCTCGGTTCTAGTAAACTGACAAACATATTGGTTTTTGTCTTGTTTTAGTACTACTATAAAGTTAAACTAATTTTGGAGGAGGATAAAGTCGTTACGAATAATCACATTTAATTCTCAAATAACGTTAATTTCCTACAAAATAAAAAAAAACTAACTTACATTCACGTATAATGCCCTCTGGCGGGAATTTATACATCGCCGCAGCAGCTAATTCAACCAATGTTACATTTTCAAGCTTGCGGTTATTTTGAGGTAGTAATATAAAAAAAATATTTATATTACAAAAATTATTATAATAAACTTTAACTTATACCTTCAATGGTTTGTGAATTTTTTATGTCTTTTTTCCACATAATTGTGCGTGTATTTTGTTTAATAACGTGAAAAGAGAAAAGCTGTTGGTTGCAGACAAAAGTAAATACGGAATTATTTAACTAAAGTAGAACTAGATATTCTTTCAGTTTAATTTGCACTAACCAGATTTTATTATAATTCACTACCTTTCTCAATCGTAGACTCTGACTAAATAAATCACTAGCTTACCTTGATAGCCGTACCGTCACAAATTTTAACTAAAGCTCCCGTTGACACTATCAGTGAACATGCACTCGAACTACATTCTGATAACTTGTAAGCGCATAAAATCAATCCTGACGATTGATTTTCGACTTCTAACAAGTTAAAGTTTGCTAAACTGCTATTTAAGTATCATTTATTTATTATATTTCATTTTAAATTATGATTTGAGGTTTAAAACATTGACGCCGATTTCACAATTTACATATATTATACAAAAAAGAATGTGAGTTATTGTTTTTTCTTTTAATTCTGGTTTAAAGCTTATTTAAGCAACTCAGTTTCAAGTATGTTTCAAAGCAGACGAAAGAAGTTTTAAATTATTGCATACCTTTAATCAAGGGATTTGAGTACGGCGATCGAATCAAGAAATTCCATAACGAAAATAAAACCTAACACCGCCCACTTTGGGTACACTCAGATCTTTATCGGAATACGACTACACCTGCACTGTCAATGAATGATCGTATTAAATGAGTGACATTTTCACATCTATTAATATGAAACTTTATTTTTAGTTTCAAATGTTAAAATAAATAATGTAATTTTATAATACGGAGATGCGTAGATACTGTAGCTATTTGAGAGAGCAAGATAAAAATAATAATTGCAAAAGTTGATCAAAAATCTATGTAGCTTTACCGCGGCAGTTCCCGAGTGCCACTCTTTATTTTTTATTAACTAGCATTGCGTTATCTGCTATTTTTCGCGCTTAATATTCATTATTTATTTTTTATTTTTCATTTTATCGTTGACTACCTGAACGGCGTTCTTTTTGCGACAGATTAAGATTTTTCATATAAATTCGTTCTGGAATAACTTTACTGTATGAGTCGTTGGGCTAAGCATCGTCAGCCTACACTCCTTAACATTTCCTATTTAAAATTATCTATACATATATCGGCCACATCTGGCGTTAATGGTGAACCTATTGCAACTCCATCTACCTGAACGAAAGATTTTTGCGCCAACGGACAAAAACAAAACTCTATTAAATCCAAGAACTCGGTGGGTACGTTGTTTGTTTAAAAGTTGTTTTATTATGTCAGTAATTTCTGCCACCAGTTTATGTTAATGGATGTTCAAGTATCTTAAAATAAAATCAATTCATTAATTTTAAAATATTTTTGAAGATAAATAATTAAAGAGAAACTTCTTTATTTTATAGTAATTCTACTTCAAAAGTCTACATATTTTTGTAAGTTTTTCTTTGTATCAAATTAAATTTTACTAATACTTTTAATTAATGAACTGCCTCCATAGCCTAGTGGTATGGGCGTATGCTATAGAAACCGGAGGTCATGGGTTCGAATCCTGCGGGGACTCAACATATTCTTTGTTGTTGTTTCCTAGTTGTTTAGGGCAATTTGGGCTGATCACCCAATTGTCTGAAAAGTAAGATGATCCATGTGTCGGATGCTGGACATAGGTCTCCCCTAATACACCCAATCCATTAAGGGGTTTTTGGACCGCATCTCACCACGCTGGTCCAATGCGGGTTGGTGGGTGGACCAATTTTTTACATGCCTATCCGACGCATGGATCATGTTTCATACGATTGGGTGATTGGTCTAAATTGTCCTAACCAACCAGAAATCAACGATTACCCAATGTTGTTTTCCCCTTGGTATTCGAACCCACGACCTCCGGTTTATATAGCACGGGCCAATGCTTCTAGGCCACGGAGGCAGTTCAATAAATGGTTATCAACTAACAAGTTTATTTTTTTTGTCCGACTTCCCAAAAAGAAGGAGGTACTCCATTGGAAAAGTTTGGTTTTTTTTATACGTCGTTGCTCCGTTCCTAGAGTCCGTTTCGTTTAAATTATGGATATAAGATTCCCATTGGTCCCATTTTTCTTAACTAATTTTGTGATAAGTACTTTAACTAATATTTGAGAAATAAAAAAAATTACAGCACCAAAAATAACAACTTCGTGCGATTAAATTACAAACGCTACCTAAAAAGATAGACATAAAGTATGTAGAATGTAATTGAACGACTTAAATTGGTCTATGATAAAATCCGCAATAGAATATGTCTATGTTTTAAAAATAACGCACTATTTGCAATCAGGCACATTTAAAGCTTATTCAAGCTAATTTAATAATATAGTTTAAGATCACACTAAATTAATTGCTTAAAAAAGTCATTCTATGCAATCAAACCGTGTTATAGATAAAGTTTTAATAAAATGCTTAAATTGAAAAGTTATCATAGATTAAAACGGTGTAGATTTGCGGTGGCAGAAAACGCGACGCAATTTCGTACAATGAGCACGTTGTTATTTGCTTATATTGCAAAAAATAACTCGATCATATTTTTTTTCATTACATCATCTATTTTAGGAAGTTTTACGGATACAATTTAAAGCAAACTTAATTCATAATGCATATGCATATTTTTGTTATAATAATCATTTGATGCTCCTGATTTAGTTTTTCTATAAATATTTTTAGTTTAGTAATTACTACATACGAAACTGCTGTTCTGTATAAAAAAATAAAACAACTATTTGTAATGAAATATTCTTTTCTTATTAATCGAAGTAGTGCCGTTGTTATCGATACATTCCTCCAATATGCAGGAGGAAGTGTAAATTTATGACTCGCTCCTGGGTTCTATAGAATGTTTGTAAGCAATTTCAACTACTTAACATTTTTTTTCCTGGTAAAAAGTAGGCAAAGAGTTAATTGGTTGTGGATCTGGAAGGCCTAGAAGGGTTAAAACACGCTTCTTCTGATAGGTATCTATTTTGTTACAGTTATTACTCCGGAGTACGTCTGAATGCAGCCGCTCAAAGTTGAGTGGACCGATTCCCCCGTTACGTAGTAGATAAACTATACGTACGTACTACTACTACTATGCGCTTACTCTTTTGTGTACAAGTTAAAGCAAAGCTGTTGCTTTAACTAGCAAGGGGCATCTTGGATTACAGAGATAGTTACCTCGATGTGACAGAAGCAGTCAGTTTCGATTTGCAATCACATCCTAACTGTATGCAGGATACAATTAGGATGTGGTTAGGATTTTTGGCTTCGCATATTCGCATCGCATGCTTCAAGTTCAGCCTGTTAGTTTCACTAAAGTGCTCCTCTGAAACTCGGTCGACTTAGTGAAGACATTAATGTAGTCATTCTATGGACGCATGTATTGCGTTACCCGAAACAGAAAAATACGCGTGTTAAGATTGTACAGGGCGCCTGGCGGCAGATTTATATTAAAAAAAAAAAAGAATATCTCAATAAGTTATTAACAGTGCGGGAGGAAGGTGGTATCATTAGAATCACCGATCGTGCGGATTTCTTAGTCACAATGTCGCATTGGTCGGGTGAGCATCGTTTTTTGAAAATGCACGGGGCCAAGCGCCGAATGTCAATGGTGAGAATTATTGGCTCATGATTTCGAATTTCTTTTTGCCGAACCTACGAGATTATTCATCATTCTCATCACACACGTGGTTTCAACAGGATGGTGCGACCGTACACACGGCCAGAGCTTCGTTGGATTTTTTGCGAGAAAATCTCCCCACAACTGATTAGTCGCTTTAGGGATATACCGTGGCCACCGAGGTCACCCGATTTTTTGTGGGGCTACCTCAAAGAGAGAGTGTACGCCAATAATCCGCGAACTGTTGTGGACTTAAAAGAAAATATTCGGCGAAAAATTAGCGCAGTTGAACCAAGTTTACTGCAGCGTGTGGCATGGAATACGAGGCTCCGTTTCGAACAGTTTGGATGACATTATCTTAAAAAAATGAAATCCGCATTTGTGCTCTCTCTTTGAATGCTTTAAATAAAATTATATGTCAAACATATTTTTTATTTAAATTTGAAAACATAAATCTGCCACAAGACACCCTGTTTAAGGTTTATCACTAAGGTGAATGTCTGACATTGATAAGGAAATCTAAAGAAACTGAACACAACAAAGACAAGTCTGCTTTTGTGATAGATTGTGAAAATCTTCCGAGTTGGCCTGGACTACAGTCAGAATGATGTTTCAAACGTAGGTCCCTAAAAACAAGAGGGTGTGGGTAAAATAGACTAATTCATCCCTTACTGCAATATAACCACATGAGCCACTGACGATCATCTATGTACAGCACAACCCAACAGTATAGCCGTCAAGCGCAGCAAGGAGCGCGTAATAGGTATGCAAGGGAGCACGCATTAGATGTTGCACTTACTTACGCAGTAAATAACATTAAAATGCGCTGAGTATTTTGGATGAATAGTGAAAATGTGCAGATATTGTCAATGTTGGTGGTTCGTTATATATGATATTCTCTAAAGTTGATGAGTACTTACTTATAGGTTACTTACTAATGAAAAAGCACACCGGTGCCTTTATCGGTTGAAAAGGAGTGTAAAAATACTACGGCCTGCCGTTTTACATGGTAACGTATATAATGATTAATAAAATTAAGCTTACGCTTTGTTTCTTAAATTATTTGTTACTTTTATTGTTATAGGATCAATGAACGTGTTTATTATTTATTATTTTTACACTAAAGTAATCAAGATCAAACAGAAAATGTTAATTAAGTAGATTTGACCCAGATTGTATTAAATACAGGCACGTAATCCTTGTTCGGTTTATAAACAATAATATTTGTATACAACGCATTATATTATTACTTATAAGGTATTGTAAATATTATTTTTTAAAATGACTCACATTGATATTTTTTAAACTACTATAAAAACTGTATTACTATGTTTCTTAGAGATAATACTAAAGAAAAATATGGCCATTCAGATGCGAAGAGCGTTCTGAATTGCCGTAATACAGAAGAATGAAATCAACGCATGTCTCTTATGGGATTACATTATGAATGTGCTACGTTACTCTTTAAATGTAGAATTTATAAACAAAGTCCTCTATGGTTATAATAGTGAATATATTTTTTTCTTATTTGTGTAATTTTTTTATAAAGATATAATATCTATATAAAAAAATTACACTTTTTACATATTTCTCGCATTCTTTTTTTAAGGCAGACTAAGATCTCGTCCACAACCAACCCGCATTGGACCAGCGTGGTGGGATACGGTCCATACCCCCAAATGGAGAGGGGTGCATTAGGGGAGGCCTATGTCCAGCAGTGGACTATCATTGGCTGATGATGAAGATCTTGTCTCAAAGAATTAACGCGAATATTTATTTCGTTGTTATTAATGAGACCACAAAATAAAATATTGTATATCAAACAATAGGGTGTAAGGGGCTCCAAACGACATCTTCGGAGCCCAAGCCAACCTCACCTGTACGTGGTGCACCCTGCCGAACAACAAATGAGGCTCTGGCGAACCACCCAGCAACCCGCATTAGACCAGCGGGGTGGGATATGGTCCAAACCCCCTATTGATAAGACGTAAAACGCCCCGGCCGCAAGTTCCCGGTAGCTTTGCCATTCCTGGCTAAGGTAGCGGCCACATTAACGGCAGGGTGGGGGGTGCTAAGAATCCCCGGGAGAACACAGGCCGCCAAAACCAACTGACCATCACAACGTACAACGGACGCACGCTACGACTAGATTCTCATTTGGGCCAACTGGAAGAGTAGCTGAGGTGCATGGGATGGCACGTTTTGGGATTGAGTGAAGTCCGAAGAGAGGCTGAGGATACTCTAACCCTAGAATCGGGCCATCTTTTGTACTTCAGGCAGGGAGAAAATCCATCACAGGGCGGATTCGGGTTCCTTGTCAATAAATCCCTCATTGACAATGGTATTGAAGTATCCGGCAAAGGTTGCGTACCTTGTGATAAAGCTGACCAGTAGATACAGCCTAAAAGTTATCCAAGTGTACGCACCAACGTCGACATACCCAAATGATGACGTCGAAGATATGTACGAGGACATCTCAAGAGCTTTACGTAACACCATCAAGGCTCTCTTCAACGTTGTCATAGTCAGGGATTTCAACGCCAAAGTAGGAGTACAGACATGCAGCGAATCGATGCTAGGATCATATAGCTACGGGAATAGAAATCATAGGGGGATATGCTCGTCAATTTCCTTGAGCGAGAGGGGTTGTTCTTAATGAACTCGTTCTTTAAGAAACAGCCCCAAAGGAAATGGACGTGGCGGAGCCTCTTTACTATGACCAAAGACAAGATAGACTTTATTATATCGGACAAAAAGCGCAAATTCAGGGATGTCTCAGTGATCTCTAGGTTTAAGACCGGAAGTGATCACCGACTTCTGAGAGGTACCTTGAATATAGATTTGAAGCTTGAACGGTCCCGATAGATGAAGTCTACGCTCCGGCCTAATCTGCTCCAGCCTATCATTGCTGCCTTGGAAAATACAATCGACGTGGACGGTGACGAGGAACTCGAACGAGTGGTAGAAATTCTTCGGGACGAGCGACGTGCGTGCAAAAAGTCTAAACTTTCAGGAGAAACACTGGATATCACGGAGAAGCGACGTAATGATCCAACTGTCACTTCGTTAGAACAGCGGGTTCTTAACAAGACCATCTCCAAGCTGGTAAGGCGTGACCTCCGTCACTCCAATACGCTCTCAATACAGAGAGCTATTGAGCGAAACTGGGGGTCCAAAACCTTTGTACATCAGCTTGAAAGAAGCCAACTAACGTAGTTGACCAAAGAGAACGAAGAAGTCGTCGCTTCGAGACCAGAGGTTCTCTCGGAGGTTGAAAGCTTTTACCGCCAGTTATGCGCGCCGGACTCGGCACACCCGGAGCCGGATGAGAAGGATTCTCGAGCCACTCTTACCCACCATGTGTCGGAGGATCTTCCAGAAATTGGCCTCGACGAAATCGAGGGGGCTCTTGAGTAACTTAAAAATGGAAAAGCCCCGGGAGAGGACAGAGTCACGACTGAGCTTCTGAAGGCCACCGGAAAACCATGTCATCAGGGCTGAGACCGCTAAGGACCTGCAGAAAATAGTGCAAAGCCTGGCTGAGTTGTCTGCACGAATCGGTCTCCGGATGAACTTGGGTAAACCTAGGTCATGTTTAACGAGCACGTTGATCCGGGACCGATCACAATTGATGGCACCCCCCTCGAAGTAGTTGCGTAGTACGTTTACCTAGGGCAAACGCTCCAACTAGGTAGTAACAACTTTGAGGGGAAGGCCAACAGAAGGATGCGGCTGGGCTGGGCAGCTTTTCATAAGCTTCGCCAAGTTTTCTCGGCACCCATCCCACAGTGCCTCAAATCGAAAGTCTTCGATCAGTGCGTCCTACCCGTTATGACCTACGGTGCCGGGACTGGGACACTTACGGATAGACTGGTCCACAAACTTAAAGTCGTTAAGCGAGCTATGGAGAGGGCTATGCTCGGAGTATCTCTGAAGGACCGCATCAGAAATGATGTGATCCGTCAGAGAACGAGAGTCACCGATATAGCCCACCGGATTAGTAAGCTGAAGTGGCAGTGGGCCGGTCATATAAGCCGCAGAACTGACGAATAAGGCTCGGCAAACGTAGTGTCGGACACCCTGCGGCAAGATGGAGTGACAACATTCGCAAAGTGGCCGGTGTGGGCTGGATGAGAATAGCCGAAGATCGGAAGCGGTGGCGTACATTAGGGGAGGCCTATGTCCAGCAGTGAACTGACTCAGGCTGATGATGATATCGAACAAAACACGTACCTATGTAAATGTAATAATTAATAAAATTATTACTATTACTTGTTTCGATCTCTTAAATTGATTAGTTCAAAAATGTTTCTGATCATATATAACTCCGACTACTGTTCTGCTAGGTAATATCTTGGATCGATGGCCTCTGTAACCATTTATACTTCCTTAGATGTGTCTGACGGTGCCTCTTTTGCCGCAAAGCAGTTGTGTCAAAACACTATTGTGTTTTCCAGCGTATTTATAGAGTAAATGAAACTGAGTATCCTATGTCTCACGGTATGTAGCGCGTTGGTATCGCCGATTTCTACAGGCGTCGGTGGCTCCTTTTCATCCGGTGGCCTGAATATGTATTTTATACCGCTGTCGTAAATTTAGTTTATGTGAAAAACTAGCGGACCCGACTGGGCAGTTTTTTGTTTATACGTATTTCATTGATGGGCAAGAAGTCCTCGTGATCAGAACCATCACCCCGGTGATAGGGTTTTGTCATACAGACAGATTAGCTCGGGTGACAAAAGTATTTTTACGAACTTCTGGGACCAAATAAAAACCCCGACTGAGTGGTCTGCTAAAAGGCTTCAAACTAAGAGGCGAACTTAGGGTGTAAAGATGTTTGAAAAATTTTACAATTTTTTACCTAGACTTCGTCATGGTCTTAAAAAAGAATTGTGTGGTTTCAAATTAACTTAAATATTTATAAAATAAAATGTAATATATAACCGTCAGCCTTATAAAATTAAAAAAAATAATAGGTTTACTAGCGATACTGTGATGGAATGTTGATACTGAATATGCAATCAACCTACTACCGCCGCACCTATATGTCCCTCCATTTAAAATCTGTAACATTCTATAAATTTATTTAGAAATAAATGATATAAAGAGAACTGCCTCCGTAGCTTAGTGGAATGGGCGTGTGCTTTAGAAACCGGAGGTCGTGGGTTCGAATCCTGCGGGGACTCAACAAATTTTCATTGTTGTTTCCTAGTTGGTTAGGGCGAATTGGGCCGATCACCCAATTGTCCGAAAAGTGAGATGATCCATGCGTCGGATGGGCATGTAAAGTCGGTCACCGCCAACCCGCATTGGACCAGCGTGGTGGGATACGGTCCAAATCCCCTAATGGATAGGGGTGTATTAGGGGAGGACTATGTCCAGCAGAGGACTATCGCAGGCTGATGATGAGTGATGTGTGTATGTGTGATATAAAGAGCCATGTTGATTACTTATAATCAGTAAATAACGATAATCACGTAAATAAGAAATGTCATATAGTCTCAAAAATATTCTGCCTGTATTATACGCCACATTTCTCTTGAATGACTTTATCTATTAAAAAAAAACCGTTTTAAAAACCCTTGTGTAGTTTTAAAGATTTCAACTAATCTGTTATCTCCCTACTAAAACTTGGTGGAAATCGATGTTTTTACGCAAAAATTTGTGCTCTTGCAATTCTACTAAGTTATTATCTCCGCTACCGCCTTCTTTGGAATATTTCAGTTTTATAATACTTGGCATCGGCTCAACAAAGACAATATAGCAAAACATGATAAAGAAAATTCTTCATTGATAAAGGTTAAGCAGGTCAGAGTAAAACACATTAAATAGAAAATCGAATCATGCTTCTGCAACCTTAAAATAAGAAGAGAAAATTAGAAAAACGGAATGAAAAAAATCATGAAGCAATTTTCTAAACGTTTTAGTTTTCATGTCAATTTATATAATAACGTTACGTGGCTGTAGGTATAATATACGTTAATATTCAGGCAATGAGGTATGGTTTATAAAAATTCTTCCTTTCTTTTAACATTCCAAAGAAATCATGTAGCCTATTGTTCAACATTTTTCTTAGTTTTCCTACTATTTGAACTATTCTCAAAGATTAAGAATAGAATCAAAATACAAATTAAAATAGAGAATATCTTCCAATAATCAAGCAAAATAAGTTTTCATTAAACTACTTGAAGTATATGGGTCATATACCCGCATAATTCCGGTGAAACAGACGAAACTAACATAAACTTTTAAATCGATTGAGTATTAAAATTAATACAAGAATTGGCGCTTAGAACTGAATGCATTTTAACAACAATTTAAGTGCCTAAAGAAAATCCTAAAAATATGATTTTACAAACGAGTTTATACAATGTGAGCTTCACAAAGCATATATACATTGAGTAGATCTTATATAAGCTATCGTATTACTTTAAATAAGGATTTGTATTACATGCAGGGATGCCTGTGTACTATTCCGTAATAAAATTATTACCAACATTCCCCATTTCATTTGAATATTCTTAGTATTCTGTTCCTTGATTTTATTAACTGCTTCTAAATAAAAATAATAGTCTTGCCTGTGTCTGGTGGAAATGCATACTTAGGAGTTTTTACCACAGTTGCCACGCTCGGCGTGATTTATACAAAAGCAATTATTATAAACTTAGAGTTATTATACCGATGCTCTGAGTTAATGTTAAACTCACATAGTGGGAAGGATCTCAAAAACTGTTGTGATTGTGCCAAGATACTCTGAAAAATGCCATTTTTAAAATAAAAGCTAGGAAATAGTATTACAAATTTGTTTAAACTAAAATAGGTGTTAAATTACAATACGAGGACAGCACTGCAAATTTCGCTCAAAATGGCCTTTTGTTGGCATCCACAGCTTCTTAAGGTGATGAAAATCTCTGACTACTCAATTCATACTTTATTTTAGGGAAAGTATAGCAATCGTTAGGGCTCAGCTCGGGACTGTACCGTGTTTCTACCTGAATTACATTTATGCATCAATGTAATTCAAGTAATATACCACGCTGATTTTACATTAATACACGCTAACTTTCCTTTAAGATCCGAAAAAAAATCCGTTAAGATACAAAAAAAATTGTTAATAATAATGTAAAAAAATTAAAAACAACTATTTTAATTTTAAAATATCTCCTGGACTTTTCTAATAATTCTTAAGAAAAGATGCCACATCCAAAGATGGACAGCAGTATAATTCTATATTTGTATAACGGTTAACGATCGTAAGCTCATTTGTAAATATTAAAACGAGTGTAACTTGTTCCTATTAAATGCTAAAATATATATTAAATTAAATTATAAATTGGTATTGGACTTAACAGCTCAAACAAAGTGATTTCTGCTTAAAATAAAACATTGTTATAAAGACTCTGTTTAAACATAAAATCATTTAATTAAACCACCTGGGATCCATAAAATTGAACGTCTAAGCATTTACTAAGCATTACATTTATTTTTGATTTTAAGACCTTTTCATTGTATTATACAATTTATTGTCTCTTCTATACCTTATTTAAATTTCTGTAATTTCAACATTCAACATCTTGTATTTTACCTTCCTAAAAACAAATATTGGTATATGTATATGAACACAAGTTCTGTTTGCCATTCGTGGCCTGGAGTAAATGTTAAACTCGAACGAATAATTTTATAAGGTGACACGAAGACAAAGATATTGAATTACCCATCACTCCATTACATTTATTTACATTATTATAATTCTGAGTGCAAAATTGTTTTAGGGAAATTGCACAAATATTTTAACTGATTACTTTAACTGAATGGTATTACGGATTACTTTAACTGAATGGTATTTCAGTTAAATTAATCCGTTTTATGCAAATGGTAGGATGTGGTATTTATGCGAAATACTCGTTCAACACCGTTTTGCGTCGAGCGCAATTTCACAGTGTTCTGATTTCCATTTTAAAATTCAATTTAATTTATTCTACGAAAAGCGGAATTATATTGTATCTGTAGCTGTGTAGAAAAGGAAGGATTTCAGGACGACGTCATTGTATTTATTTAGAGCTTATTGTGTCTGGTCATTCACTATACAAACGCGTCCTGATAAAAAAGTGCCACATACATTTAAAATGGAATATACGAACAAATTCATACCTAGCGACGCGATTTCTGTTAAGGTTATTTAATATTATTTTATTAACTTTGCTTGGCAATACCAGTGGTATCGTCAATGCGCTGCCAACCGTGAGACATAGGGTGTTAAGTCTCGTTTACCCAGTAAATACGCAGGCTAATAAACGGTTTAAGCCAGTACACATGATTTAAAGGTACAAAAACGTACCCATCTCAGGCATCCAAATGGGTACGTTTTTGTACGTTAGATGATAAATGGTACTCGAAAATTTGATCCCGATACAGGCTTAGTTTAAGGCTAGTCAGAGAATGAATTGACTGTGGACTTTGTCATTCATCGTCCTTTAAATATTGAATTAATCATTGCAGTTTTGACGCAAGAGGTTAGGTTTGCACTTGTATACAGACGAACGTTTAGATATAGTTATAAATTCTAATATAAACTAGCGACTGTCATGCCTATAAAATCAATCAAAAGACCTACATTAAAATAATGTTTAAACAATGAAACAATATCTTTTTCTGGTCAACAATATCGGTACTGATTAAAAATGTTTCATACATTTGACTTTCGGATTATATATGTAATTAATTTGTAAGAAAAAACATTATTTATGTCTTTAATTAATTCAAAACTCAGGCATACTAAATGCAGTAACCATGATAAAAAAAACTATGTTACTCAAGAGAAAATGTTAACAAAAGTATTTATCGTCTAAAATATATTTTATCGATGACATAACGTATTCTAAAACTTACTTAAATTTATTGTAACAATAAATTACAAGAATTTAAACATCACATTTACAATAAGATTTCTGTAAAGTTTAAGAAAGTTTAGCCTTCGTAAACTTTTAGCGATTATTTAAATAATAACCACAAAGGTACAGAACTTTAAGTTTATGGACACAAATTACAGAGTTGCGAATGTATAAAAAGCTCATGTAGGGTTAAATGGGTTATATTATAAACTAATAACTAAGGCTAAATAAGAATTGTAATATCAAGTTTAAACATAAATTAGTATTCTCTACTGTGTAAGTGTTACTGTATAATTTTTAAGAGAATGGTCACCGGGTATGAAAAATATATTTTTTTACATAATATTTGTTGTTGTTAACTGCCTCCGTAGCCAAGTGTTTTAGGCTAAGAAACCGGAGGTCGTGGGTTCGAATCCTGCGGGGACTCAAAAAATTTTCATTGTTGTTTCCTAGTTGGTTAGGGCAATTCGGGACGATCACCCAATTGTCTGAAAAGTAAGATGATCCATGCGTCGGATGGGCATGTAAAAAGTCGGTCCACCCACCGACCCGCATTGGACCAGCGTGGTAGGATACGGTCCAAAAACCCTCTAATGGATAGGGGTGTATTAGGGGAGGCCTATGTCCAGCAGTGGACTATCACAGGCTGATGATGATAACATTTGTTGACTTTTATTTATGTATATGAAATGGACGATTTGTAGACAAGTGTCCCAATGCCGTGTAATGCACATTAATTTATAGTTTAATTTTTTGAATGACATAACAAAAGAAAACAATTTATGTATTTAATTTCTGTATTTATTAAACAGTTTATATTTGAATATTACACGTACTAGTTTTACGGATTTTATCGGGTTCAATATTTATATAACACCCGATATTTTGAACCCCATGGCAGGGCACAACGAAGAGTAAAAAAGCAAACTAAATAAACGCTACAATAACAATTACACGGCATTATGTATCATAAATAGTATTCGAGTAAACAGCAGAGAGTATTAAGTTCCAAATAAGCAAAATTTCGCGTATAAATGTAAATAATTACTTTCAAAGAATGCGTTTCTCATATATATTTGTTATAACAAAAAATAATTTATAGATTAATTAATAAATTAATAACAATACTTTTTGTTAAAATTTTCTTGTTACTTTCTTTTATACATTTTTAACAATATTATAAATTCTAAACATAATTCGTAGAAACTGTGGACCGCCCATTAGTGTCTGAAATCGTTTTTTTTTAGCCCTGAAGTATACTTTACCGTAACGGTAAGTGATGACACGCTACATTAACAATTTAAGTTGAAATAGAGGGTGTTGGTATAAAATCGCACTCTGACTACTCCATTGAGGTAAAAGGTCATTAGTTTGATCATTAATTAAGGTCAAATTTCTATTGCGTCAGTGTCTCATGTAACACAACCAACAGTTTTGAGAATGATGGACGAGCGTCCCAACGCACGGACATTGGTTGACAGAACACATCACTTGTAACGAAAATAAAAAATATTAATGAAACATATACGTTATTGAATAAGATGAGTTTAAACGAATTTTATCGCGTTTTGTTTTATAATTTTAATTTCGTACGTTTCGAAAACTTTCTAGTTGCCGTGATCACGGGACACACTGAGATGTCATGCTGAAGAGGGATTATAATAAACTATAATAAGGTTTTGGTACCGACTCGAGCGTGTTTAAAACACTAGGAAGGAAAATTTGTTTGTTTGTTTTCCTTAAACTGGCTCCGAAACTAGTGTACCGAATAGAAATATTTTTCTTTTTTTAACGACCATTGACATTTTATTACATTTTACTCGATAAAACATTTCTTATTTCTCTGCTATACCTCAGAGTAAATAATTAGTAGAACTGTTGACAATTTAAACTCATATTTTAACATATAAACCAGGTCACTAAAATAAAATGAATAGGAACTGTCTTTAAACGCGATTTAATTCGGCGATACTGTTTTAAATATACTTTTAGAATGAATTGCACTATTCGGAAGTTGATCACTCGTCACAAACAGCAGTATGCGTATTAATGGAGAATTTGAATGATCAATGACGCTGCCGTGGGTAATCCATTAAGAGTATAATGGTGTATGCTGTTTGCGGCAATAATAACGACATGTAGCTAAAAATATCTAGTACACAACCATATTTGCAAACAAATATTTATCAGTTATACAAAGTAAAATAAAAACTTTTAAAACCATAGAAAGTTAAACGGGCACCACAATTTAAAGCGTAAGCAAATTCAGCAGCCTTTAGGACCAAAAAGTAATCATTATATATAACATATTTCATATCTTTATGTTTTTTCTATAAAACTAGCTTATTGAAAATTAACTAATCTGGATAAACATATTAGAGTATGTTAGTAACGTCTTACGTTGCAGTTCTAATGGATAAAAGTCCAATTACTAGGCAAACCTTCATACTTATATACTACTTTCTTGTGTTTCCGCGAGTACTACACATGATTTTATAAAAGACTTAACGGATTTTATTGCGTTTAATTTGGGTTACAATTTTCCCTGACACTTTACAGGATCCATGGTCACGGGCAGACTGAGGTGTTGTTCGTCTGTCAAAGTTCCCGGTCACCGTCATTCATGTGTTTTATTTATTAGTCCGTTTTACGCATGACCGAGCTTATCGTACCTTGAGGGCTAGCAGTAATTTTATGCTTGGGTTTAATTTTGTAAATAATTGGATCTCAAGCAGGTAGTGACACCCAAACATGTTCTCTGTTTATGGGAATTATTTTATAATTATAGATATACGTTTGTCACATCAGAGTTAGAATAAAAGTAAACAAATGCTTAATAATGAAACCAATTGGTGCCAAAAGTAGTGCACTCATATATGCTAAACGCTCCACCAATAAGAACGCGTTATCTTCAGACGCCATTAGATTTGTTTACATTTAGTCCAAGTCTAATTTGGCTTAACTTTAAAATACAACATCAGCTATTCCTTATCATCATCAACATCATCATAATCAGCCTCTTTAAGTCCACTGCTGGACATAGGCCTACCCTAAGGCACGCCTTCTCCACTAGGGGGTTTTTAGACCGTATCCCACCGTGCTGGTCCAATGCGGGTTGGTGGGTGCTATTACTACATACATTTATATGTCTATCAGCTTGTTGTATAACAGCTAAAATTATCACTAAATCAATTCTTAAGACACTAACCTGTAGCGTGAAAAGTGTAGTGAGTCTGTGTAGTGTTGCACAAACTTATCTATATACATACATTTAAGATTTCAAACAACCAGTCTTGAAAAAAAAATCTGTTTGTAACCTTAAAACAACCGTTTTTAAATTGTGTTATAACCGGTATATGTAACAAAAACGACATTGTATAATGTTCTTTCTGTCGGTCAGCTTGATTTTTGTAGTTAATATCTGGCATGGCAAGTCCAATTTTACCGGGACTCTCAAAAGATAGCTGATGTTACTGGGAGTCACTAAAGCAAGTTTTTTGAAAAAAAAAAAACACGCGGCCAAAGTTGTGGGCAAAAGCTACCACATATATATGTGACTACATAGAATTATGTATCATATTTAAAATAAAAATATGTACCAAAAGTCAATTTTACTATATAAGAATAGGACAGTTTGAACTAAGTCTTTCATCATTACAACGAAAGTGCAAAAGTTTGCCTCTTAAGTAAGCGATTAATTTCACAGGTAAGTTGTGAAATTGTCATAGACTTTTTCTTAGTTGATTAATTATTTTCTTTTACAAAATGCCTCAATTTATTTTAGGAAACCAGCCGAGGTAGAAATAACTTTTAATATGTAAATTCTATGATTAATTTCCTCCTTTATACTTTACTTTAATTTTTTTATTAATTCTTACTACGAATGATTCGTGCAGTTTATGTTATTGTTAAATAAAATTTTTAACTCTTCATTTTTTTAAATTTACATACAGAAACAGAAACTCAACAGCCTATAATATATTTACATTATTTTTCACATTATTATATGCAACAGAATGATAGGATAACATAAAAAATATACAAGGTTAGTTAAGTTTCAGGGTGATAAAAGATAATTTATAATAAACTATGTGTGTGTGTGCAAACGTGCGATTGTATTTTCGTATGTGTGATTGCAAATGTGTATATGAGTTTTTGGGTGCATATATGTATGTCAGTCACTCGTCCTGCGAAAAACTTCTTTTATAAATTTCACCCTAAAGCTTTACCTTGAAAATATCTATTTAGTAAAATTTATTATTAAAAGTTCTATATAACCGGTTAACTACGTACTGATAAGCATATTTTGTCCTTGTTTTTGTAACTGCATAAAGACATGTATGTCTAGCGTATCTTTAAGCGTGCAAAAAAAGCACCCTTTTATCTTGGTTGCACAATGATTGGATTATAGCCATAACCACAATGTCGCTAAACTTCTCGGACATACCTAGGTCACTTCTCGCATAAAAAATGGAAGCTTCGAAAATGAGATACAGATATTAGATTAGAGAGAAGAAGACTTCGTCGATTATTTTCGCACTGTTGTGTGAACAGGTTCTCTGAAGGAGACCGAAATATGCATCCAGTCATCAACATATCAATCAACATGTTAAACAAAACACTACAAGAAAACTTTTAGGTACACGACCTTCATAAAGTACGTCCGGTGAGATACAAACACGTTTTAGATTAATTTCACTGTAAAGCAAATCTACAAAATCTGTGTTGATATAATCACTGATAATAGTAACTTCCAAAGTTTAATCCAAAGTTATATGTTTTTCAAAGTCCTAAACATTCTACAAGTTTCAATCATAAAATCTGAATAAACTATTCGGCCCTAATTAAAAATAATGTTTTTTTCTGGAACAGGTCTGTTTTTTATGACCGTTGCATGATAACGGTCATAAAAAACAGACCTGTTGCGAGGATAGTAATAGTTACCGTTTACAGCCTCAACCAATGCACAACCTTGAAAAAAAAGTTTTTTTTTAAATTCGATATAATTAATATAAACGTGACAAGTTAAAAGAAACCATTCCCCTGCTTCTAAGTTACTAGAAAACAAATAATTCAACAAAAACTGCTTATCGATCATATAAGAGGGCAAATTCAATAACTTACATTATTAATACGAAAAACACGGCTATGTTCCGATACGTAAACATCAAATGTCTAATATGTCTAATATAGAAAATATACCTGAAACCTAATATGCTTACACAGTCATCGTAAGGCTGTGCCGTGTTAAATGCTATTATGAACTTATTTCCATACGTTTATCATTTGGATAATGTATGCGGTGTGGCGAACAATGCTTGGGCATGATATGACATAATTTCGCCAGAAATTTGCATAGTAGCAAGTGAATGTGCAAGCAAAGTTTTCGACGACGACGACAACGACCTAAAGCATGGATAATCGTAGGTTGAATATGATTAAATTCTTAAAAAACTGTTAAGTGCCTACTGACATAAATATTAGTTAGAATGACGCGAAAAATAGTTTTGACTAACTGTAAGAAGTTGTAAATCGTTTTGGTTAACATTTTAAACACAAGTTATTTATTTCAAAATATTTAATTTCCAAATCTAGACTCCCCACGGGTAAGGCTCGACTTTCATTAGATTTTAAAAATATAACCAATATTTGACAATTTCTATAGCAAAGACAGCGCCTCATATTACTTATACAGGAATAGACAATAAAAAGCGGCTTAGTAGCTTCATGAATGGCAATCCGAATTTCAATCCGACTGCTATTTGTGAAACACTCAAAATTCAAGGATTCCGACTACTAAAATAAGTAAGCAAGGAGATCGATTGATAGTTTAAAAAAATATATAACATAATTATTTCTATTGTTTACGCGAATATTATACATTATTAAATATAATGACTACGGATTTTATCGCGTTTATTTTTTAACACTTTCCAGTCGTTTAATATTTTGCCGTAGTCTACCCCGTGACCACGGCCGCTGGAAAGTGTTCGAAACGTCGGGAATTTAAAAATGTAAAATAAACGCGATAAAATCCGTAAACTCATTTTATTTAATAAATATTTAACAGAAAAAAAATAAATTAAAAAGTGATACGTTTTACTAATGCATAAATGAGTGAAAAATATACGGTACGCAACCAGTTTTTTAAAATTTAAGATATTGTACGCTTATGACATTAAAAAGGATATTAATATCGTACTTTGAATTTCAACAAGCAACAAAAATTATATTGCCTAAACTTACAAAACTTGTCAATATAATAATCATCTTAATTATTTTATCATATGTGACTGAGGTCATGCCTACAGATCTAAATCAATCAGACTGAATTCTAAACTACGTGGATTGAAACAGGAATAAATATAAAATTTTATAATCCATTTACAATGTAATTATTTTACGAATAATAGGATAACAATGCTAGATTAAATTATGCATATAAACGACAATTTTGGTCTTTTCCGTTTTATTATCAAATTACTTTATATATGTTAGCTGTACTACGTTTGATAGGTAAGAGACCTAGTAGTAGTATGTAAATATATTTTATGTAGCATACTAATACAAGTGCTAATATAACAAGTGTTGCTTTATCCAATATATATCTTATCCATTTATTACTTTTTTACCATCGATTACTTATATATAATTTAATATAACATAAGGCGATGATTAAAGTCCTAATGATCCGCACCGTTTCAAGTCTATTAAATAATATATAAATGTTCCACACGTTCACGTTAAACTTGATGCCTTGTGGGACGTTAACGGAATTTAATTATAGCTCCTACTTTTAAGCCAAAGTTTTTCTTTCGAATAAGTGTTTATCTTAAATTGCTTTATGGATGCTTAAATGTTTTTATATTTACATATCTTTGAGACGTGTTTTATTTGTTTTAAGTTTACGTAATATTTTGATAATATTATTTTAAAAGACGAAAAAATTTACAAATATTAAAAAAAAAAACTAAAAATAAGCCGTAATCTTAGCAATACAATAATATATTAAAGTTAGAAACTAGTACAGATTCTTAGTAACAGTTAGTTGTAATCACTCACGTCGATAAACTTAATAAAATCTAAATGTGGAATTAAATTTAAGACAAAAAAACTCTATTTGTGCATATATATATACCTATATAGTTGCAATTTATTTTATAATATAGAAAAGTCTACATTTGTAAAGAATTATTAAAGACAATAATAAGAAGAAAATGATTTTGGCAAATAAGTAAACTGATAAGGAAGTATTTATTCAATCAAGCGTTTTACAGCAAAGTAGTACGTAGAAAACTCCATAGCAATATGTTGTGTTTTTTTCTATTGCTAAATTAGTTTTACATAAAACTTATTGCTTACTTAAAATAAGAGAATCCTGTTTTCAGTCAATATTCTAGTTGTATTTATATTCTTTCTCTAACGTAAGCACAGTTCATTGCAATCGTTATTCAAAGTTGTTTCATGTCATTCGTTGAAGCGATACCTTGAGAACGAAAGCAATAACGGCATTCCTTAGATAAAGTATGGCACGACCGACTTTGACTGTTTTATTTTTGCAGCCGAGTAATATACTTACTACTACCTCCCGGAATAAAAAAGTGTTACGGTTAACTTGTAAAGAGCTATAGCTCAAATGCCTATTACTTTAAGCTGGAAATTAAGTTGAACGAAATAGCTTGTACATGATGAATACTATGATTATAATAGCACAATCATCACACATGTCTGTCAGTTTCGGGAGTTAAATGAATTTTGTGATGTCGGTATTGAGCAAAAGAAAAATATTTGAGCAAAAGAAACCCTTTAAACTGAAACAGTCTTCTTTTTGGATATTAAAGAGGATTTTCCAGTGTCTTGCATTAAAACTGCACGATAACCTACTTATAGCAATCCTTGAACATTAATTTTAATTTGAAGTACAAAGTAAAATATTAACCAATAATAGGTAAAATATGTTTTTTTATTGGTTAAAGTGATACAAGAAGCATGATGCTCACTTAGTGGAAAGTGACACCTGCCCTGCCCATAAGAAAAGCAGCTTAAAACGCCACAAATTCACTTACCGTTCTGCGAGATTAGATGTTATATCTTGTTTACCTGTTAAATACGCTGGCAACAATGTCCTTCAAAACTGAAGACAGAGTTTACGCACAACTTATTTGCGGCAGAAAGTCCCTTGTAAAAGGGGCATACCTTGACTCAAACAAAATGATACGATATGTTTACCCATTAATTTTATATACGTCATCCAAATGTGAGATGAGTTCCGCTTAAACTTACTTTTGTGAAAATGTCTGCACGCTAATGCACTAGTTGCATGCACATGTAATACAGATTAAAAATAGCTTCTTCCAATAAATCCTTTTCGTTTTCTTCGTACGTTCGAACGTACTTCGTACGTCATCTAAAGGTGATGACCGTTTAGATTAAAAATTCGAGTATAGTCTATAAATATTAAAGCCTCCCAAACAATGAACCTTCTACCAACGATTCAACCGCTTTAATTCTACATTATTAATTCTACGTTACCCCAAAAAACAATCGACAAATATGGTTTTAAGCACCTTATTACTCTTTAAAAACGTATCTTTAAAATCGTGTGAAGGTATTTATCAATATCAATAATACCATCCTATCCGTTACACCAAAAAAAAAATGGGTGCGTGTACTTATGTACGCGCGTGAGAAGATATACTTCTTTGGCATCATTAAAAAATTAATATATTTATATAATAATATATTTAATATATATATATATATATATATATATATATTAAGACGGCTTCATACTGTTAATTTTGTGTGCGCATCCTAAAATTTCCTCATAATTTTTCATAACGCGCCTAAAGAAGTATAACTTCAAAATAAACGCAACCAAAACCTAACCTTAATCCCAACTTAGCAGGCACATTATGCAACAACTATCGCAAAATAAAAAACGAAACTCCATTATCACTACACAAAATCAACCTTAACACTATGTGAATAAGGTCCATTTCACCGTTTTCATTATAAACTGTTAATTTTGTGTCACAGGTGCGCGCGCATCTTAAAATTTCACTCTCATCATTTTTTCATAACGCGCCTAAAGAAGTATAACTTCAAAATTTAATATATGAAGTGCTTCGTTAGTATGTTCAATGTATACTGAGATATTCTACAACTTATTACTATTTAAGGATTCTGAGATAGTTGTAAGATGTTGTCCCAGATAGTAGATAATCTTTCCATAACAATGGAATTTCCATAATGACTAAACATCGTCATCATCATCATCAGCCTTTGATAGTCCAGTGCTGGACATAGGCCTCCCCTAATATACCCCTATCCATTAGAGGGTTTTGGACCGTATCCCACCACGCTGGTCCAATGCGGGTTGGTGGGTGGACCGACTTTTACATGCCTATCCGACGCATGGATCATCTTACTTTTCAGACAATTGGGTGATCAGCCCAAATTGCCCTAACCAACTAGCAAACAACAATAAAAATTTGTTGAGTCCCCGCAAGATTTGAACCTACGAACTCCGGATTCTAAAGCACATGCCTATACCTCTAGGCTACGGAGGCAGTATGACTAAACATACAAATTAAATTTTGGATTCCATAATTATGTGCTTCAAACGCCCGCTATTTTCCGTAATGCATGTTATGTCATGTTAATGCAGTTATATACACAACAAGCCTCAATATAGAACGTTGTCTTGTTTGCATTCTGCCGGAAATATGCGCTGAGGCCTTTCCTTCCTATCGTTGAGCTTCTTGATAGCAACTTTAATTATCATACTTCCGGTGCTATGGATGTTACTCCGTTAGATCTAGTTATAAAACAGATAACATGAGCCTTTAACACAAAAATAAATTATGTTAAATAGCCTAATAATAGTGAGCTATTTTGTTTAGTTGTTTTTAATGCCACGGCAAAAATAAAGGGCGGAATGTATGGAAATTACATATTTTTATCCGCTTAAATTGCAAACGCAATCTTAAGCCTTCAGATATGAAACAATAAGATTTGAGTAAATTCTATGTAATAAGTGGTTTCTAATAAAAAAAATGCCTACAGTGAATTTTTAATTATATGTATAATTTACCGTTATCATTTTTAGATTTTCATAAGTATGTATCACTATTTATTTTTTATTGAAATAAATAGAGAATAATAGATGTACGAAAAGCTTACTTATCATGATTTTCACCAGTACCGACTTCATTTCTAAAGAATAATAACATCTCCTCCGTCTCAATAGGTTGCTGTCGCAGCATTGCTGGAATGCGATGTCTGATACGGATCAGCGGATTACCTGTTCAATGAATGTCATTTACTTGACTAATTGCGGATTTTGGAGCGAAAATTTAAATATTTAAAAATTTCTCTTGCTTTTACAGAGTGATTTTGCAGAACACTTTTATCTATTCTATATTATATGGCCGATTGCTTCGATTGCGACTGTTAATTCTTGTCTGAAAAAAATGTGATATGAAAGCGCTTTTAAACACAATTGTTGGTTGTTGAATTTACAGGCAAAAGGGGTTAGATATGAGGACAAAATTTATATGATATTAATCAAAACATGAAAGACAATTAAACCAGACTCTTTTTCGTATTTATATTTTCGTTACATTATAATAAGGGGTTTATAGAATATTATAATGTAACAAAATCATAGCAACGGTACATATAAATGGTATATTCTATCTAGGTATTAAAAGTAATCAACAATTATTTAATATGAAATAAATTAGGTTTAATTTGCACTACATGATTTAGAGTCCAAAGAAAGAAAAATTATTAAATTATGAACAAAGTTATCAATTATATAAAAGATATTATTATAATTAAATCCTTTTTTGTTAACATTATATTATTGTTATCATTAATTTAGAACAATAAATAATAGGTGTGCAACTTTCTGCATTATAAGATAATTATTTATATACAAATATTATTAGAAAGACAAAAAAATTAAATGTCGAAGTTACAAAATTACCTATTTAATAAATGTACATTAATCTATAGGACTAGGGACAGGATAATGTTCATTTAAAATTATTTACTAAATTACAAAACGAATTAATTAAATAAAATTGAACAGTGTACATCTCTTAAAAGTCCTTATCGCAAAAAAACAGTTAAGTTGTAATAGCACTTATTAAAATCAACGTAGTCGCAGTTGCTTTTTAAATTTATATTGGTTAAGATCTTTTAGTTATTTTGGTAACTTATTGTAAATACTTGGAGCCATACAAAATACACTATTCCGGATCCGTGACGTCCTAGCTCTTCGTATGCATAATTTGGTATTATCTGGCATTCGGGAATAAAACCTGACACCCGTGTAAACAGTGACGGATTACTTCGCACAAAAACCGCTATTTCGAGAATGTATAGTGAGGCCAAAGTTAAAATTTTATTTTCTTTAATATAATTTCTTCAACTGTCTCTTACTTTAATCTGAACATGGCTCTTATACATTTTTGTGCTTTAAAAGTAACTGTTTATGAACAGATTTTCCCAAATATTATTCCATATCGCAGTTTTGAATCCACTATACCGTAATATGCTGTTATTAATGCACTGATAATTGCCAAAAGTTTTGATAACATATATGCTGAGCAGTTTACTTTTTAGCTAGATTGATTAAATGTTCTTTCCAGTTTAAATTATAATCAATATTCAAACCTAGGAATTTAATTGTCTCTAGCGCATCTATATCTTTATCCTCATACTTAATGTTTAATTTAGAATAATCGGAAAATTGAGAGCCAAAAACATTGACTTTCTTTTTCTAGGTTAATTATTAGATTGTTACATTTTAACCATTCTATAATCGATTCAATATTATCATTAATTTGTTTCACATTTTGATTTTTTTATTCAATTGTCAATGTACAATCAAAATGGTAACGTTAGTAATGTCATTAATATAAATTAAAAATAATAGTGCAACCAAGACACTGCCTTGAGGTACACCGTAATACGCTGTGCGTTGTCGAGACCGAAATTGTTCATCTCTTTTCCTAAAAACGTCAATTTGGATACTATAGTGCAATGTTTTCTATTTGAAAAAATTGTAATATAATTCCTCTTACACCATATTTATAAAGTTTTGATAACAAAATATTATGATCGACACAATGAAAAGCCTGTGTCATACCACAATATATTGCATACAGTTTTTTTTATATCTTAACTACTCATAATAACATTTAAAAATCATATACTGCCATATTAATTGTTCTATCTTTTCTAAATCCTATTTGTGCTTCTGAAAATAAATTGTAATTTTAGAAAAATGCATACAGTTCTTCGTAATTTTCCAAATATTTGTATAAATTGAAATGTTATTTCTTAACGTTTTAAGCGTTAAACTAAAAAGCCATTGATTCAAATATAAAACGACAAAAAATGTACACTGAATATTGTTCAAACTTTTGTAGTGTATCAAGTTGAATTGGTTTTGGAATATGAATCAACAATAGTAGAATTCAGATTTTTTCGATTGTTGATGGAAGTGATGACCAGGGTTTGCAAAGCGCCATAAAAACTTTTTTATAGATTTTATGTGATTTCAGCGTCAATATGGTTGAGAACAAAAGTATATTATAATTTATAACCATCACTTTATTAGATACTTTGTCAGTTAACAGATCAAGACTATTAGCGTGTTTTTTTCCCATTTCCGGAAATACCCAGCAATTTTAATTACCTTGTACATCCTAAGCTGAAATAGTTTAGCTAAGAGTTATCATATATATTTTGTGAAGATACGTTTTTTTTTATTGGTTAAAAGCGATGAGCCGAGCATCCCTATTAAAAAGCAGTGAAATAGACTATAAGTTTACTCACCGTCCTTATAGATGAGATATTATGTGCCGTTGACCCAATAGTTACACTGGCAATTATGTTCTTCAAACAAGAGGACAGTACAGTGTTTACACACTACTGAATTGCGGCCTCTACCTAGCTCCTATAAAGGTATGAGGTTCGATCAAAAATTGCCGGCATCTTTAACTCCGTTGCTTTCTACTAATCGTTGTACTACTTAATCGTTTCAATATTGAGCAAACTCAATATTGAAACGATTAGTGCAACGTCGACACTTGACAAAAGACGTTTGAAGAGCATTGAAGAAGTTTAACGAAAGTTCCTATTGGCAGTTTAGAGTTTTAACGTATTAGCGCTTTCAGTAGAAAGAAGAATAAAAGTAATTTCAACGTTAAATTAAAGGTACAAAATATTTTCAATATGTTATTGCCTTCTTATATTTTGGTAAACAGAACAGATTTCGTAAGAAAAAATATTGTTACAGGTATTGTCAAAAATTATTCGCGTTGATATTCTACTTACAGTCATAATACACATTAAAAGGGAAAAAGAATCTAAACCCCCATATTCAAGCTGGTGGTAGATTATCTAGCAATGTAATGAAAATGTCTAAATGCAAATTGACATTTTTCGACTGTTTGAAAGTAATTCGAGCAAAACAGAGAAATTATGCCGAAACTATATGTAAAATAAACCCGCCTCTCTATATCCGCGTATGTTGTTCGTTCCTAATGTAAATTGTTATGAGGCATGCATATTGCTCGTGAACCGCAATCCTCAACGATCAAGCTTTCAGCCTAAGCACTGTCTGATACACACAGATACTTAGAATTATTGCTTAAAACAATGAAAACAATTTTATTAAAACCTTTATTGTTATTAAATAGGTATAAGTAACTTTATTAATAATTGTTAATCTATTGGACCTTAACCACTAATAAATCTAACATAACGATTATCCCACGATTCAAAAAGATTCGATATTTTAAAACTGTCATCAAGGTAACGTTGAATAGATAATTGCAAGGAAAAATATAGAGGGCGATCTGTAACATGACAGACTGCTACAAACGAACAGACTCCCAGACCCTCGAAGGATTTTCCTGATTTGCGTAGCAAGTATGTTTTATAAAAAGATCTTCTAACCTACGTGGTGACACAATTAATCCAGAACAACACCTTGGCTTGGGCTGTCATCATTCCCTTAATTTTCAGCACTAGAAAGAATAGGCAAGAAAATTTAGTTGAGCTCATTACAAAAAAGTATAAATGTATCTGAATACAACACGGTTATTTAATTACTTCTTTTTTTTTCGTATACATTATTTAAACTAGTTACGTAGCGCTATCCCACGTAAATAGCTAACTGCGTTAACCCTTATTTCAAAGGAACAACACGGCAGAGCAATATGACGTATGGAAACCCAGTTAGCGGGTGTCAGAAAGACGAGTCTATGGAATGCAAATTGCACATGGCCGTCACAAGTAAACAGACAACTACGTAGAACTCCGGTTTCAGTGATGTGAATCATGGATTGTGTATTGCACATTTCTGTCCCATGGAAACAACCAACTACTACAAACTCAGTTCCTCTAAACAAGATGCCGACTCAGCAGGCAACGTCAAGACGTCACCCGTGGAAGCGACCTTGAGCACTGCCATGAGGGATTGTATAAGTCGGTCACACTTCGATGGTTCGAGTCGATTCTTTAAGTAACCGCGGATTCTTTAAGTTGCAGTTAACGTTACAAATTCATCACTGATTCAAATTCACAAGTGAATGTATTTTCAGACAGTCGTTAAAGTTGTCGTTATCTTTCTTGCTTTTTAGCCTGTACAGTCCCACTGCTGGACAAAGTCTTCCTCGACGCTTTGCATTCTTGCTTGTTCTATGCCAGTCGCTCGCAACTTATCATATCTTGCCACAACATCTATTGTTCAACCAAATAAACTACTACTAACAAAGCAATCCATATTACTGTTTCTAATCGACTATCACTCAGTGATTGACATCGCAGTGACAATTCATCTATAAAACGATGAAATATGTGCTGCCTTGGGTTACAAATTCCTATGTCAATTCCTAGTATAAATTTGCTGAACGATACGGTGGAGTAGGTGTTCTAACTATTGGTACTAAAACCTAACGGGTTTTTGTTGAATGCATTAGCATGAATGTAGTAGTTTTTATAAAATATATAAACATAGTCTCCCTAAGCAATGTGTCTCTTGGCATGGTACGTGTATATGCCGTTACGCGAACGCTTTACTTCTAAGCTTACCATTAAGATATTGCGGTAACTATCATAATTACACGAGCATAATGACACGTAATGATCAAGGCATTACGTTCATCAAATTGAAAACTCGCAACGTATTTCTGTAATGTTTGTACGAGCATTTGGTTTATTTATCCAAGGTTTCATAACTCAACAAAAACTTAATTTGAATCCATTTTTTTACAGATTATTCGTTAATTTTTTATGTATTACCGACGTTCAGGCCTCGTTCCAGGGTCCATAATCACGGGCAGCCCGTTCATTGTTATTACTATTATCACTAAAAATAGTAGATGTATAAATAAAAAGGAATAATTAATGAGATAATTATTTTTATTTATAAGATAAATTTTTATATTAAAAGTATAAACTTGAGTATGTTTTTTCGTTTTAAATCTTAATCGGTCATCTAATGAATGCTGTTGTTGAATCTTTTTTATCCAATTAATGTTCAAAATAAACTTAAAAAGGCTTCCGTGTACTACTTTGTGTAAAATAAAGTACAAGGATAAGCTCTGTTGTTAAAGACTACGCCTTTAAGTCTGCGCAGTAAGCTATAATTCTAGAAAATAGGTTAGTTGTACGGATCGGACAATACTAGTATTCAATTTTAGTGAACGAGCACAAAATTTCAACATCTTGAATTCAAAGAGATTTTATGTTCTATAAGTATGAAGAATGACTGTTGGGTAATAGATGTTTTATATTGTTGCTTCATTTTTGTTTTAGGCGAGTAGTTTAATAAATATTTCTGATTTTTTTGACATTGTTTACAATAAAGTTATCTATAAAAAAGCGCGCTTATCTTTCTGTACAGAATAAAGCACGGTAACCAATTTATGGTTTATTTATTGAAAGAAATCGATGATACATTTCTGTAGCATACGTTGGTAATCCAGTAAAGTTTGTAAAAATGCATTTGAAAAAATCCAATATCCGCTATCCGCTATTTGAACTTGTCTTAGACCTCATTTTGGTGAAATAAATATCTTAGAAGATATAATAGATTTGAAATGTAGCAGCAAAATCACGCGACTTTCGGGCATTAAACACCACCTCGGTGCTATTTCTGCTGCAAAGCAGGTGTGAGAAATACCGTATTCCAGTTTGAAGGGCACCGTAGCGAGCTTAATTACTGGGTAAACGAGACATAATATCTAATGTTTAACGGTAGCCAGTGCGTTGTTGGCATTGACTACCAGGAGTGGTATTGTCAATGTTCATGGGCGTCAGTGAACACTTTCCACCAGATGGTCCGACTGCTTGTCTTCCTTAATGTGAAATAAAGGAAGCACGATGTTATACGACCTATTACGAATAGTGGCTTAACCCTTAATGAGAGATCAAAATAGTGGTCTATGGATTAGTATGGCTAAGGAAAAGTAAACGGACATTTACAAAAGATATGAACAAGTGGTTCATATTTTTTTTAATTTACTTGTTAGTATTACAACTACAACAAGGATACAAAGTAACACAAAATGAATACGAGTGTGTCTTTTTAAAAAGCATAATTTTTTTATAAGTGTTTTTATTTGTATGCCTTATAGATTTGTTTAAAACACAAAGCGATACAAATAATTGTGACATTTAAAAAGTAAAGTTTCAAATAGAAAACATAAAAATATAAAAGCTACTGGGAATTTCGAAGAGTGCTTAAAATTTATGCAAATTGAATTTTTTTTCCAATTTCACATTAATTAATCTGTCAATTAATTCTCTTTTCTCCTTTACTCCTACGTTTTATATTTAAAAGCTGTCTGTAATAATAAAGGTATTTTTTTAATACTGCTTCTGCTACACTTTAAAATATTAATGTAAAATATTGAATTAAATGAAACTTTGATAACGATTTTTTCGTCACAAAATGAACAAATTAGTTCGAACGCATTTAAAAATATTAAAGGGACACTGAGAATATTATTCATTAAATACTATACCGATAATATAGGTTCAGACTTTTAGTTGAAAAATATGAAAATAATATATACTTTCTGTTGCTTACGCGAAAATTGTATAATAAATAACACAGTTTTATGAATTTCAATTTAAATTATACCCGACGTTTCAAAATCTTTCCAGGGTCCGGGGTCACGGGACCGATTAAGATCGTCACAGTTAATTCGGCTACCGTCAATTAAAAAACCAAATTATGAGATCCGATTTATGCCTTCTGAGTAACGGTACCTTGAGGTCTATCAATATTTGTGTGCTCAGTTTTAATTATTCAAATAATTTTGGATCCCAATCAAGTAGTGGGCCCCAACCATCTTCTCTAGTGAAATTAGAATTTATTGAAATAGTTTTCTTTTCCGAGGATTTGTGGTAGGTCAAGTCTTAAGTATAACTTCAAATAATTGTTATGTAATTAAACGAGAAGAAATACTTCAATATTAGTCATCGATAAGAATAACTTACACGTTATGAAAGATTTGAATCGGTTAAGATTTATTAGGCAATATTCGCTGCCCTGTATGAAAATGCTAATTATTTTGTACTGTTGCATAAATTTAAGTAAAACCCGGCGGTAAGTCTCACAAACTTAGCGTACTTAACTGTATGTTCAAGACATTTGTGATAACGCGAACTTTTGGTTTTCATTGAAGAAAATTTAAATATGAGAGTAAATTTTAAATCTTATTAGCCCGCAAACTGGTTGCGGTGAATTTTTTAAACAAAATAAATATAAATTAACTGATCGCCTAACTGATTAACTAAACAAAGATAATAAGTACTTTAGTTGGATATATAAAAAGCTGAAATGTTACTATAATCAAACATTTCAGCATTGAAACCTAAGCTATCTAGCGAAAATAGTCTTTCTACACTTTGCGTTTTTATGAAACCATTTGTTTCTCTATATTGGCGTATTGAAGGCGCGTTGGATAACGTTAAGAATTTAATAAAGTTTTTTGTTTATATAATTTGTAACTTATACTAAAAATTACTTTATCTTTATGTTTTATATTTTTTTTCTTTTTAATACTTATTTCGTTAAAAAACAGCATTAAAGAAATTTCATACTTTATTTCATTGCAAACATTTTTATTTCTACTGTTTGTCATTGTTTCTATTATTTGCAACATAGAGAACGTTTTTATTCATTTTTGAAAGCGCCAAGTGGCGATATGTGAATAATCATATATTAAGTGATTTCTATGTCCTGACTAAAATAATTACTATAGGATGCCTAAGATGTAACATGAAAAGGTTACGGAATATTATTCTTAGTCTTACGCTGATTAAATTTAGTTTAAGATTACTCTAATATATCCTTTCCTAACTAGCTATTTTGGCAACTTTTAGCCTAAATAGCTAATTAAAGTGCCGATGTATGCTGAAAGGAAAAAAATTAAATTGTTTTGTGGATATGTTTTACATTTGTAGTAAATTATTCACTATTAATACTGCCTGTTGACCTTTTAATTATATTTAGTTTATTTAAAATTACAAGTCATTGCAAATGTTAATTTCAACGAACAGTTGGTTACATAATTTACTATAATAGTTTTTTATTTAAATATCAATCATTTTCCGTTTCCAGTTAAGGCTGTCGATTGCCGCCATCTGACTTACGACTATGAAATAGGTCAGCTCTTAGTATCGGGATAACTGCGCTATTAATAAAATATAATTTGAATTATTAATCAGCATTGAATGCATTGTAGCCTGCCTCCGTAGCCTAATGGTATTAGCGTTTGCTTTAGAAACCGGAGGTCGTGGGTTTGATTCCTGCGGGGACTCAACAAATTTTTGTTGTTGTTTCCTAGTTGGTTAGGACAGTTTGGGCCGATCACCCAATTGTCTGAAAAGTAAGATTATCCGTGCTTCGGATGGGCACGTAAAAAGGCGATCCACCTACCAACCCGAATTGGACCAGCGTGGTGGGATACGGTCCAAAAACCCCCTAATGGATAGGGGTGTATTAGGGGAGGCCTATGTCCAGCAGTGGACTATCAAAGGCTGATGATGATTGATTGAATGCATTGTGTAGTTCTTACACTCTTCAAGGCGAAGCCTCTTCCAGGCGACCACCAATCCCATCCAACAACACCGCAATCCCACCCCTCCGTCCTTCCAACGCTTGGCAGTTCTACCCCGCGTGGCAACAGCCAGCGCCGGAGCCGCCTCCGAGCGCACAGCGGCCCGCCGCCGCCTCAAATAGCCAGCATGCTAGCCATAGCAATGGCAGCACTGGCAACAATTGAATGCGTCTTTTCTAAAATCGCAAGATCTCTTTGATCTAGATGAATTTAATCAAGCAGCAGATACATTCGCCGCCGCCGCCGGCGACGCTATGGCTAGGTTTTCATTGCTTGTAAAATACAAGAATCTTATTAACGCCCTTAAAGCTTAGGTAGTGACACCCTAGCAGTAGTCAGACACACCCTACACTTAGAGTGTAGGACAAACACACACACTCATGACATCGGCCCCACCGGTGAGGTCGAACTTACACACCCTTTGCTATATGACAAGTAGCTAACACCATTTAGATAAGAGCGTTGCTGGGTTTCATGCGCCATCTTCTCCCAGCGCCAACGCTTTAGAAGTGGTAGTATAGTTAAGATAAAGCTCTTCTAGCTATTAAATTATCATATGCAAAGCGTCTGAAGCCGAGGCGTCGCCCACCTGGGCAGAATGACGAGATCCATCAAAAAAAAAGGAATACGTCTAGTGCAGTCCCCGCATTAGCGCAGGAAGTGCTGGTAAAAAGAAGGGCGGAGACTTCTATAAAATTAATCACCACACTAATGAAACAAAATCTAAGTGATGATTCATAAATCCAAGTTATCTGGTATATCATAGTGCAACTGTTCCTAAATATAACTACTTGTTGAAAATATACTTTAATATATTTGTCTATTTAATTTACGAGTATCTTTCACGTTTTACTCTTTTTTCAGACAAATAATAGTAGCCCATTACATAGTATACAGTTAAAATAACACCTAATGCTTATTTATAATTGTCCGTAGTTTTATCCGCCAATTAAATAAATGTAATATTAAAAAACCAACCAACCAACTAAAAGTAATATTAAAAACATAGAAAAGCGAATACCGGTATAATATTTTTTTATTAAAAAATGTAAACGTAGAAAACAACATATTTGACAACTATATACTAAAACTACCCAAATACATATTTAAAGGTGCCAGCAGGCAGGGAAAATTTCAATGTGTATAAGTGTTTATTATTTATGTTGAACTAAATGGCGGACAGGTACAAGTCTGCCTGCATTAGAGCGGCACTTAAAATTAAAATTGTCTTTTGTTTAATATTAACTTTATAGGAAACAAATTTAAATCGATCAGGATTTTTGTGATTAAATAATAACTTAATTATAAAAGTACCATAAGTACAATATTCATTTAATTTATAACAAAATATTTATTTCTTCACTATAGATTTTATTTATATATTCAGTGGAAATTAAACGACGGACATCAGCTTGAATAATAAGTAGTTATTAAAAGTTTAATACAAAGTAAAGAGTAATTATAGAAAATTTATTTTTTACATGGCATTTTAAAAAACATACAAACCATTGCCCAGTACTAAAAGATTTTTTGTTTCAGTTAGCGAGACAAATATCGATTGTTGATAATTTTATTTTACTTACGGTTAAAATGTAATATTAACAAAAAAACTGGTTACTTTTCATAGTCAAACTAAAATGTTATATTATTAAAAATCATTAACTTCCCATTTTCAATATCTTTGCTCGCTTAACGACAAAAATCTTAGCTCACAAAAACGTCTACTTTCTTGTCCTTCACATCGCTCGGATGTCATGCACTCCTCTTTCTTTGTTCAATCTGTTCTTCTGTGGAATGCGTACCTCCTCGAGATCAGGATGGCAGAGAGTCGCCCTCATTTTAAAAATAAAGTTCAGGGAACACTTGCTAAAAAACTGTGACCTGAGTATAAGGTCTGCTTTATTATTTTTTCTGCGGACAAAGTTCAAAGGCATAGTATGAACGAATGTATTTTTTCTTAAACTTTATAACATATGTATATATTTATATTTACAATATGTATTATATATTATATATGTATATTTATTTATGTATTTGTATTAACTTAAGTAAGTTAACTATAGAATATGTATTAATATTCCTATCGTAATTTTATTAATGATATATAGTTATTTGGTTTTAATGTATACACACTAAACTTTAAGCTTATTAAAATTTTTCCTTTGTTTTGTTAAATATCTGCGCACCTTCCGAATTTTCTCTGTACCACCCAAAGGTTGACTGGTAGATAATGCCTTTTGGCATTAAGTTCCTTTGATACTCATTTGTGCATAAAGTTTAATAAATAAAAATAAAAAAATTAACGTTAATGTTGACAGTGTCGATTGGGAATCTATATTTTCAACAAAACAGACTGTATAAAGGTCTTACTCACTAAACATTGAATTATGTTCTTATTATATTGACTGTTTTATAAATAGAATCGAGTTAAATGAAAGGTTTTACTGGCACGTACTAATTAAACGGAATATATAAATCAAAAGCAAACTGTTGAAGAATCTTTTCAAATTAAAGATTAATTTCAGTCATCAACACAAGTGAATTGTGAAGTTTAATGCGGCAGGTATTTCCAGGGCCCGTTCCGTTTTGTGAAACGACGTCTACGGTGGAGATACGTCAAGTGGAACATGCAGCGCTGGTAAGAACAGCTAAAGGATGATTTATCACTAGCCCCTTGGCGTGAACCGTGGTATTCAGTTGGACAGACATTTTCGAATTCATTGTGCTTTTCGTTAATGGAAAAATAGATTGAGCTCTATTTGTTTTTTAAGAGTGGATTTAATATAATATCCCGGGTCAAGAGCTCCGCAAAATTTATAATATCATCGTTAAAAGTAAGCCATATCCTGATGTATATTTAAAAGAATAACAGAAATGTTATAATAGTAAAGTACCGGAAACAATAAGCAAAAGATGGTAAAGAAAACCGACTCGACAAAACCAACCGACTTAAAACAGTATATAATCATTTTGGGCAATATAAGACGGTTAAAACGTCCCCTTTACAATAAACTGTTTCCTGATTTTTATCTGTTTACTGATTTCCTACTACTGCAGTTTAAATATCTAATATATTTTCAGGAATTCATTTAATCAAAATGTCGCGCATAACACGTTTTATGTATACAGAATGAATATTTTTTTATGCAATAACTTTTATATGAACTTAAACTGTATCATCTTAAATGAGCTTCGAAGAAGCCTGATTGTAAATATTTTATACGTTTACATTAAAATGCTTTCTGTGGGTCATTTTTAAAACATCGATATACGTTTGTACATGCTTTATTGTAGGCAACTTTAGGAAGTACAATTGTGTACAATTGTGTTAAACAAAAATTAACAAAATTGGACCACTAGGAGCAGAGTAACGAGGTAACATATAGTCACAATACTACTTCTATTGCGGGTACTTTGAGAAAAGTTGTCTCGATATTGACGTTTTGTCTGTCCGAGGTAGTGTCTAAAAGACTCGTCTAAAATATAGCGAGACAGCTATAGAGACGTATAAGCTGCTACCCCGAAACGGAGCTATCCTCGTGTGTGATAAATGTTGTGCATCTATGATAGTGTTAGTGTGTTGAGTGGTGTTACGCGTCGACTCGTCCATACGAGACATCGTGGCTGTTTTCGGGTTCACGTGAGCCATTTAAATGTTTTAAAGTATAAGAGAAATTTATTTGTTGTCATCATTTTTACTTTTTAAAATTCTCTTTGAGATTTCCAAAAAATATTGAAAAAAAACTATGCTCTTCGAATTGAGTACCTCCTTTTTTTTGGAAAGTCAGTCTAAAACATGACAAACTTCAAAACCAGGAAGTATATTGTAAATGTTTTTAAATCTTTTGCTACTTGTATGTCATTTATCACTTTTAAAATCTTATAACAAATGACCTCCAAGACATTCTAATATATACCCATAAGTCGTGTTTGGATTTATATAAAATTGACTATCCTATAATCGCAAAAAACTGTTCACGGATTAATTTTGCAGTTAGATCCTTTTGTGACCTTCTGTAAAGCAATTGGGAATTCACGTTTAATTTAATAATAAAACAATTTAGTATACTTCGAATGATTGATGCAATGTAAGTAGAAAATGACATCGTTTTTTCAATTTTTCCAACCACATTATATCTTTCATTGATATTAAGATATCTATTATTAGAAATGCCTTATGCTATAATTTAAGGACGAATATTATTAAGAAACTTTGTGGCATAGTGTTATCATCTTTTGTCTTAATTATTTATCTAGTACTTCAACTGAATAATATAAAAAGTGACACATGACAAAAACTATCTTCTGACCAGAAACAACTATTGTATACGATTCTTTACAAGTAGAGAAACGCGGTTAAAATATTATTCAATTTGAACGCTACGTTTTGAATTAAAAACAATTGTAAAACAAAAATATATTTTGAATTAAGACGTCAAAGTTAGCAATGATTTCCCGCTACAATTACATTAACTTCGGAAATAATTTAACAAAACTTTAACGAGTAAACTGAGTGAAATTCTTTCGCTGTTCCCAATAAAGACTTAAAAAGAGTTGGAATTGAATTTATATTTTGAAATAAAGAGCTGTCTTAAAGCACTGTGCTGGTTTTTGGCACTTAGCCGTACCACTCGCTTCTTGATCACGTCCTTAATTAAGGATATCGGAGGGTTGAAATAACTTTTAAATTAAACGCGTGTGATTTCGTTTTGCTAAAAAGTTATTATTTTTTTTTATGTGAGACCTTTTATTATTCTTTCTTGTTTATATTTTTACTAATTTGCTACCATAAATTATTTCGGATATGTTAAAGAGTGAGTGCGCTAAAGATTACTATACACCAAAAATAAATACAGTATTTTAGTTTTCAATATTATTATTATTTACGTAAGTCCTATAAAAATTGTCACTTTTATAACTAGCAACTTGAGTCAACGAATAAATTTATAGGTTGCTTAGTTAAATAAAAAACAGGAACAAAATAGAAAATGATTATTTCTAGTAATCGTAATGTAATTTAAAAAATATGAGCCTTGTCGAAAAAATAAGGATTTATTTAATACAAATCATCCAATATCGGCATAAGATTTAATTCAAGAGTATGATTATTCTGAAATGACATTCTTGATTTAATGTCCAGTTGAATTTAAGATTTAATGCGTAAAAGGATGAAACTTGTTTTAGCAATACTGGCTACGAATTTGTCAAAAAATCTCCCTAAAACATAAAAAAACGGTTAAAATATACAAGGATTGTTTTTTTAATACTATTATAAAATACATGCGGACTTATGCTTTCCTATGTTTATTCTTTATTTTGGTTAGTTATTAAAACTGCCTGTTATTATCATTTCAATGTTCTGTATTTATTAATGCTATATCATACAAATTTTAGGGTACGGATGGGAACTGTACGATATTTTAATTTACGATGAATGAATTCCAACACAAAGCGGTAACATTTTGCTCCATTCGCATTTCCTCCTGATTTTAATTTCGTTTCTGCGGTACTTTATTTCAGTGTCATTTTGTTTATACAGCTTCTGCTCTATTCATAACGTAAAAACTATATATGTAATAATGTTCATTTTTATTGACAAAACATGGCATATTTTAATGTAATACGCATACAATGTGTATTATTGTAAAAGGGTATTTATAGATTTGTGCAATTGTTTTCATTTCAAAGCAGACAAATAAGTTTCTCCTACTAAGTTTTTTTTATTATATATCTTTAATAATTACCTTATTCCAATAAAATAGTATTTAATTTTATGCCTTATATTACATTAGGCTATTGAACCAAAAGTCTAAGGGTTCATAATAACCTTGTTTCCTATATAAGCTATACCAGCTTAAAGCCACAAGAATAAACTACGATAGCGTTGTCACCTATTAGACGAGGAAGATGAAGTAACATCGATATATAAACTTCGGAAAGACACACACTTAGAAAAGCGATCCATCACAGTCAAGTACAAGTTCACAATGTGAGCTTGTAATGAAAAGTTCGGATAAAAACTGGGAGTAACATGGAATTTCGGCGTTATTTGTACAATGTTAAAGTGGTTTTACGTGATTTATCTTGTATGAAAAAAGCTTGAAATAATAATAAATACAAGATACACGCGGGTATATTTATTTTGTATCATAAAATTTTGTTTTACCTGCTTAGCTAATAAAATCGTAAATATTGGTAATAGGATACCTTTTTCAGAAAATAATGTGCGTTTACTTATGTACACACGTTAGAAATTATACTTTTTTAGCGTAAGAAGACAAAAATGTTTCTAAACATTATATCTTACACTTTATTCTACATTTTTAGAAATAATTATTGTGCATAGAGTCGCCTGTTACCTATAGCAAACATCGTAAAAATGTATTCTTTTAATTTTTCCCTAACGCGCGAAAAGAAGCGAGACATCAAAAACCTAAGCTATCCAAAAAGTGAATTATAATATATAATATTAATGTATGTAAAATTTTAAAGTAATAAACGCCTTGTTATAAAACAAACTCATCAACAAGAAAATACATCATAATATAAATGAAAGGTGAAGCTTCCACTTAATAAGTCGAATTTCCTTCTCTCTGCACTTTTCGAGGTTGCCTTATTGCCGTATCGCAACTTTACCCCTGATTTAATTGCCTTAGACACAGTGCTTCACTTTTACATTATAAAAAACAACGCGGCAACCCAAAAGATAAATATCGTTTAGGCGATTTGGACGTTTGTCTGAGCGGCTTAAAGAATTTACTAAGAAACCCTTTTTATGTTATTTAACGGTGAAATCTGTAATGTGATTATAAAAATTAAATTAATATTTATAACAATATACAACTTTATTTATTAAAAATTATTTAATTTAGAATATTAAGAGAGAGTCTGTTACGTGAATGTTAAATCTGCAATGGATTTGCAAAGTCGGGCAGATTGTAAAAAAACGAAACGCTACAAAATCCGTAAAGTTTTATTCACTTACGCACTATATTTGCGTAAATGCAATTTTATAACATTTTAACTATTTTATAAAACAAAACTAAAACAAAAACAAAACAACAAGTCAGTGCAACAGAACATGAAACTCAAAGACTTATACTTTAAAGCAACTACAATTATAACTTCAAATAAATCATGTCTTCTATTGTTTGTGTGTAATCCAATTTTCTAACCGCTTGCCAGACTAACAATCCCGATGGGAAGAGATTGATTTAAAATGAACAAAAGAAGTTTTTTCGATAGATATACTACGATTTTCAAACAAGAACCAAATTTTATAAGAGTTATATGCTTTATAAAGACTACAAATATAAGTTGAAATTCTCTTGTGTTACTAATCCATGAAATATAGTCTCAAACATTTAGCTACAAGTAATTTTATTAATTGATAAACTACTAACGATTTACCCGCATAGTGAAAATAATTTATAATAATTACTTTTTATTTAACTGCCTCCGTAGCCTAGTGATATGGGCGTGTGCTTTAGAAACCGGAGGTCGTGGGTTCGAATCCTGCGCGGACTCAACCATTTTTCATTGTTGTTTCCTAGTTGGTTAGAGCAATTTGGGCTGATCACCCAATTGTCTGAAAAGTAACATGAATCATGGGTCGGATGGGCATGTAAAAAGTCGGTCCACCCACCAACCCGCATTGGACCAGCGTGGTGGGATACGGTCCAAAACCCTATTAATGGATAGGGGTGTATTAGGGGAGGCCTATGTCCAGCAGTGGACTATTACAGGCTGATAATGATACTTTTTATCGTTGGTTAATTCGTTGCAGACAACATTTTTTTCATCTCTGAATAATATGGCATATAAGCTAAATGCTAGAAAAAATTAAAGAGCAAATTCGTATAAAAGATAGATAAAATTAATTGTTCACAAAATGAAAAACACACATTTGCAATATTAGCAGTATCAACTAAAGCAATATTATAAATATAATGCAAGAGATTTATTGGTCATTTTACAATTCAACACTTATTGCTCTATTTCAGAAAATATTGGTACACTAAGAATAGTTTTCAGAATATTCTTAAATTTTTTTTTTCCCTAGAGTCTACTTAGTCTGGCAAGCGGGTATAAAATTGGATTGCACAAAGATCATAGCAAAAATTAATTGTTCCCGGGTTTAATATTGCATATGAAGTTATTGTGTTGTTGCTCTTAAGTATCGAGTGTCCTTCGTAATAACGAAGCTTTGTCTTTGTTGGGGAAAATAGCTACAGTTATGCTTATAACTTCATAGAGATAGGAAAAAAACTTTTATCTGGGTTACGAGGCCGGGAAATTGGTAGGTATTTAAGAACGTTTAATTTACATGACATTTTTCATGAAAGTACTTATTGAAAAGTATCTTTAAATTTGTGAGGATTGAACTGTGAGTATATATACATATTGGTAGGAGCAGAAAGTCTATTTTTAGTGTTTTTGGCGAAGACTAAACAAAAAACATTACAGGGCTTTATCTTTAATTTTTGACTTAGTTTTTATATGAAAGAGGAACTCAAGTCATAGCCTTTGTTTTATTTATTAATTTGAAAACTCTGCATAAACCTTAATATTAAGACTGTAACAATTTCTATATATATAAGTCCTTTATGGTATACAATACAGTCGAACACAAAGTAAAAATAGTTAAGAGAGACATAAGTTACCCTTGAGTTGTAAATATATAACATAACGCTACAAAAATATAAGACAGTGGCACTGAAAGAAGTAACTACTTCATTAGCTTATTTTATGGACGGTAGCTTAACCTCAACAGTATTTAAATAGTGTTTTACGTGATGGTAATAGTCAAATCGATCTACCAATATGGGTTATTAAGAGACAAATAGTATATTATCTTTATTAATCTGTTTCTGTCTGTCTGTTTACAGAGAATATCTAACATTAATGATACGAATATAAGATATTTGCTTGACATCAACGTAATGAGTCGCTTACAAAGGTTACTAAACAAATACAATATATCAATAATATCCTTATGAAACTTAATACATTAAACAGGTTGTTTTGTTGCGAAGGTTAAGCACAAAGAAGTAATTTAACTTCAATAATAGGTAATTTAAGTAACGTAGAAATTGATTTACGGTGGCGTCAAAACTGAGCCTCGAGGATGTTAAAACAGTTACAGTAGACGACTTAATCAGAATTAAGTCGTCTAATGTCTCGGTAATATTTTTGCTATTTTGTTATACCCTTACATATCCTTTAACGTTAACACATAAGGAATATAATTTTAACGTTTTATTTAAATTTTTAGCGTATCGTGCGGCATTACGTAAATGTAAACGCCACTAAAATATCGTGGAAACTATCCCAATTGCACGAACATAATGACACGTAATGCTCGGGTAATTAAGTTCATAGAATTGAAAACTCGCAACGTATTCCTGTTATAATTGCACAGACATCAGGTTGGTTTATCTGAGTTTTTTTCCAACTCAACAAAAGGTTGCTAATTTTGTTTAGTCGCATGATCATCCACTTTTTACGGATTTTTCGTTAATTCTTTATATCTATTCCCGACGTTTTGGACTCGTTTCAGGGTCCAGAGCAGACTGTTAGTTATTATTTCTATTATCACTAAAAATCCTTAAAAAAGTAATTATAACATTTGTAACAATCGCGTAAATAAAAGGAATAATTATTTGCATACTTATTTATACATGACATTACTTTTATAAGTATAAAATTGAGGAGGTAGGTTTTTTTTCGTTTCAAATATTTATCGGTCATCTAATGAATGCTGTTGTTGAATCTTTTTATCCATAAAATGTTCAAAACAAGCTTAAAAACACTTCCGTGTTCTACTTTGTGAAAAAATAAAGTAGAAGAAATAGCTCTATTGTTGAAGACTTCGCCTTTAAGTCTGAGCAGTAAGCTATAATTTTAGAAAATAGGTTAGTAGTACTGATTGGGCAATACTAGTACCAAGTATTCAATCTTAGTGAACGAGTACAAAATGTCAACATCTTGAATTCAAAGGGATTTTATGTTCTTTAAGTTTAAAGAATGACTTTTGAGTAATAGATGTTTTATATGTGTAGTTTAAATAAGTGAAAATTGATAACGTATTCATGACAAAAATTTATGCAGCATAAAACGAATAAATAATTGTTATAGGTGTGCAAAATAATCATTTTATGTATACTTTTCATCATCGTCATCATCAAAAGCCTGTGATAAAACACAGCTGGACATTGGCCTCCCCTAATACACCCCTATCCATTAGGGGTTATGGACCGTATCCCACCACGCTGATTCAATGCGGGTTAGTGGGTGGACCGACAGTGGTGATCGCACTGCATTTTCGAGCATTAAGCATAATTGCAGTGCTGTTTCTGCTGCAAAGCAGTAGTGTGTAAGCACTACCGTATTCTGGTTTGACGGGCACCGGCGCTAACGTATTTACTGGGTAAACGTGACGTAACATCTAATGTTTCACGGTAGGCAACGCGTTGTTGACATTGACCACCAGGAGCAGTTTTATCAATGTCCAGTGGCGTCGGTGAACACTTTCCACCAGATGGCCCGACTGCTTGTTTTCCTTAATGTGCAATAAAATAATCACGACTATATACGACTCTATTACGATTAGTAGCTTAACCCTTAAAAGTAGATCAAAATAGCGGTCTATGAATAAGTAACGATATGTATAACAAGTCGTTCATATGTTTTTTTTTTTTAATTTTACTACTAGAAGGATACAAACTAAAACAAAATGAATACGAGTATGTCTTTTTTGAAAGCGTAAATTTTTAATAATTTTTTATGCCTTACTAATGATATTTACATCAATTTGTTTTTAAAGATTCATTAATAACACGAAGCGATACAAATAATTGTGGCATTTAAAAGATAAAGATTCAAATTGAAAATGTAAAAATATAAGAGCAACAGAGAATTTCGATGAGTGTTTAAAATTAATGCAAATTGAAATTCGTTTCCAATTTATCATTAATTAATCTCTCAATTAATTCCCTTTTCTTCTTCGCTTACTTTTTATATTTTGAAGCTGTCGGTAATATTAAACGTATTTTTTTTAAATATTGCTACCGTTGCACTTTAATAGTTACGTAAAATATTTATTTGAATGAAACTTTGATAACGTTTTTTTTTAAACACAAGTCAACATATTTGTTCAAACGCATGTAAAAATATTAAATGGGATACTCGAAATATAATTCACTTAATATTATGCAGATAATATATTAGGTTCTGACTTTTAGGTGCAAAATATAAAAAAATTCTTTCTGTTGCTTACGCGAATATTATATAATAAATAATACAGTTTTACGATTTTCAGTTTGCTTTAAAATTTAAATAATACCCGACATTTCAAACTCTTTTCAGGATCCTAGGTCACGGGACCGACTAAGATGTTGGGCCTGTAAATATCAGTCGTAATCCGGCTACCGTCCATTAAAAACCCAAAACTACGTGATAAGATTTATGTCAACTGAGCTGACAGTTCCATGTCTACATGTGTGTGTACCACAAGGCTATGCAGTATTTGTGTGCTTGGTTTCAATTTCTAAAATAATTGGATCCCAAGTAAGTGGATTAACCCAACCATCTTCTTTAATTTAATTAGGATATTTTTTTATTTCGATAGCATGTAGTGTTCTTTGGCAAGAATTTGTGGTTTGCCAAATTTTGTGTATAATTTCAAATACTTGTAAAAGAATTAAAAGAGATGTAAAACGTAAAAGTTTGCTATCGATAATAATAAGTTAGACGTTATGAAAGATTGGAATCGCTTGAGATTTATTACTGCTTTGTAACGAATATTGCAGTAATAAGCTTTTTATGAAAATTCTAATTATTTTGTACTGTTGCATAAAACCCGGTGGTAAATCTCACAAGCATGGCGTACTTAACTGTATGGTTTATATTTGAAACTATGTAAATGTAAGAGTAAATTTGAATTTTTGAATTTTATTAGCATGAAAACTGGTTTATGAGGCAAGGGTTCCAGTGAACTTTTTAAACAAAATAACGTTTATGTAAACATATAAACCAATCGCCCTACAGTTTAACGTTAGTTGGGTATATATAAAGCTAAAGAACGTCTTTGGCAGTCGATTTAAGACGCCATTGCCTTTAAATTACCTAATCCATCCATAGTATACAGTTCATCTTTTGAGTTGTTTATTCGTTGTTTGTTCGTCAGTGGATCTATTTAAAAATTATGGTTCTGATGAATTTGGACCGATTAAAACAAAACTGACTAGACGTCGACACGATACTGACTGTAGGTGAACTTCGGTTGTAGATTGGCCCTATCCTGTTTACTAGCTTGAAATGCTGTAAATAGTAACTTTGACGGAGTACCATATATAATTAAAATAGATGATTTGTACTTAATTTTGTGGTCTTATACAAGTAGTGACAAAAAATATTCAGTAAGAGATAAACCTACTAAATATAGTGGTTATTTAATCGCGGAGAAAAAATATTTTTAAATTTATTTTAATGATATGGAAAATAAAATAAAGTTAGTTTTTGAATTTATTCATTACAAATCTTCCTCCTTTCCTACTAAAATACGATTTTTTTATGTATTACTGATAATGTAAATATTATTACATTTTAGTGTACATATATATAAATAAATAATTAATTATAAGGTTACGTTCTCAACATTGAAGAAATGTGTTGCCTATAGGCTATTACTTTAAGTTGTTATATTTAATTAAAATTAATATATAATTAGTTGCACATAATTACTTCTTTTATAATAGTTTCAGGTTTAATATTTATAACAAGATGCTGAATTTAATATTATAGTTATTCGAATATCAATCACTTTCCGTTTCCAGTCAAGGCTATCGATTGCCGTCATCTGACTTACGACTAGGAAATAGGTCAGCTCTCAGTATGGGGTTAACTGCGAACTGATAATAATTCGAAGCAATACATCAGCTGCAGTACATTTAATGTAATATTAATTTGTTACACTATGTACAATGGGGTACGTTCTTATTATTAAATAAAATACTTTGAGACAAGGTGTTGGTATATTTCTTCAAAAACTTTGAACGGGCAAAATATGATGTTTTTAGTTTTCTTACAAAAAGAATATGTGCTTTTATAATTAATAAAAACAAAAAAAATAGAATCACGGAAGCAGGGATTTTGTAAAAACTTTTTAAATTATTGATATTATTGCTTTTGATTTTCAGATGTTGCGGTTTCTGACTGTAATGAAAAAAAAATTAATTAGAAATGGGATCTTTTAAATTAGATTCTGTAACAACCGTGGGTAGATCATTCTACGGGCTTTTCAGAAAGTATTAATTTCATATTCATAAACGAATGCTAACAAATGTCGATGCCAGAAAAATGATATATAGACAGTATAATAACATTTTTAAATTCAAACAAAGGCAAACGAGGTGTCGAGCCATCTGATAGAAAATGATCACCAACGCCATGGACATCGGCAATACCTCAGGTATCACCAATGCGCTGCCTACGTTAGACACAGGATGTTACGTCTCGTTTGCCCAGTAAATACAGTGGCTACGGTGCCCTTTAAACCAGAACACAGTGGTATTTTACACGCGACTACTTTGCGATAGAAATAGGCACCGCGTCGGTATCGCTGAGATGGTCCCCTGTAAAAGGGGGCTTAACACCTCCCAAAATATATGTGAAAGAAAGCAGTAAGAACGGAAATTTTCTGATACTTTAATAGCTTTAAAGAACTTGTTATTATGTTATCAGAAATACACTATAATGGAAGAACAAAATCCTTATTAAGTTTTACGATTTCTTGTACGTTTAGCGTTAATAACACTTCGCTTAAAAAATTGAATATTATCAATTAAAAGTAATACACACTAAAAAGTTATTATAAAAAACTTATTTTGCATATGACGTGTTTTAAAACAAAATATAAACCATAGTCTTTAATCGAGACGGCTATCTATTATTAATAGTTTTGTTTTACTTTTAGCTGTTATATTATTTTCACAAAAATACTGATTGCGTTTTTATCGAACTAAACAACTACATTATTTAAATTCAACGTAAACTCTTCCATGGTTCAAATATTTTTGTCTTCATGCACTAAAAAAGTATAATTTCTAACGTGTGTACATAAGTAAACGCACATTCTTTTCTTAAAAAGGTATCGTATTATTATAGTTACGATTTTTATTAGTTAAACAGGTAACACAAAATTTTATAATGCAATATAAATACATATACGTGTATTGTTTATTTATTATTACTTCAATCTTTTTTTTATTCAATATAAATTACAAAAACAACTTTAACATTGAAGTAATAACGTCGAAATTCAATTGGCTATTTGCTCCCAGTTTTTATACTAACTTTTTATTACAAGCTCACATTGTGAACTTGTACTTGACTAAGATGGATCGCTTTTCTAAGAGTGTCTTCCCGAAGTTTATATATCGATATTACTTCATCTCCCTCGTGTAATAGGTCAACGCTAATCATAGCTGTTTTGTGGCTTTAAGCTGGCTGAAACCTTATACTTTTGGCCTAATATAAAATAATGCATAGAATGAAATACTATTTTGTAGGAATAAGGTAATTATTAAAGATTTATATTAGAAAACACTTAGTATTAGAAACTAATATGTCTACTGAAACAAAGGACCGCAGAAACGAAATTAAAATCTAGAAGGAAATGCGAATGGAGCAAAATGTTACCGCTTTGTGTTGGAATTCATTCAGCGTTAATTAAAATATCCTACAGTTTTCATCCGTATACTGTAATGTGTATGATATAGCATGAATAAATACAGAACATGTTGTGCAGTTTTAGTAACTAATCAAAATAAACACGAACAAAAACATTAGTTTTCATGTATTTCATAATGGCATAAAAAAATCGTAATATATTTTTAACGTTTTTTTTGTTTAAAGAAGACTTTTTGACAATTGCGTAGTTTGTATTGCCCAAACAAATTTCATCCTTTTAAGCATTAAACCTGAAATTTAACTGGACATTAAATCAAGAATGTGTCATTTCAGAATAATCTTACGCTTGAATTATAGCTTATACCGCTATTGGATGTTGGTATTGAATAAACTCTTATTTTTATTACATGGGTTGTATTTATTTAATAATTATACGATTGGGAGAAATATTCATTTCCTATTTAGTGTCTATTCTTCATCTATCATTTTACAACGTAATATCATCGTTAAAAGTGTGCCATATCCGGATGTATATTTAAAAGAATAACAGAAATGTTATGATAGAAAAGTTCCGGACACAATAAGCAAATGATGGTAAAGAAAATAGGTTTCACTACAAGTGACCGACTTAAAACAGAACATAACCATTTTGCGCAATATATATATATAGTGATAACGTCCCCTCTACAAGAAACTGAATTTCGAACCCGGCGATTTCCACCACTGCAATTTAGATATCAAATTTTGTATTGATTTTGGTACTGATTTAATCAAAATGTCGCCTATAACACGTTGTTTATAGTATGAAGATTTTTTTAATGCGATAACTTTAATGTGAACTTAAACTGTATTGGCATCTTAAATGAGCTTCAAAGAAGCCTGATTGCAATTTTTCAAATTGTTTCTATTAAAATGCTTACTGTGGGTTATTCTTAAAACATAGAAGAACGATATATATACGATATATGTAACCACATTTAAATCTATATCTGAGGTTGAGGCAGCGCTTGTACTTTAATCGAGAGAGGTTATGACTTTTGACACTGTAATTCCCTAAATTTCTTAAATATCTATTAAACTGCTTATCACAAAATTATTTTAAAATTAAGACCAAATGATTGCTAATACCTATTACTTAACAAACAAAATCGGACCACTAGGAGCGGAGCAACGAGGTAACATATAGTCAGAATATTACTTCTATTGCGGGTACTTTGAGAAAAGTAGTATTGACGTTTTGTCTGTCCGAGATCGTTTATAAAAGACTGGTTTGAAATTTAGCGAGACAGCTTCGTATTAGCCGCTACCCTGAAAAGGGAGTATCTTCGTGTGTGATCAGTGCTGTGCATCTTGAATCATTCATTGAGCCGACAACAGCGGAGCCGTCCGCACGTACCTGCTGTCCGTTGCCGCGCTCAGTGCGCGATCTTTTCTCCGTTACTCGCGATCGATAAGTGGAGTGCGTTTGCGTTTCGTGATCCGGTGCGTAATGCAAGTATCGTCGTGCCGCCTGATCGTCGCGTGCGCGAATTAACGAGTTTTCGGACGAAAAGCCGTTGGAGCGAATTGTGCAACTCGTTGCGCAACTTTGTTTACGTCGGTTTTCGTCCGATTTTCGTTCGGTTGTTGCGGCGTCGGGTGGATAAACCGCCCGTGCCCCTTGTTTCAGCCAGCTCTGGAATTTGTCGTTTTAACGGCAATTTCGGAGTTAGTTCAAAGGTTATAATCAGAAACGATGTTGCCCGGAAGCGTATTGTGTGATATCGCAATTTTAATTGCGTATTGCTCATACGCGGAAGGATCGTGTTTCTTTACAAAATCTTGTTTCATTAGGGAAAAGTACGTACTTCTGCTAGGTCTCCTCGTCAAGCCCAGACGAGGAGGCAGGGTCGCACAACCCGGAGCCCCACCAGGAGAACAACAACGAGCAAATCAAGCGCGATCGGACTTCGTCATCATGACGGAGTCCATGATTTTAAATCTTCGGAACGCCATATTATCGCTGCGCAACGAGAATGCGCACCTGAGGTCTGAAATGGCCGCCCTACGAGCCGCAACGGCTTTCTCTCCCCTCCCTCCGCCCTTCCCCTTCCCCCGCCCGGCCCCGCTTCCTCTCCCCTCCCCGCCCCTCCCGAGGTCCGATGACGACGACGTAATGTCGCAGTCGGAAGACTTCTCTGATGGGTCTGATCGGGAGACGCACGTCTCGTCGACGGCTTATCACCCGTCCGCTCCAAGAAGCGCAAGCAGCGCTCTTGCCCCGCTCATCATCCCTGAATCACCAACTCCCAAGTCAGTCAAGGCGAGTGTGGCAGGCAGCCACTCCCCACCCCGCGCCCCGAAGCGCCCTCACCCCCGACCCAGGCTCGCGTCCTCCGCCCGCCGCGTTCCGGCAACGGACTCCACTCCGTTGCCGATCAAGCACTCGATATTTTTGCAGGAAAGGAGAGTGGATCGACGTTTGTCGCGATCTGTCCAAACGTTTCGCGTTTGAGGCCGTGGAACCTGCCCACGGTATCAAACTCCAAATGTTGACATCGAACGACCATCGTCTCACTACTCTTTACCTGCAAAGTACAATCACCTTTACCACACGTCGCGCTTCGAAAAGGCGCGTCTTACGTCGTTATTAAGGGCCTCCTAAGAGGCTCCCCATCCAGGAGATTTGCGACTCTCGAGTTGCAGATATCCCTTTCAATTCGGTACAGGGTATGTACCACTCCCGCTCGAAACGAGCTTTCAGCATGGTTCTCTAAAGCTCCCGCGTACGAAAGAGGCCAAACTAATTTACGACCTGCGTGCCGTCTGCGGCATCAAAGGTCTAACCGTTGAGCTCCGCGGTCAACGGTGTCCTCGGGCAATGTCACAATTGTCGAATATCATGGCCACTCGGCCAGAATACTGTAGGGCCCGTCCGAGGTGCGTCAAGTGCCTCGATGATCACGTGACGACAGACTGTCCTCGTCCCAAAGAAAGACAGCACTCGTCCTGACCCCAGCCTGCGTAAACTGCGGCACGGTGGGACCACACCAACTCCTGGCTGTCCGAAAGCGCCGAAGCGCAATCAACGTGCGCCTAACGCACCGACCGCAAAGCGCCCCCGCCTCCTTCCTCAAGAATTCCCCCTCGTCCCGCACCCAACGCGTGGCGTCGCCCCATCTGGGCACACCGCCCGCGCCCCGCGAGGCCCTCAGTTGCGCAATCTACGAGCGATTTTGCGAAACACGCGGACAATATAGCAGCGACGCTAACGTCGCTGAAAAATATTGACATGGCGGAGCTCTGCAGCTTCGCTAATGGTACGTTGCCTCCGCTGGTAACGTACAGGCTAGCTTCACGTTAATTGTTAAGCACGTATTGCTTATCGATGCGCTTAAACAATTTTGATTTGCTCGATGTTAGTTATATACACACAAATCGATACATAAAATCGTTCGTCGGACGAACGATACATATTCTCACACGTAACAACTTTGACATGACACTTACGCAATTAACGAAATACGACACTTGCCGTCGTCTTGCACAAATCATGAGCGGGTTGAGGTTTGTTTCGCCTTTTCTTCCTCAACCATAACGCTGTGGAAAGGGTAGTAATCATTAGCTATACACGCTCACAAAGAATGAGCCACAAAAGCGACTGGTCGAGCCGAAGCCGAAGTGCAGGCTAGCGCTTTAAAGTTGCCAGCCACCCCCGAGTCCGAGTACGCTGTGGGCCCGCAGGCCAACAGTGATCATAATAGTTAAAAATCTGTGAATATGTTTGTGTGTTGAGTGGTGTTATGCATCGGCTCGTCCGTATGAGACATCTTGGCTGTTGTCGGGGTCATGTTAGCCATTTCAATGTTTTCAAGTATAAGAGATATTTACTGGTTGTTATCATTTTTACTTTTTGGAATTCTCTTTGAGATTTGTAAAAATATATAGATAGATGAAGAATAGGCACAAAATAGAAAATTAATATTTCTCCTAATCGTATAATTATTAAATAAATACAACCCATGTATAATAAAATAAGGTTTATACAATACCAATCATCAATAGCAGTATAAGCTATAATTCAAGCTATTATTATTCTAAAATGACACATTCTTGATTTAATGTCCAGTTAAATTTCAGATGTAATGCTTAAAGGATGAAATTTGTTTAGGCAATACAAACTACGCAATTGTCAAAAGTCCCCTTTAAACAAAAAAATGTTAAAATATATTACGATTTTTATGCTATTGTGAAATACATGCAAACTAATAGTTTTGTTAGTGTTTATATTGATTAGTTACTAAAACTGCACAACATGTTCTGTATTTATTCATGCTATATCATACACATTACAGTATACGGATGAAAACTGTAGGATATTTTACTTAACGCTGAATAAATTCCAACACAAAGCGGTAACATTTTGCGCCATTCGCATTTCCTTCTGATTTTAATTTCGTTTCTGCGTTCCTTTGTTTTAGTTCAATTTTGTTTATACAGTCTCTGCTTTCTTCATAAAGTTAAAACTATATATGTAACAATGTTCATTTTATTGAAACATGGCATATATTTAATGTATGCACGCATACAATATAAACTATTTTAAAAGATTATTCATATATTCGTGTAACTGTTGTCATTTCAAAGCAGACATATAAATTTTTAATACTAAGTGTTTTCGAATATAAATCTTTAATAATTACCTTATTCCTATAAAATTGTATTCATTCTATGCATTATATTATATTAGGCTATTAGACCAAAAGTATCAGGGTTCAGCCAGCTTAAAGCCACAAAAAAAAAACTATGATTAGCTTTGTCACCTATTACACGAGGGAGATGAAGTAACATCGATATATAAACTTCGAGAAGACACTCTCAAAAAAGCGATCCATCTTAGTCAAGTACAAGTTCACAATGTGAGCTTGTAATAAAAAGTTAGTATAAAAACTGGGAGCAAATAGCCAATTGAATTTCGACGTTATTAGTTCAGTGTTAATGTTGTTTTCGTAATTTATATTGAATAAAAAAAAGATTGAAGTTATAATAAATAAACGATGCACGTATATGTATTTATATTGCATTAAAAAATTTTGTGTTACCTGTTTAACAAATAATACGATATCTTTTTAAGAAAAGAATGTGCGTTTACTAATGTACACACGTTAGAAATTATACTTTTTAGCGTATGAAGACAAAAATATTTTTAACATCATATATTCACCTAATGATATAATTTGTAGATATATTTATCGTAAATGGAGTCGCCAGTTGTCTATAGTTAACATCGTAAAAATTTACTCCCATAATTTTTCCCTAACGCGCGAAAAGAAGTACAATTTCAAAAACGTGAACAAGTTATACAAAAAGTGAATTATAATATTAATATATGTAACATTTTACATTAATAAACGCATTGTTATCAAACAAACTCATTAACACGAAAAAGCTCAAGCTTCCTCTTAATAAGCCAAATTCCTCCTCTGTGCACTTTTCGAGGTTGCTAAATTGCTGTATCGCAATTTTACCCCTGGTTTAATTGCCTTCAGATCCAGTGAGGTGCTTCCCGTTTTACATTACATAAAGACAACGCGGTAACTCAAAAGATGAATCGTTCAAGCGATGTGGATGTTTATTTAAGCGGTAAACAGAGTTTACTAAGAAATCCTTTGTTCACAGATTTCAACTGTTAAAATCCGCTTTAATGTTCAGGGTGAAATCTGTAATCTCATTATTATAACTTAATTAATATTTATATCTATATGCAAATTCATTTACTAAAAGGCTTTATAGATGTTATCGCGTTACTTTATTTACAATATTTACAGAGAGTCTGTCACGTAATTATTAAATCTGCAATGGATCTGCAATGTCGGGAAGATTGAAAACAAAATGAAACGATTTAACATCCTTGAAGTTTTTATTTAATCACGCATAATATTTGCGTAAATGCAATTTTATATTATTTTAATTGTATTATCAGTGTGACTTATGATACTTAAATTCGAATTTATAATGCTTTTAGAATTAGCGATATTTCAAGATGAAAGATATCGGAATTGCTCTTACGTAATACAATTATTTTAAACTACAAGCAAAATTTGTTAAGAAAATAGGACCGAATTCAAACCGTATTAGTATACGTGCTCTCTGGACGTTATGTCCCGCGAATTTTGCCATTGCATTTTAAATCTCTGATGTCTTAAAGATATCTATTTAATCAATATGTCTTGTACAAATGATTAACGCATGGCAATAAGAATTTTAAATGCATCTACTTTTATGTGAACTAACCTTAAATTAACTTAACTTTTTGAATAAATTTACTTAAGCTTTGTGTTTACCCGTTGCAATTTTAAAAATGTTAACATTAAAATTTTTGTTATGACTTATTATTAAAACATATAAATATATATATATACATATATATATATATATATATATATATATATATATATATAATTGACTGTCATACGGACTATATTGTATGCCTATTAAAGTAGTACAATTACTTAAAAAGTTATCTCTTAAGGCCAGCCTTTGCAATTTAATCGCTCTATTTATCGTTTTTGACGCCGTAATTCTCGCAATTATTAAAATAATAAAATGAGACCAATTGGCACCTAATAACTATTACATAAAAAATACTGAGCATAATCAAACCACTACGAGTGGAGCAACTCGATAACAAATTATGTTATCGAGTTGCTCCGCTAAAAACAGGCTCAATTGGTACCTCCTTCTTTTGAAAAACCGGTAAAACACAGTGTTTAATGTAGCATGTAGCATTATAAACGGCAATAAATTACAAAGTGTCCCGGTATCTAGCAACAAAACATTTTACTGATGTGGACTTTACTATACAGTACACATAAAAAAAACTAACACAGTGATGAATGATTGGTCAGAGATAATCTAAAGAACTACAAATATTTAAAACATGTAAACTATTAATATCATGCAAACCACCAACCCGCATTGGACCAGCGTGGTGGGATACAGGTCAACCCTCCCCCATAGAAAGGGGTTTATTAGGGAGGCCTATGTCCAACAGTGGACTATCAAAGGCTGATGACTATTAAATAAAGCAGACAAAAACAGAAAGTTTTATGCAGAAATAATACCGAATGAAAAATCGTGTGACATAAAATTCTGAAAGTTACCGATAATAAAGGTCTTTTCCTTGCAAGGCTGAATTTAATTTCCTCTCTTGTGACTTTAAAAATATTATTCGTACACAGAACACTTACCACCCGGAGGCAATGATGCGTGGCTTTTATTTAAAAGTTTCTAAAGCCCGCTCAATCGTTTATCACGCTACATTGAGAGCGGAAGAATAAGTAAGATGGTTCTAAGTGCACAGATGTTGAAAGGTCTTACCGGCATTATTAATAATACATAATGTGGACAGCTCCTGACTTAACTATTACTAGCTGGTGCGGCACCTCACTACAATGGAAGAGCGGGTAGCGGGGGCGCGTAGATGCATTTTATACGCTCTCTTCGACCACATCGGTCGGATGTTGTCTCGTAATTTTCCTTACAAATTTAATCGATATTTTTGAACCAGTTATATATTGAAAATTATTACTTATTTGAAAATTATTTCTTATTAAAAATGTAAATGTACAGTAATGTTTATCAGCAAACTGCTCCAATATCAAATTGTAATTATGAGCCGTAATATGATTGGCAGTATATGTAGGTTTGAGAGTATAAGTGCAGCGTTACAGTAGATGCCAATTAAGGGAAAGTCCTAATATTTTTTATATTAATAAATGTAAGTATAGAAATATAAATATTTATAAATAATAAAAAATATATTAATTTGCCTGCTACTGCCTGTAACTACTTCCGTAGCCTAGTGGTATGGGCTATGATATGATATCTTTTATGGTATTTATTTAATCAACTTATTGTGTCACTTTTAATGCATATGAATAAAGTAATTTTGATATGCAGCTACTGTTCGCGCCATTTCTATGTTTGAGACGACACAGCCTGCATTGGTTCGAAATAACCTATTTAAGGACCAGAAGCTAGGATGCGTTCGAAGGACCATGTGCGAAATCCGGCCTCGGACAACGTGGTTATACAGCCGGATGGGAAATGCGATAAAGGAAGGATAAATACCTCGTCTGATGGCGGTACAGCTGCAGGCGTCTTCGTTGATGCGGTTGGGTTCGCGGTAAACGTAAAACTATAAGAACGGAGCGTTGGCCATTTGCGTCGCGTGACTTTAAATTATGATGCGCTGCGAGGAATTTCCGAAGGCAATTTCGACTGCGGTGACGCTGTGCAACCGCGTCACGAGTTTTCTCCTTTACCCTCCTTTTTCGCGAGATGAGAAAATTTAAAGGAAAAGGAGGGCAGGCTAAAGGAACAGTATAGTAAGTAAGGGGAGGTAATTTCGTAACCAATTTGCGGCTGTGTCGTCTAAACATAGAAATGCGCACGAACAGTAGGCTGCATATCAAAGTACTTTATTCATATATAAAAGTGACATAATAAGTTGATTAAATAAATACTATAAAAGATATCAATCATGCCCATACCACTAGGTACTGGAAGTAGTTGCAGGCAGTAGAAGTAGAATTAATATATTTTCATTATTTATAAATATTTATATTTTATACTTACATTTATTAATTTTAAAAATAGGATTTTCCTTCATTGGCATTTGCTGTAAGCTACTTATACTCTCAAACTACTATACTGCCAATCATATTACAGGCTCATAATTCATTTGATTTTGGAGCAATATTACATTATTCATAAAGACACTACTCAAGTTTGCTGATAAACATAACTGTACATTTAAATTTTTAAAAGAAATAATTTCAAATAAGAATAATTGTCAAATTATAACTGGTTCAAAATATCATTTTTAGAAATACGAGACAACATCCGACCCATGTGGTCCAAGAGCGTATAAATGCATCTACGCCCCTCTACCCGCTCTTCCATTGTGCTGGTGACACCAGCTAGAACTGATTAGGTCAGGAGCTGTCACATTATGTTAATTAATAATGCCAGTAAGACCTTTCAACATCTGGACTTCGAACCATGTTCATTTTTTCCGCTCTCAATGAGCGTGATAAACGATGAGCGTGCTTTAAACTTTTAAATAAAAGCCGCATTATATCCGGTGGTAGTGTTCTGTGTACGAATAATATTTTAAAGTCGCAAGAGAGAAATTTAATTCAACCTTGCAAGAAAAGAGCCTCTTTATTATCAGTGACATTCAATTTTATGTCAACGTTCTTCATTAATGTAAAGATCTTGTATTTCTGCATAAACTTTCCGTTTTGTCTGCTTTATTTAATAGTTTACATGTTTTAAATATTTTGCATCTTAGGTTATCTCTGACCAATCGTTCATCAATGTCTTAGTTTTTATTAATGTACTGTATAGTAAAGTCCACATCAGTAAAATGTTTTGTTGTGAATACGGACATAAACTTTTAAATTAAGTACAATAAAATCCTTTAAATAATATTACCTAAAGAGACGGCTTTAGGTTTAGGCGCAATGGAAAAAATAAGAAAATTAAAGTTACATGGTCACACGGGAACTTCTGAGGTGAAGTACCACTCGGTGTTTATTTCTGCCGAAATCAGTAATTACAAGGCTCAGGAAGGTTGCATAAATGCAAATATAATTTATAAACTAATATGATTAAATCAATACAATTACAATTACAATTCAAACTAAGACGTGACGTTGCTCGACGATCGAATCAAAGTGACGCTCCCGCGAGGCTCCGTCAGTGTCCAACTTGCTTGCTGTAAGCATTCTGAACACGTGAGGCGATGTCGAAACATATCGCTGCAAGCGATATCTGTGATGGAATTGCATTGGGGTGGTCATCACGTAATCGATTTCAGCAAATATGAATGTAACATGTGATCGGAATGTTGCATCGGTGGTCATCGCGTAATCGATTTCTAACAAATGTGAATATTAACATGTGTACTGGTGCTTGTTTTGTTTGTACGGTTAGCATAACACTTTAGCCACCGTAATTACTGCGTAAGCGAGATGTTACGTCTTTTGTCTCATGGTAGGCAGCGCGGAGGTAATACCTTTGTATTGCTGTCAGAAACGTGGCGACCACTTTCCATCTGGTGGCTCAAGTGCTCGTCTGCCCTTGTATGAAAATAAAAAAGAAAAAAAACACATAAGTTTAAGAAAATATGGTTTAACGTTCCGAGACGAGGCGCGACCGTGAAGTTATCCCACTCGTCTTGTTGAAAGACCTCCAATAGGTCTAAAACTAGTCAGCACCAATACCGATCTTACGTGAGTTTAGCCGTTTATAGAATACATTGTGGTTCAATGTGTTCAAAATAAAAGAATAGCCAAAGATCGAAAGCAGCGGCGTGCATAAGGGTAGACCTATGTCCAGCAGTGGACTGACACAAGCTGAATATGATAATGTGTTCAAAATATGTCTGGTTTAACCAGAAAAACGGTAAGACGGTAAAATTTAAAACTACTGCTTACTTCCAGGAACCCGGTGTTCGTACCTCGGACGTTCTCCTGTATGTAAGAGACTGAAAAAAAAATCTTTATTCCTTAAAGCATGAATATTTCTTTAAGAAATTCTCAGGCATTTAAAAATATATCGTCACTAAAATAACTCAAAAAATAATAATACCTAATTGTATATTGTCCGGGTTTATAATGGGTTTTTGAAGTTCAATCCAGAACTTTCCATGACAAAAGCGTTCAAAACATTCGCTGACTTTTATTTTTACAGCACATGGTAGTTTCCCACGATGCTCCGTCGTGGCTCGATAAAACAATTGTTTTATTTAAATATCTGAACAAAGTAACATGTAAAAATGTACATAGATTTCTTTCATATACGAGTAATCGCTATGTAATAAACAATGAATAATACATATGTGATTGAATCGATTCTCAATCACTATAAAACGTTATCCTGCAACATGTGTACAGTATTTGAAAACCTTTTTTACAAAGTGTCCCAGAACTTAACGTCAAGTAAAAATAGGGTAACAGGATTAATGTTAACCATTAGCAGAAAAATCTATCCCACGTTATAAAATTCTGAAATCAATAAAATTAATGAAATTCGATTATACTGTAACCATTGAACTGATTTCGATGAAATTTGGTTCATATGTAGAATAGTTATCATAAAAGGACATAAGGTTACTATTTATGGCAATAAAATGGTTAAAATAGGAAATAAGAGTTAACATGGAAGTCATCTCTGTTGAACATAGAACGATAAAATGTAGTGTCTACATACTCGATACGATAAGTGGTGTTTTTGTATCAATTTTGTAGTTTCAAGCTGTACGGGGTAGAACTAGGCATTGAAATGGTGATGACTGTCAATATTGAAATACGAATTTAGAAAAAATATTGTCTTTTTTTTCATTCGCAAAGAAAAATTCATAATGTCAAAGTTGGGATTTGTATGTTGTTATGTTACATATTCTTCTTAAATAAACGTGGTCATTTAGTATTCAGGACGCGATTTTAGTACTCAATTTGGCCGTACAATGTTTTACTCATTTAGGATGTTTTATGTTGAACATTACCTGCAAAATGTTAAAATAAAACAGCAGAAAAAGGTCCTCGCACGGGCGATTGGAGCTATGAAAAACCTCATTAAAAGTAGATCTACTTATTAGATAAAAACGGAAACTGTTGACGAACATCTTCTTCCCGTCCTGGTTTTCGGCTCACAGAATTAATTTCGAGGAATAAACTAGACTCCTTAGTTTATTTATTAATAATTTAGTCAAATTAAGTCTTTCAGCTGAAAATAAAAGTGCGTTTCTAAAGAACGGTGCGAACGTAATGCGCTGTGTGCTAGATGTAGAAGTGAGGACTCACGAATTTAATCATACAGATTCTGGATGTGGATCAAAAATCTGCAAAAAAATTATACTACGCCACACATAATATTACACATCTTTTTTATTACACCAAGTTTTAAATTAGTTCATACTTTTCAGCCCAGAGCAATCTTTATACACATCCTATTAATATCATAACTGCGAAAGTTTGTATGGATAGATGTTTGTTACTCTTTTATATAGTATTACGTATACAAAATTAAATAAATAGCATCTAATGTATACAATGAATGTACATAAAAACCGATAAAAAACAAACTATTCAAACATGAAACACAAAAACTTTTGGCTTTAAAAATAAATATATAATGTGAATAATATAAACATCATTAATAGAAACTTTTTAACTCTCAAACACTGTTACTCCATGTACTTATCTTTAAAAGTAAACGGTGCAGCGCGTAAAAAGCTTAACGAAAATGCAATAAATTTGGGTATGACATGTATCTGGAATTCATTATTTTCGCACTAATGTCAGCAATAAAGAGCGGTTTAAGTTACCTGAAACCGATTTTAAATTCAGGTAATATTTTGTTTCGGAAATATTAGAACATCTACATATATTTAAATGCTGCTTTTATTTTGCTTATGACAACATGTAAATTTGTCTATTTGTAAATTATATAAATTGGAACAAATTAATCTATCTTTTGTATCAACGGACTGATATTTTCGATTAAAAAAGTATTTTTCCCTAAATAAATAGGTTTGATGTGATTAAATTCCTAAAACGACTGAAAGAGTTAACAACAAGGTTCTACTTTTATTAAATCCCCTCATTGATTAACTCACTTCGCAGAAGTTACTTAAGAATCCTATAGTATGTACGTGGGGAGTCTAAGATTATTATCCTTAAGAAATATTTAGTATTTATATATAGACTTATGTAACAACATGTAATTCACATAAACATTGGTAGAATCCATAGTTTATAATAACTTTCCTAAAAACTTAAATAGATTTCATCCTAAACTGAACAGAGAACAGAGTGAACGAAGTTTTAAAATGATGCGTTGACTACTATTAGATACGTCAAATTATACATTATTAGGCGAAAGCGAGCCAATTTCGGCCCTTTTTCTTTTCGCCTAAAAAGATTAATCGACGACTCTTCGGTTTTACTCGTTAGACGCGTCGGTCAGCTTCTTAGGCGCTGGCTTTCTAAGCTGTTGAATATACACATTGGTACTACTATCCAAGAATTCCTTCAGAGATTGGTGCTCCAGCGTTGCGGGTGAAGTCGCGTCACCCAACACAAAAATATACGGCACATCGGGACACCGGGCGTCTAGAATTCCCCGTGTTTGCGGGAATGGTAAATTCAGTTAAGCGGTTCTAACACAGGAAAACACGATAAAATTTTCTTCCAGACCTTATAGCCGTAAAATAGCTTAATTTGTCTAAGAAACAATAAAAAAAGTCAATCAGCTGACTGTCACAATTTTTTTATATAACACAGCTGTGCGTCAGTCGATCCCTTAAGGTAGCTCAGAGACGCAAGCGCGAAAAACACGTAACGGTATACAAAGGCGAAAACAAGCATGAGTGCACCTGTCCGTTCACAGGCCCAGTTGCAAAGAATTCGCCGGAGCAAACAAGAAAAGCGCTAATCATACGGGCATGCGGACGGGTCCGCTACCGATGGTAAAACGGGTGCAATTCTAACTAAATTGCAGTTAAAATATATGAGAGCGTCCATGACAGACTTATTTAATTTACTTATAATCATTACATGCTCCCTCCGATATGAATTCATTCTTAATAGACCTAAAATAACAAAGCACTAGAAATATTAAACGCCTTACACGCACGTGTTTAGAGTATAAATTAATTAACTCAATGTAAATAACTTATTCATCATACTTTACGTTATGCAGTCATCCTTAGGTCATGTTATAAACAATTATTTTATTAAAATATAACAAACACATACACTTCTAAAAAAACGGATAAATAACTAGCAACCTGGCCCCTTGTGGTAGAAATTTAACATCTGATTTCATCTGACCTCTCGGAATGACCTCTACTACCAAATTTCAAGTCGCCTTATGGTTCCAAAGATATCGCGATGAATATCTCTTATGTATATATATATACGTATATATATATAATATATATATAGATAAACCGATACTTAAAGGAGTAAAATAAATAATTACAGTTGGATGTACTTACGGAATTGAACTACCGAAACTTCCGCTAAAGTTAGAGAAGTTTAGCAACGAAAGTTACACCATTCATCCTACACTTTAAGTTTGGTGATTACTCCTCTAACACTGAGTAACAAAGATTAAGAGACGAGATATTCAAAGCAATTGACTACAGTATGGTACCCTTAGAAAGGTCAATAAAAGGGTCATTGATGGTAGTGTGTCACTTAAGGATAACCTCAAATAATTTTCATCTGCCATTTAGGTTTTACGAAGTGATTTTAGTTAATCCTATCCAATTGAAATAATACATTTTCAGTTTACATCAATATGGGTCTGTACATTTGTAATATTAACAATTTTCAAGATATAATAATGTTCGCCAATTCCATGTCCCTACCAGCCTAAATTGTTGCAATAATCTTCCTTCCTTTCTTTATACCGATCCTTCTGCCTCCTTTTTTTTTTTTTTCCTCGTCTTGCAGAAAGGAGGGAACGAAATACTAGTGACGCGGACGGCGGCCGTGCCGCGCATTCAAACGATTGCCTTAGGGTTTTCTCGCAATTTTAGTACTATTTTAAGTCACGCGACGCGGGCCAACGCTCCGTATAATAGTTTTCGTTTACCGCGAACCCTAACCGCATCACCGAAAATGTCTGCAGCTTGGCGCCATCAGACAGGTTTTACTTCTTTACCGTTTCAATCCGGGTTCTAACCACGTTGTCCGAGCCGGATTACGCCATGGTCCTTTCAACCGGGCATCCTCGCTTCTGGTCTGACTGACCAACTTTGAGTGACCACGTCGCAAACAAATAGATATTGAAAGATAGCGTGCGGGGTCGATAGGTTTAAAAAATAAATTTATGATTTTAAATATAGTTTTTATGTTAATTTTTAAATAACCACGAACCGGGCTTATAGACGAAGAATATTATGTATATTCAAATATTTTTAATAATGTTTTAAAAATATTTGAATTAAATATTTTAGAAATCTCAAAGAGATACGGACGAGTCGATGCATATCACCACTCGACAACTAACACTATCACAGATTCAGACCTGTCTTTATACACGATCTCTGACAGACATAACGTAAATTATGGACTTCTTTCTCTAAGTACCCATTTATAAAATCAGTATTCTGACTATAGCATTAACTGGAACATTTAAGACAAACTTTTCAAATTTTTAAATATTTAGAAGAGTTTTCTCATAATTGAAAACAATAGAACCATATGTCAACAGACCGGTAAGAACATGAATATTCCCTTATTAAAATCATAATTGTAGTTCACCCAAATTAGTAAATTAATAAAATTAAATTAAGCCTAACGTTAAACACAAATGTACCAGAATCTAAAGCGTTTTTATTTATAATCGTTGAATGTTAAACCCCCTCGCATTGTGTTTGGCCAAATGGCCGCATCAAGGTTTTTTCTATCCCTAAAATATTTTTTTTTACTTATCTAGTTATTTTCAATACAGTTTACGTGGATGTTTTTTTTTATGGCAAACGCAGGCAGACAAGCATTCGAGCCACCCTATAGGAAGTGGTCACTCGACGCCCATAGACATCAGCAATCATGGTTCGCTAACGCGCTGCCTACCGTGAGACATAGGGTGTTGAGTCTCGTTTACCCAGTAAATACGCTGGCTAGGTGCCGTTCAAACCGGAACACAGCAGTGTTTTCACCACTACTGCTTCGTGGCAGAAATAGGCACGCGGTGGTCTCCACTCAGACGGTCTCCCTGCAAACAGGGACCCTACCACCGGTGAATGATGTAATAATGTAGAAATATACGTATGTATCTGTTAATATTTTATATATCTATTTGAACGGTTCACACTTGTTTTGTCAATGAATATAAAAGTAATTTATTTATATTAATGCTTACACAGGTCCTTCAAAGTTATATTTTTTTGGTTTTGAATAAAATACACTAAACCGTTATTTAGAATGTCGCAACTACACTCAGCATATTTTTTTGATTCATTTTATTTGCAAACCGTCGCTTGTTTTAACGTCTTGCCTTCTATTTCTATGAGATATGTTGCGATCCCATTGCCACTTCAGCGAGCTTTGACAGTTACCGTCATTCTGCTGCAGATGTACTTAGAGACAAATACCGAGCATATCTCGCTAGGAGGAAAGAAGGAAGCATATGTTTAATCATTAAATTTTATTCTTAGAAAAATTCTAAGTAAAAACGTTCTAACAGTAACAAGAAAACTAGGTACTGGAGGTTTTATTAAAAATTGAGTAAAAACTTCCTTATTGTTATTAATAAAATTATTTTACGAATTTTATCGACGTTTATTTAGCGGCCGTGGTCACGAGGTAGACCAAGGCCGCTGGAAAGTTTCGAAACTGTCGGGAATTTAAAATGTAAAATAAACGCGATAAAATCCGTTAAGTCATTTTATTTAATAATGTATAATATTCGCTCAAGCAATAGAAATAATTATTTTTATAAAATAATTGTATCACCGCTATGGGCATTCATTTGTCTCTAAATAGCGATTAGTTTTAATTTAAGGATAAAAAATTAATATTGTAACGGTAGCTAACCGCTTAAATTGTCAACTAAATGATAGGTACTTGTAACTTGTCGTAACAAACTAGAAAGAAACAATAAGTTAAGAAGAATTAGTTAGCTCTGCAATATAATTTATATTAAATTTGATAAAATAACTTTATTGATGGATGTTAGTTGATAGTTTTGACAACACCAAATTATTTAACTAGAATTTTTGTAATTATTTTTTATTTACGCGATTATACTATATATATAAACATATACCAACTTAGTCTGCCCGTGATCATGGATGCTGAAAAGAATCTGAAACGTCGAACAAATATATTTTAGTAACGCGAAAAATCCGTAAATAAATGGATTTGATAGAATTTTTAATTTGATGACATTCGTAATTCAAAAATAATGTTTTTTTTAAATCCTAGAGGCGACAAACCTATCTTTTGGAAATGTGACATAAAACGACATGACAGTTCGCATCTTAAATCTGAATAACAATAGCTTCTGGTGCCATTTCAACTGAATACGACGTTTAACTCTGTCCTTTGTGTAAAAACACGCAACGTGTCAATAAATCCAATTGTTAACCCCTTTTGCCCCAACTGCCTCCGTAGCCTAGTGGTATGGGCGTGTGCTTTCGAAACCGGAGGTCGTGGGTTCGAATCTGCGGGACGCAACAAATTTTCATTGTTGTTTCTGAAGTTGTTTAGGGCAATTGGCCGATCACCCAATTGTTCGATAGTGAGCATATCGACTTTAACATGCCCATCCGACGCATGAATCATCCATGCGTCGGATGGGCATGCTCAAGTCGGTCCACCCACCAACCCGCATTGGACCAGCGTGGTGGGATACGGTCCAAACCCCAATGGAAAGGGGTGTATAGGGGAGGCCATGTCCAGCAGTGGACTATCAAAGGCTGATGATGCAATAAATTTGCAGGAACTTAAACATTTTTAATTCATTTATTAAGTTTCAGTATAAAATTGACGATTTTATTACTTTTACTTTCTTTATTATTTTGAAACGGATATTTTTATTGTACATTTTTATTGACCCCTATAAAATCTATGTTATTTTTAATTACTGTAAGTTAACAAGCAAAACCATTTATAGCCACAAAATAACATGCGCTCCGAATTGAGTACTTATATGATATGATAGTATTATTTGAAAAATGGGACCAATGGGAAGATAATGTGTATGTGACAATTATGTAAGACATATATTGTACAGACAGACAGATAGACATATATATATATATATATATATATATATATATATATATATCTAGCTATAACGTTACTTAAGGCAGCGAATCTGGTCGCGCATTGTTGAAGTCATCGAGATCAAAAGATCAAGCGACTCATGAAGGAAAAGTATCTTATTGAGCGCAGCCATTGCGTGCCTTTTGCCAAGTGAGGTGGAAATGCCAAGCATTGGAACGGCGGAAGGGTGGGAAGGCGGTGCTGTTGGATGGGTTAGGTGATAGTCGCCTAGGAGAGGCTTCCCTGGGGTTTCTTTTCCCTACAAGAAGCCGCTTGCAGTTTTATTAATTACTTAAATTATAAAGAAAGTAGATTTCAATATAAAAAAATCTGCAAGATAAAGAAAACTTCGATTTTTCATTGTTCACGTAATATTTAACATAGTTTTCATTACAGCAATAGACAGAATATTTTTAAGAATTTAAGGTGTATTTTTTAATTTCTAATATCTAATTAACTACTTATGATAGAAGATTAGGACTAAAAATGGGACCAATATCACACTATATATATATATATATATATATATATAATATACATATATATTAGCTCGTTGCTCTGCTCCTAGCTTTCCTATTGGGTCCCACTTTTAAATCCTTCTTCTGATATACAAAAATATTATTATTATATATTATTAGAGAATGATATACGATATTAGAGAAATCAAAAAAATACGGCACCTAAAACCACTAACCCAGTGTGTTTAAATTACAAACGCTGCTAAAACGTAGAAGATAGACATAAAAGTATGTCTTACACAATTACTTGTCTTACATAACTCTTAAATTGGTCAACAATAAAGTCCATGAGAAGCATCTATGTTTTCAAAATATCGTAAGTAAGCATTTAAATCGTAAACATTTAAAAAAATTGCACCAGGCACATTCAAACTTGTATAAGATAATTAAGTTTAAGTTCACATAAAGTTATTAATTAAAATATCTTCAATTTATGTAAAAAATGTGCATAGACGATATTTTGTTGAAATAAATCCTTAAAAGTTATAACAGATTTAAAATACGGTGGAGAAAAGCGACGCTATTTCGTTCGGAGATGACGTTGTACTTATATTGCGTAAAATAGTTATAAAGTTAAAAGTTTTAAACAAAAACTGAGAGAAAATCAAAAATATTTAAGCATATATTTATAAAACCAGACAAAAGTTTAATTAAAACCAGTACCTATATTTTTACAATACAAGAAATGAAACAAAATCAAATATGTAGAAGCATTTTTTGTAAAACGATTAATTGTTTTATGTATTACAAGATAAACAGTCATCAAATTCGTTAGAAATATACGTTTCATAATTTTTTAAGTTAATTATACAGCATCATCATCATCAGCCATGTTAGTCTCACTGCCGGACATAGGCCTCCTAATGCCGCCTTTCATTAGAGGGTAACCAACAGAAAACAACGATAACATCAAAGTTGTTTCTCGCGGGATTTGAACCCACGATCTCCACGTTATAAAGCAAGGCTAATACCCTGGCCACGGAGGCGGTTAAATATACATAGAGTTTTTAAATTGATTTACTGCAACATGAAACGCGCCTTCGCATTCCTTTTTGCAATGTTTTCTGTTTTCGGTTTTCTGAGCATAAAGCTAAATGTGAAGATTCATTGAAAGCTAGCTATCCTAATGATGTCTGCCTGGTATTTATAAAACATAATAGATATGATTTAATAAAAGACTTTACGGATTTAGTTGCGTTTAATTTGTTGACCACGGATCCTACAAATTATCTAAAACGTCGGAAATATAGTAAAAAATTACTCGCAATAAAACCAGTCATAGCACTTTATTAAACCATTCGTAGTATTCACGTAAATGCGAAAAGATTGAATTATTTTATTTTGTCAGATGATTTCATGCTCTGTGGAATATATTAGAATATAACCGGTGGAGGGGCCCGTTGCCACAGGCGCGTTTCCCAACGAGTCACTTAACTGCAGCAAGGGCCCCAGATGGGGAGCCTTAGCTGCCGTCACTTACTGGTTTCCGTAGCATGCTGAATCGAGGGCTGGTGGGTGGGCAGACCCGCTCGATTTAGATAATTTCTTAAGAATAATTTTATAGCTAGAAGAGCTCTACCTTAACATTAGTACCACTTTCCAACGCGTTGTCACTGAGAGTTGAAGTGGTGCATAAAACTTCAGCGACGCTTCTATCTAATTTGTCTCATATAGCAAACAGTATGTACTTTGACCTCACCGGTGGGGTCGATGTCATATGTGTGTGTGTGTGTGTGTGTGTCCACACAACTTATTGTAGGTTGTGTGTTCACTGCGTGGAGTATGCAACCTATTTTGCCTTAAGGGCGTTTTCTAAATTCTTTATTTAATAAGAATACTGAGCCAGCCATAACGTTATCTAAGGCAGCGAATTCGGTCGCGGCGTTGTTGAAGTCGTCGAGATCAAAAAGATCAAGCGACTTCATGAAAAGTAAAGTATCTTGTTGAGTGCAGCCATTGCTGTGCCTTTTGCCAAGTGAGGTGGAAATGCCAAGCATTGGAACGGCGGAAGGGTGGGAAGGCGGTGCTGTTGGATGGGTTAGGTGATAGTCGCCTAGAAGAGGCTTCCTGGGGTTTCTTTTATCCTACAAGGAGCGCTTCAGTTTTATCATTTATTTAAATTATAAAAAATAAATTTCTAATATAAACAAATCTGTGAGATAAAGAAAACTTGTTTTTTTCATTGTACCGTTATATACAGATATAATTTGCTAAAATATCAAAGGCGAAAGGTATTTTATGTGTAAAATTTATGATATTTAACCTGACGAAACACTGACACAAAATTTACTTCAAACAAGCGACAAAGGACCTCAGATATAACAGACGTTTGCTTGCATTTTACATGCTGAACAAGATAAATTTCCGTCAATACACATAACATGAAACTCCAAGCACAAAGGACTTGTTTTCAAACGAAAATACACAAAGGTATGATATAAAATGGGTGCTGTGAATTGTTATTTGTAGGTTTTATATTCATGTTAATAAATTTAAACACCAACACCGCTGGAGCAATTAAATTAATAACCCGGATCAAGCTATAGATATACAGCACATACATTTGTTTTCACGGAATTTTTAATTTTGCGTATATATCTTTAACAATCAAATCATTTTAGACACATAGTCGTACTTCGAAAAATTGCTATTGGATCAATTAGTTAAACACTTTAATGGGAAAGATAATAAGCTGCATGGCTTCCCTAAGGGCCGTTCCACAACTGACGCCGGCGTTCTGCTTGTGAAAAAGGGTGTACGAAGCTTAGGAAACATCGCGGTGTGCCTTAGGTATTTTTTGCGACCTTTTAAAACATTTTGATAGTGTTAAACATGTGATTCTGGTTAGAAAAATATGCCGGTATTCTATTTAAAATACTGTACTCGATTTTCTGATTTCGTACCAATTAGGGGAGAGGGTTGATGTGAATGGAAATGGATCTCTTGAGGCTCCGGTAAGTTTGGGTGTCCCCACAAGGATCTATTCTTGGACGTTTTCTCTTCCTTGTTTATATAAATGCCACATATAGTTAACGATAATAATTAGATAGTATTGTTTGAGGACGATACCTTATTGATTTTTAAACTCAGACGTAATACAGTGATTAATGACGATGTAAATAACACTCTGTTCCAGAAAGCGCATTGGTTCAGTGTGAATAATTTACTATAAAACAACAAAAAGACAAAATGGATTAAATTTATGACCCCTAAGGTGAATGTGGTAATTTTCAAGTGTATTTAGATGGGGAGGCGCTAGATGGGGAGGCGCTAGACCTTGTTAACTGTACTGGGTTCCTCGGCATAACAATAGACGGTAAGTTGCAGTGGGGCCCCCATATAAATGGACTGACGAATAAGTTTTCTCCGCGGAATGTGCTGTGAAAAGAATTAGACAAATAACTGACGTGGAGACAGCCCGCTTGGTATATTTCAATTACTTCCACAGTATAATGTTCTTATGGCATTCTTCTTCGGGGAAACGCGGCCAATATTACATGTCCATCGGACGCATGAATCATCTTACTTTTCCGATAATTAGGTGATCGACCTATATTGTCCTAACCAACCAGAAAAAAAAAAAAACATTTTTAAGTTCTTTTCCCGCGGGATCCGAACTCACGACCTCTAGTTTATAAAGAAAGGGCTAATATCTCTAGAAAGTAGCACCACCGTCTATTTTTGCTGCAAATTATAAATGTGTACAGAATAATGGCGTCCAGTTCCAAGAGCACTGTATGTAGCGTAGTTTACTAGGGTACTGCGACGTAATATCAAAAGATCTAATTAGAGTGGATTAATGACGTCTTATACTGATTTTTCATTGGTTGGCTGTATTACTTATCCTTAAGTGAAAATATGAATAAAATATTACAAATATTATTTTCCATCGGCTTAAGACTTGGTAAGTAGAAAGAGATTGAATGGATCAAAGATTATTGGTAGATAGGATTAGAATTCCTTTGATTGTGTTCGTGATCTGTTGCTTGCTTATCAAAGGAGCTTTTACGCGCGATATAAGTTTATATTCAAAACCTCCAAGATTAAGAAGAATAGACTAGAATTTGTGGACCATCGATCACAGGCCTATATAATTTGAGGCGTTGTTCAAACGCGGAATGCCTTTTGAAAGACATTTGTTTTAAACAAGAATAAAACATTATGCTTTTCTTCATTAAGAAAGGAAGCATATATTGGAAACGGCCGGCCTGGTTGTAACAGTAATTAAATAGTAAAGAAGTGGTACCCAAGTTAGTTTTATGATTTCTTTCAAAGATGCACAAGAAGAGTACGATGAGTAGAATAGTATTATAATACATTTTAATACGTTAATTAATAGTTTTGTTTAATGTGATTGTTAATGATTTACGATTAGATCAGATATAATAAAATCGAAAGAAATATTGCAAAATATATATAAAAATTTATAGAACAAAACACAAAAATCATTGTAAAAACACTTTGAAAGGGTTTGCAACTCTAGAATACTTAAAATTCACTTACTAATACACTTAGATAATATTATGAAAGAGGAAATATTTTTTTGTTTCTATGTTTTGTAAATGAATAAACTCAAAAACTACTTAGCCGAAGGCAAACTTAATGCCGAAGGCATTGTCTCCCAGTCAACCTTTGGATGGTTAAGAGAACAGAAGGTAGGCGTACAATTTTGCAAAAGTAATAGACATTTACACAGCCTGTAAATAAACCAGGATAATAAGAATTAATAATACATATTCCAAAACATTTCCGCTATACACGTAAACTCCAAACAAATATACACATGTACTCATAAAAAATATATATAAACCCTCCATGCCTAGTGGTATAGGCTTCTCGAAACCGGAGGTCGTGGGTTTCGAATCCTGCGGGGACACAACAATTTTTCATTTTGTTTACTAGTTGGTTAGGGCAAACCGATCACCCAATTGTTCAAAAGTGATGATCCATGCGTCGGATGGGCATGTAAAGTCGGTCCACCCATACCCGCATTGGACCAGGTGGTGGGGTACGGTCCAAAGTAAGGTGTTAGGGAGGCCTATGTCCAGCAGTGGACTATCAAAGGCTGATGATTAATGAATTAATGACATATATATATATATTTAAAATACATACATATTTACATAAACTACATCTACATTTACTTATAAGTATTGAAAATTGGTTTTTTCCAGCCTAAATATTTTTAACAGGTGTTCCTAGCACTTTGTTTAAACTCAGCCGGGTTTTAGCCATCCTGATGCTGAGATAGTGCATTCCATAAGTCAGAACGATGAAGAGGACATTGAAGAAGACGATTATGCGTTGAACGAAGATTTTTGTTGCTGACTTTACAAAGATATTGGAAGTGCGGATATATAGGGAAGAGGTAAAGGAGAATCTAGAAAAGAAAAAGAGTTTGTGTCAAAGGGCTTTTTGGAACTGGTAACCACCGCAGTTGTGCGCAGTAGGAAGACACTGATCAAATTTTCGAAGATTGAAAACGAATCGAGCAGTTATTTAGGGTCGGTCTAGTTTTTGAGGAGATCTGCATTCAGGTCGAGTAGCATACCACCAAGACGATTTGGAAAATCAAAGTCCTGCACAAGCATAGCTTTAGTTGTCGAGTAGTAATTTTTTAAGCTTCATACAGCAATTGCATACTTGACTTTTATGGCTGATACTTGCGATGTGGGGTTTCCTGCTCAATTGCTGTTTATGACACTAAAACCAAGTTTTTAACACTGCGCCCCGAGATATGACGAGAACCAGTCCAAACTCTCTTCAGAAACCATAAAATGCGACAGGATTGCTAAAAGGATGTCATGACTGACGGTATTAAAGGCATTGGAAAAATCAACCAGCACCAACAGGGTGATTCTGGTATTCTCCATACCAACTCCTAATATCGTGGTCACCTTAAGGAGGCGGAGGTTGTACTTGCCAGATCTAAAGCCGGATTGATAGAAACTGAAGTTTTTTTAAGTACAAAAGGGAGGTTGTTTAAGAACATTGATTCCAGAACCTGGAAAGATATGGAAGAATAGAATAGGGTCGACAATGAACGAGAAGCGACGTTAAAACATTTTGGGAGAAGTCGCAAAGCTTTACCCGCCATGAGGAGGGAACATTCTAAAAAACTTATTTAGAGCAATGAATATCTAGGAATGAAGAAAATTCTAAGTTCTTTCATAAAGTATTTGTTGGCAAATATACACAATAAAGTGTTACCTTGTTTACTTATTTAGAGTTATTCCATAACTACCTAAACCCCGCACCTGAGTTTGTTTGGTCTCGTTCTTCAAATATACACTTAACCTTCTGTGTACGATTTAATATTTACCTGAGAAAAGGGAACACATTCGACCTTTATAAATAAATCTAATTTATCACCACTCGTATTTGTCTGTATCTTCTGTTTTGTTTGTTAGTATTATATAAATAATAATTCAAAGTCTTACAGAGGAATATATGTTGATGGTTAGCTACTGACATTAGTTTGATGTTGTAACTGAAATAATCATTTCCTGACCAAAGCTCGCATTACCGAAAAAGATAAGGCGTCTATCTATTCAACTGAAAATTCTATTCAATATTAGGTCATAAAAATTGTTGGACCAGTGAAAGTCGGTCAAAACTTTAAATACTGCGTAATATAACTATGGAAATAAAATAAATGATTACTGGTAAAGCAAATTCATATCCGTCATCCACAGACGTACTAAAAAGTTTATCAAAATTCCTATTAAGTTTGCCATTGAAAACTTTTAATAATTTTTGATATTTTACACTTTTAAAACGATTAAAGTAAATTATATATATATATAGTGAATTAAGATATTAATCAACTCTTTATCCGAGATTATATTTCGAGGCTTGTTGTTGCTACGACTGAAAATTGTCTTCCCCCTAAAAAGGGCTCGTAAATAATGATCAAAAGTTATCCAGCTTGTTTAACAGCTACGATAATTAAAATGCTTTCCGTTTTATAATAATTAAGCACTTAGATTAGTAATTTTTAAAATAATAACTTAAAAAAGACTATAATATATTTTTGAAAAACAATTTTTATTTTCATTTAATAATATTAGAATGAAATCCACTAGTGAGACCTAAATGGACTTATGCAATGTAATTTTCTTACTAAATTTTAGTTACTTATATGCTTATATTATCTCTTTATTTATATGCGATACAATCTAATAAGTTACATTAAAAATTATTTTTGCTTACCGCCACAATTCAAACACAATCACAAATAGTTTCCTGCATATATGGAATGTTGATGTTATATATATCCTAATTTCTCTTCCTGAACTATGTAAATATTTGCCACAAATATTATATAGCACAAATTAACTTGGATACCTATTAACTTTTATATTCGAAGTGAATTAGGTTTGAATCAGGTTAATTGAAATGATTGTATATAAAACAAATCGCTAAAAATTGAAAGTGTATAGTTGTATATTATTTACGTTCCTCTAAATGATTAAAATACATTGACAATAATAGTGATTTGATAAATTATTTAAACCAAACAAGTCAACCTGGGGTTTTGAAAAAATTTTAGTTTCATATGACTAAAGTAACGTAAAATAGTTTCCTATTTTTTTCGTATTGACATCCATTAATTTAATATTTTTTTAAAATATTTAAATTGATTAACAAAGGTAATCAATTTAAAGAACGAGTAATAAAAATTATTATTCATTTGGGGAAATAAATCAAAGTAGAAAATTTAATATAGACAATTAAAATCTAACTTTTAAATATCTTTATCCAAACTGTTAACATTCTAAAATATTTCAACCCGAATTATTAGTACCCGGCGGACAACGTAAATCAACGTCGGTAAATGTTAAACACCAACGTTCCATCCCAATGTACCCTATTGTTAAAGTTGATCGGGGCTAAAGCCCCGGATACACATTTGTTCAGTGTTGGAAGCCAGACGACAGTTTCGTTTTTATATTATTAATTATTATTTTTTAAAGTAAAAGGACCTTTTTGGAATTATCTTTTGGGCATAGATTAAAAAAAATTCCTTGTTGGGGGCAAAATCTTGAAAATCAACATTTGTACTTTAGGCTAACTTGTTATGAGGTTCATTTTAATTTGATTATTATTTGAAATCCAAGGACAAGATTTGAAACTCTTTTTAAACTTTTTATAATTATAATGATCAGAATAAAAAGACTTTAGCCTTAATAAGGAGGTGGGCATTTTGATCTGGAATTTAGAAAACCGAATGACTAACTTGTAAGTATTAAATTCTTAAAAAACACAAGTTTCGATTTATTTTAAAGTTTTAGCGAAAAGAAAATGTTTCTGTTAGGACTTTGACGCAAAATTTATAATTGAACTTTAGAACGCTAGTTTAAAAGACAAATTACTTTAAAGGTGTGTTATTATAATCAAAGCAAAAAAAGTATTTTCATATCATTTTGACCGATTAATTAAGATATTTTTTAATTTAAACAATCGGGAACGACGAACAAGGAAAAACAAAAAGGAAAATTCGTAAGTGAATTTTTTAATCCAAATTTTAAACTAAAAGTAAAATAAACTCTTTTCATCATCATCATCATCATCAGCCTTGTTAGCCACTGCGGACGGGCCTCAATACGCCACCGCTTTGACTTCGGTATTTCATCCAGCCCCAAAACTATTTAATAATTAACCAAAGGGAGAGACAAACATAAACAGAAAGGCATTTAATAAACACTATTCCGTTTGTGTCCGACTAATTTACCGTTGGATGTTTAAAAGGTTCATAATTGACTCCCAAGTTGTGATCAAATCGTTTTGGAAATTTTAAAATTAAAAAATGTTTACATTGAGAACGTTTTATTTACACAAGAAAGCTGAAAGATGTTACGTAATAGGTTTTTACTTCTTTTTTATTTATGGATACTTTTATAAAAGAGATTTACACTATTATTTTCATAATGCCACCTGAGAAACTGACACATTACTTTTGTTGACAGTTGTTATAAAAAGGAAAAAAGTTGGGTCTCAGGAGCCATTTGTTTAGCTCTTTTTAGCCAACAAAGCTAAATGAAAGATAGGTTAAAGGTTTTTCATTTACTAGTACTACTTTATGTAAAGATAAAGCCGCTTAGTTAGATGATTGTGAAAATGAAAGTTACTAATTATTTATTCAAATTTTTGTTTTTATAAGTGCTCATGTTCTGGACCCTTTAAATAAATAAGGATATAATGGGAAATTTTATCTGCAGGTTGACATGTGTTTTAATGTTTGATATATAATTTTTAAATATTTTCGAATCAAAAATAATTCAATAATACAGATAGCTCAATATGTTAATCTTATTGTAAATCAATATTTCTATATATATTAATTATTCACTTTCCTTTCATCACCTTTTTCAAACATCACTGTTAAGAATACAACAGCCTAATTTTAATTAAAAACTCCGTAATGAGAATTATCTTGTTCACTAACTAATTTGTGTTTTATCTTGTTCAGCGAATACGTCGACAGGCAGCGCCTATTTATTTTAAATTCTATTGTTACTTATGAGTGATATAATACCTTTGTATGTTTAAGCGGTTACCAAAAAGAGTAATTTGACGTCAAATCTTTTAACATTACATAAGGTATTACCAAAAATATGTAAAACATGAGTTATTTTAATATTAAAAAGGAATTATTAAAAAATATTCAGTAAATTACTGCTATTAAATGTTAAAATCAGGAGCATTTATATTAAATGATTAGTTTTTACGGGAAAAATTGATGGCCTTTAAAGATTTTTTATGTTCATCGACCCAATTCATTTCAACAAAATTTGATATTTCGTAATACTATTAATAAACTAACGTGGATACGTACAAAATTGATAATTATCTTCCGGTCCAAGTCGTTCCGGTAGACGACGCGTTGACAACGAGGACCGGGGTTAGGTAGTGCGGTGGGTGTAAGAAATTGGGTGTTTCAATGGCCCATACAAGCACCCAATTTTTTTTATTTTAAAGCAAGGCGAAAAATCAACAATCCTCAACATATCTATGCATGAACCCATCGTTGAATCAAATTATCCCTTAAAGTAAAAACTTATTTTAAAAGTTGGATGGGTAAACTCGCAAAACCTTTGGTATCGAATGAAAAAAATTAATATAAAATACAATTTGACATTACACACACACACACATATATATCGCAAAATGTATGTTTTACGTTTCCAAAGAAATTGTGGGGAATTACAAATTGATTGAGCTTGAGGTTATGCAGTTGGATTCAGTTTGGCTGGGCAGCATTCGGAAGCTAAACCACTTTCCTACGTCGTCGATACCACAGGGTTAAAGAGAAAATTCAACAAAAGATTGAAATGTTTTCGAACACAAGTTGTATTGATTAAAATTGTTATATTTTTGTATTAATGCCCATAAAACAAGGTTTAAAAAAAATTAACGAAGTCGCCCATAATTTTGTTTTTCGCCTGACGGATGGGAAGACCTTTGCAAATGTGGGAGATCGGTGGATGCAGTGGTAGATCGCCTTGGCGTCAGGGGACACCACGCACAGGTTGGGCGATACGCTAAACATTTAGTTGGCCAACCAATGGAAAGAGATCAATAGACGTATGCAGACTTTACTTTAACCGGCTTTTTTTAAATCAGCAGGTCCTTTTATCGTTGTTCTGATGGTCCTTTAATTGGCCTACATAAGCCACATTTACAATGAAGCTTTTCCCCTGGGCCCTTAAAAAGCAAAAAAATATTTCTCTTTTTGGAGTGCCAAAACTTTAATCAAAAACATGGCAAACCTTTATTTAATTTGGTTCAAAATGTTTCTAAAATTACCATAAACAAGGTCTTCATTATAAAATAAATTAAAGTTTCTCCCCTCAGTTCAAAAAAAATGCTGTAAATATTTACTGTAATTTAATTATAGTGTTCGGACTTCTACCCGGGCTTTTTTTCATAACTTTAAGTAAAAATAATCTATAATATTTAAAATTTTACATTATTTAAATGTATTAGTTACGATTTTATGTTAATGAAAAATTAAAATTTTACAGTATATTCTAGCTTTTTATTAAATTTAGTAATTTTTATAATTATAATTGTCCCAAATATTAGAGTTACGCTGAAATTATAGAACCCGTTAGCTTAATTTGAATTTTTACCCTTCCACCCCAAAAAAAAATAGATTAATTTTTTTGGACGATAGCACAACACGAAACAAAAGCTTTTACTATGAAAAGTTGAGCAAAATACCAAAATTAATAAAATTAATCTGTAATTTTTAAAATCAAATATTTTCCCAGCGTATTGAAACAGCCCTTTTGTAACAGTTTGTCACCCATAACCAATGGATCGTCAATTTTGAATTTGTTGTTTTGTTTATATTTGTCTTTTAGAATATGGGATTGTTTTTTAATCGCAAATTTAGGTTTAAAGCCTACGGTTCTTTACTGCAAACTATTTTTCAATTAATAAAAAACGTAGATATCTTTAAGGAAAAAATTATTTAATTAATAATTTGTAAGCTTATAAGAAGACCGTTGATTTATGTAATTAAGACCCTTTCAAGAAAGAAATGGAACGTTTGAATGCAGAAACGTGTCTATTCCAACAATACAAACCGTCAACCGGCAGTAAAATTGTCGCTTATCTATTCTATTGAATTGATTTTGGCATTTTTATTTTTAAAATAAATAATATCTATTTTATTAATACTTAAGCTAAAAACAATCATAGATTATCTTGGGACTTTTCGGGAAGGCTGAGTTTGTTTTTTAAGTTCGGGAGTGAATCAAAAAATAATTTGTAACTTTCACTTTCACAATCATGTAATAAGGGATTTATCTTTACATGAAATGAATGAAAAAAAGTTTAAACCCCATCTTTTACATTGTAGCTTTGTTGGCTTTAAAACAGAGGTCAAACTTTGCCCCAGACCGCAACAAAAAAAAAAGTAAAAACCTAATTGAAAACATCTTTCAGCTTTCTTATGTAAAAAAAAACGTTCTCAATGTAAACATATTTCTTAATGTTTCAAAATATTCCAAAACGATTTGGTCAGCAACTTGGCAGAGCTGCAAATTGACTGAACCTGTCTTAAACATCCAACAGGTAAATTCAGTCGGACACAAAGCGGAATAGTCGTTTATTAAATTTCCTGTTCTGTATTAATTTTCGTCGTCTACCCTTTAGTTAATTATTAAGAGTAGTTTATTTTACTTTTAGTTAATAATAATTTGAATTATACAATAAATTCACTATTACCGAATGTTTCGCGTTTTTTAGTTTTTCCTTTAGATTTCGTCCTTAGCCGCATTGTTTAATATTAATAGAATATCTAAATTAATCGCTCAAAACTAATATGAAAGTACTTTTATTTGCTTTGATCTTAATAACACACCTTTGCAAAGTAATTATGATACTTTTGCAACTAGCGTTCTAAAGTTCAATTATAAATTGTATACGGCAAAGTCCTTAACAGAAACATTGTTAAAACTTTACGCTCAAAACTTTAAAATAAATCGAAACTTGTCGTTGTTTTTAAGAGACTCTTAATTACATTACAAGTTAGTCATTCGTGTTTTCTAATTGGCAGATCAAAAAATTGCGAGCCTACTTCCTATTAGCGGTTAAAAGATCTTTTTATTCTCGGTTCTTATTAATATATAGATTATAATTAAAAGGATTTAAAAAGAGTTTCAAACTCTTGTCCTTGGATGCCGTCAAATAGACTAATTAAAAAGTAAAACAGAACCTTATAACAAGTTAGCCTAAAGTACTGAAGTAACGTTGATTTTCATGATTTTGCCGTTCCTAACATGACGAATTTTGTTTAATCTATACCCAAAAGAATAATCTCGGCTTTAAAGGTCCTTTTACTTTTAAAAATGATAATATAACAATATACATATAATAATATAACCAAACAATAACGAAACTAGTCGTCATGGCTATCAGATTACAACACTCGAACAATTTATAGTGTGACCTAACATGGGGCTTTAGCCACCGATCAACATACCACTAATATACGAGTACATTAGGATGGAACAGTTGGCTGTTTAACATTATTACCGACGTTGATTTACTAGCTGTCCTGCAGCTGTATTTGTAATATGCATTCGGGTTGAAATATTTACTAGAATGTTAACAGTTTGGATAAAGATATTTAAAACTCAGTACCTTTAATTGACAATACTATATTAAGAATGTTTTATATTTTTGATTTATTTCCCCAAATGAATAATAATTTATATTACGTACGTTCTTTAAATTGATTAGCACTTTGCTAATCAATTTAAATATTTGTAAAAAAATATTAATATTAATGGATGTCAATACGAAAAAAATACAGGAAATTATTTTACGTGTGCTTTAGTCATATGAAATTAAAATTTGTTACAAACCTTAGGTTGACTTGCTAAATGGTTTAAATAATTTATCAAATCACTATTATTGCTCAAAGGTATTTTAATCATTTAGAGGAATGGTAAATAATATACAATATACACTGTGAATTTTTTAGCGATTTGTTTCATATACAATCATTTCAAGTAACCTGATTGAAACCTAATTCACTTCGAATATAAAAGTTTATAGGTATCCAACTTAATTTGTGCTTTATAATATTTACATAGTTCAGAAAGAAAAATTAGAATATATATCATCACCATTCTATACATGCAGGAAACTATGTGTTTGAATTGTGGCGGTAAGCAAAAATAATTTTTATTGTAACTTATAAGATTGTATCGCATATAAATAAAGAGATAATATAAGCATATAAGTAACTAAAATTTAGTAAGAAAATTACAATTAGCAATATGTCATTTAAAAATGATGCCGTAATTAGCAATTTTAGTTGCTCATGGAAGGGCCGTTAGTGCTTACCACCACCATTTGCATAAGTGCATTTAGGTTCACTAGTTAATTTCATTCTAACATTATTAAATGAAAATAAACATTGTTTTTAAAAAATATATTATAGTCTTTTTTAAATTAATAATATAGGTGCTTTATTATTATAAAACGAAAAGCATTTTAGTTATCGCAGCTGTTAAGCAAGCTGGATAACTTTTGCTCGTTATTTACGAGCCCTTTTTAGGAAAGACAACTTTCAGTAGTAGCAACAACAAGCCTCGAAATATAATCTCGGATAAAGAGTTGTTTAATATCTTAATTCACCATATATATATAACAATTTATTTAAATCTTCCTTTTAAGAGTGTAAAATATCAAAATTTATTAAAAGTTTTCAAATGCAAACTAAATAGGAAACGAAATTTTGATAAACTTGTTTAGTACGTCTGTAAATGACGGATATGAATTTGCTTTACCAGTAATCATTTATTTTATTTTCATAGTTATATTACGCAGTATTTACCGTATTTCTTTTTTCTGTACTGAGAGCTTTGGTCAGGAAATGATTATTTCAGTTACAACATAAAACTAATGTCAGCAGCTAACCATCAACTAATATTCCTCCGTAAGAATTTGAGTTATTATTTATATAATACTAACAAACAAAACAGAAGATACAGACAAATACGAGTGGTGATAAATTAGATTTATTTATAAAGGTCGAATGTGTTCCCTTTTCTCAGGTAAATATTAAATCGTACACAGAAGGTTAAGTGTATATTTGAAGAACGAGGACTCAAACAAACTCAAGGTGCGTGGGCTTTAGGTAGTTATGGAAATAACTCCCTAAATAAGTAAGACAAGTGTAACACTTGTATTTGTGTATATTTGCCAACAATATACTTTATGAAAGAACTTAGCAGTATTTTCTTCTATTCTCTAGATATTCATTGCTCTAAATAAGATTTTTAGAGACATTTTTTTTAGATTACTAAGTAACTATGAAGCTCATGTTTAATATTAATAAATGGAGAGAATAAAAAAGATGTTTAGTAAATAACTACTATTAAATGTTGAAATCATGAGCATTTATCTTGAGCAATGTTATACCTTTATTGTGAAAAATTGACGGCCTTTAAAGATTTTTTATGTTCATCGAGCCAATTCATTTCAATTTCAAAAATTTGATATTTCGTTATACTATTAATAAACTACTACGTGGATCACGTGACATAAATTCGAAAATCATCCGTGGTCTACGCGTTGACAACGAGTGGACGCGGCGTTTAGGTAGTGCCATACAAGCACCCTCATTACTCTTTTTACCCTTATAAAGCAAGTGCTGTAAAAATCACACGTAGATTATCCATGCTACATATACTATGTACATGTAACCCATCGTTGAATGCACATTATCCCTTACAAGTAAAAACTTTATTTAGACAAATTGGATCAGTTGCAACTGACCGCAAAACCTATGGTATCGAATGAAAAAATTGACATAAAAAATATAATATTACATTACAAACACACATATATATAAACGCAAAAATGTATGCTTTTACCGTTTCCATAAGAAATTGTGGGACACGTACAAACAATGGTTGGAGAGATCAAGTACATGATCGTATACTGCAGACTTTAATCGGCTTTGCTTTAAATCAGCTATGTGTTCTTTTATCGTTGTTCTGATGGATCGCTTCATTTGGCCTACATAAGTACCACATTCACAATGAAGCTTGTTCACTCCTGGGCCCTTAACAAAGCTAAGGTCTTTCAATTAATTAAATATTTCTCCACCTCATTTCAAAAATGCTGTGAAATATTAAAAATACTGTAATGTGAAATGTGACGTGTTCGGCTTGCTACCCGGCGCTTAACATTATTGTATTCATAACTCACGCTTACAGTAAAAGAATAATATTCTATGGAATATTTAAAATTTTCACATTATTTAATGTATAAGTTACGTATTACTTATGTTAATTGAAAATTTAAATTATACGAGTATATTCTAGCTTTTATTAAATTTAGTAACTTTGCCTTATAATTAATACTGTCCCACAATATTAGAGTTGCGCTGAAATTATAGTAACCCAAATTAGACTTAATTTCAATTTAATTACATTTGCACCTCAATAAATGAAATAGATTCATATTTTTTAGACGATAGCACAACACGAAAGCAAAGCTTGTACTATGAAAAAAAGATGACTGACAAATACGCAAAATTAATAGAATTGATCTGTAATTTTATAAAATCACACAATATTTTCCTGGGGTGCGTATTGAACTCACGCCCTTTTACGTAACAGTCATTGTCACAACCACTACACCAAGTGGATCGTCAATTTTGATGCTGTTGTTTTGTTTATATTTGTCTTTTTAGAATATAGGATAATATTGGTATTTAAATCGCAAATTTAGCGTAATTTAAAGCTACTATGAATTCGTTTACTGCTAAGCATATTTTTTATATTAATAAAAACGTAGATATCTTAAAGTACGGAAAATTGTTTCATATTATTAATTTGTACATTTTTTATATTTTTTATATTAATAAAAACGTAGATATATTAAAGTACGGAAAATTATTTCATATTAATAATTTGTACAGCTTATAAGAAGACCGTTGATTTATGTAATTAAGACCCTTTCAATGAACAGAAATGCGAACGTTTAGAATGCCAGAAACGTGTCCTTAATATTTTCTTGTCACACTGATTACTTGACCTTTGCTTATGTTGCTTTATGAATATTTTCCAAATTTTTTATTAGTCTTAATAGTCAAATACTAATAGCGTTAAAAGTTGTCGTATTGCTAATTTAATATGGAGATTTGCTATACATTATAAATATTTTACCTTCAAAGGACTTTTCGCTGAATAACTAACTGAACAAAACATAAAAAAGTTTTCACGATGTATTTAAACATAGTATAAAATACAAATTTTAGTTTATATATTTAAACGTAGCTGGAATCATAATACTACGTAAACAGCCTGCAAAATTTTACTTTTATTGTTTACTGATATAAGTGTTTCAGAAATCATACACGTAAGAAATTATGTATATAATTTTTAAATTTAAAACAAATGCATATCTGTTTGTTAATTACTATAATTTTGAACAGCTTTTTTTAAATACTTATAATTGATGCCTTGGTTTTTATATTTAGTTAAAAAATATCCACATTTTTCGAATATTATCCATTCGATGTTGTAAGATCTCAGTGCCATAAAATATACTGTAATCTTTTGGTTGCTGCCTTATGAAGATTAGCTGCAAGTAACTGTTTTGAGGAAATCCTTATTAAATTGGATTTTATTTGTTTAAAGTTTTTCGTTAGTTAAACAAAAGCTACATTAAGCTACATTAAGTAGATGGAATGGAACATGGAACACGTACGTGAAAAACAATAAACATGTACTAATCTTTTGTAGTATAGCAATAACATTGTTAAAATAGACTTACTTAAAATATCACAAATAAAATCAGAAATCGTCATCAAAATCAGAAATATTACTAAGAACTATATAAACATTGCTCTTCGGTAACTTTAATGAGAGAAATAGTAAGATCTTAATAAGTTCAAAGTTTAATCTTATTCAGGTCAGTCTTTTATTTAAAATAACATATGTATATAGATTTAACCATTGCACTCAGAATTTATAAAACATATTTTATTAAGATTTTTTATTGCTCAAGTTAAAACACACTTATTATAATATAAAACTGTAGGTTATTTTACTGAATAAGTCACATGACTTTGTCGCAGTGTCGTATGAAATTTCTTAGCGCATAAACTGAGACTAAAGTTCAGATTAATGCCCAAAAAACCTCTCAATCAATTTTACTTTGTACCTGGTAGGTTACATACATGTTGAAACTGTAGTCTTCTTCAACTATTACTGTCCTATTTTCATACAATCTCAAAGATAGTGTACAAGATATTTTTGTGTTGTCGCTTGGTTTCTGTTATCGGCATACTTATAGGCAAAGAATAAGGAGAGTCTAAGACAACGGATATCTCGGTAAATTAGTTTAACAAAGTCATACCAGCGTATATAAATATGTATATATAGATATTTATATACGCTGACTTTATTAACTTTTTGCAATATTACTGAAAAATCAATTTGCAAATCGAACAAAGAAGTCCAGTTTCATTTATTTTACCATACACAACGATTTTAAAATTAAAATCTTATGATTTATACTTTTGTTAACATAAAAATTCAAAGTATCAATCTACGTAAACAGGTGAAAGTTAGGGATTTCAATTAACTGTATTTTGCTCTGATTTCATTTAGGAACCGCTGCACTGAAATTGAATCACTTTTCCAACATTCGGATCGAAGTTTGAGTCGCTTTAAAGTAATTGGATCTGTTTAAACGTTTATCAGAAGTCTTCATTGTAGATTACATTCAGTTTGATTAAGTAATGGTTTATTTTACTTAAAGACGGAACAATATATACCACCACCTATAAAGTTTTTAAACCGCAAATTACGCAGACAATCTATCATCTGCTAATGCTCTATAATTAATTAATTTACTCGCTGTTTATTTCACTGAATTTATTATATGTTATTTGAAAATGATGAAATCGTAAAAAACAGGAGTTCGTAAAGATCTTTATAGTTCAATGTAGTCGGTTAAACAAGACTTTCTTTATCAACAAATACGGTTTCACCCCTTATTACTGAGTGTGATTTTATTTTAAGTTATTGCAATAAATACAGTTTTTCTGTTGTTCAAAGTCTAATTTACATTTCTTCTTATATAATTATAATAGTTAAATCTTTTGAGATGCTATAGTGGTTAATAGTTCCTATCGTCGTATGAGATATACGATTTTATTTTATTGATTAGCTAATGACAAATGAAAGCAGACGCAATTAACTATTAGCATCCACGATGAAGTTTTAACATTCCATGACATGATTCCTTGGTTCATGGTCAGATGATTGTCACTCAGCATAAACTAGTAATCGACTAAGATGTTGTGTCAAGTTTTTGTGGAAGCTTGTTTGCGTGGTTTTAAAACACAAGTTCTTGGTTTGTCATTTAAAATTGAAACTTATCTCTTTATATTGTTCCGTATCGGTTATTTCGGTGCCTCTTGCTGCAAAACAGTAGAGCCTAAACATAACCGTCTTTCGTTTTGAACGGTAGCCAGCGTAATTAATGGTTAAAGGAGACACGTAACTCTCGTCGGTTCCGTGACCGTCTGATGGAATTTTAAATTATCTCATAAGTAATTAAACGCAATAATTCCGTAAAAATTGTAATATTTATCATGTAGAGAGAACAGAAAAGGAAATTATAGAACACTTCGAACTCTTCTGTAAGAATACAATATTTTTTTTTAGTTTCGTGCTTAGGAATAACTCTATTAGAACATTACCGGATGGAGGGCCGTTGACCGGCGCGTCCCCACCGAGTGACTAACTGGCAAAGGGCCCCAGATGGTAGCAGCCGTCACTTTGGTACCCGTTGCATGCTGAATCAGGGCTGCCCAGGTGGGCCGACGCCTCGGCTCGATTCAGATGCTTTACAAGGATAATTTCATTGCTACAGGAGCTTTATCTAAACTTTTCTAGCACTTCTTAAAGCGTTGGCGCTGGAAAAAAAGTGGCGAAAGAAACACCAGCAATGCACCTATCTACTATGGTGTTAAGCTACTGCGTCAAATAGCAAAGTGTATGTACGTTCGGTTCACCGGTTCACCGGTCGGGCCGATGTCATGAATGTGTGTATTTGTCCTACATTCTTATTATTTTTTCCTAACTAGGGTGTGTCTGGCTTCTACTAGGGTGTCGCAACCAAACCAGGGGCGAATGGGCAGTATTTCGGAACGAAACAGCCATGCGTCCGCCGGCGGGCCGACGGAAATCATGAAACCACCCCGCGGTCGCAATAAATCGTAACCCGCTGACGTCAGCGGTGTGACAAAATCTATGAGCGCAGGTGAACTATATAAAGGCAGATGGCGCAGCGTACGACTTCACGAAGCGGACAATGAAGACTGCGCTGACTTCAGGAGACTGCGCGAGCCATCGGACGGACCGGCTGTTGACCTTGAATTTATATGTGATAAACAGAGGTTTATCACTGGCTGAACTAGTTTAGTGCAAGTGTTTAACGTGAAATAATTGTTATAAACCGGTCGATAAATTAAATAACGCATTATAAAAATAAAACAATTCATGAGACCTATATTTAGCTGCGATTTGCTGCCAGAACTTTTAATATTACTTTGGCTATACTTTATAATACTACTGAGTTAAACGATGCCCAAAAAGTAATCTTACACATGAGAGTAATATTCGACGATCGTAAATTCTCCATGATAATACTTTTCTCATGAACAACATCTGTCGTATCAACACTTTTAAATTAAAGTAGTCATAGTAAGGGTATTTAGTCATTTGTATTCTTATAGCCAATTAATTTTTTTTATATATCAAAATGATTGTCAAAAGTTTTATATTTTTCTTACTTTTCCTTCCATTAAGCATAAATATATAATTCTAAGCGAATGAAATCGCTTTGGCTAATTATTGTCTATTAAAACAAACACTTTGTTTGCCTTCGGTTTTGCATTCCTATCCTATCGCCATTTACGCATTATTTAAAAGTTAATCTTTATTCATTAAAAGTGATTACATTCGGTAAACTTTATTATTTACAGTAATATTTGGTAATAAACGTAAATCAATATAAAAATCATAACGAAAATTGTAAGCATTTTAAAAACACCTTTGAATATACTGATTGCATTCTTTAAATGTTAATTAAATGCTTATTTTGCGTTATTTTAAAACATAGATATATGCCATTACCATTAGGTTTTGGACCATCCACACGCTGGTCAATCGGGTTGGTGGTGAACCGTTTACATTCCGGCATGGGTCTTCTTTTCAATTGGGTGATCGGCCCCAAATCCCTAACCAACTAAAAAAAATGAAAATTTGTTGAGTTCCCCAAAAGATTTAACCCGCCTCCCAGTTCTAAAGAACAATTGCCACAGCAAAAGGGATCTTCTTAATTAACTATATTTTCTCCCACAGGATGAATCTTTTTTGGCACCCACAAAAAAAAAATTAATATGGAAGACTTTGCGAAATCAGGTGGGTTGGGGACGGAAGTTTTTTAAGAAACGAAGATCTTTGAAAAGATTCCAAAGATATTAAAAGGACGACAAGGTCTCGCCGACAATTCGTTTCCATCCCACTCTCGAAGGGTATTTAAAAGAAAAGGGAAAAAAACCATCCCGGGTCGGTGGGAAGGGTAGATTTAATTTTGTTTACGTTTGATAAACACACGTGATCCTTATTTCCAGATTAATTAACAAATCGAATGTTTATGGGGTTGATCTATTTAGGTCAAAGTAGCCACGTCCCGTGGTCGATCAAAGGAAAAATTAAGGACTGCCGAGGTTCCATTTTTTTTAAAAAACACAAGTTTTTGAAAGGGTACAGGGATTTAAATTTTCGTTTAAATTTTTGATATGTTAAACAATCGCAAATAAGAAAAAATTTATAAATCTTGATAGGAAATTGCTAATTATTCTTAAGAATTTGCTCCCATTTTAAAGCCATCCCATTATTTTTAATTGGAACCTTTGTTAATTCTTATTAAAAAATTTTGTATATTTGGTAAAATAATCCATCTTAAAAACATTTTTTTCCTTTCCCTGAAAATTTCTAAATATCGGAAATTAACTGGCTCTAAAAAATTTAATCAACAGTAAATTTGGTGAAAGAATAAAAGGAAAAAAGGAGGAACATATTTCCAAACTTTTTCCAATTCCAATATCAGCAGCCTAAAGTATATCTTAAACCATTTTTACGAAATAAAAACTTAAAAATTCCAAAACTTAATTCTATTCTAAAATCTTTACCTATAGTGGAATCAAGTTTCCCAAAAAACTCTAAGACTTGGTTTCTGGGGTGAACTTTTCCGGAAGCTTAAGTTTGACTTTAAGTTGGACGGAAACCTTCTAACGTTGCAGTATATGTAAAATACATTTTCAATTTAATCATCCTATACACTTAAAAATAGTAAAATAAAAATAAAAGTTTTTAAAATTAAATTAATAAAAAATAACAAACGATTAAGCTAAGATTGTATGTTTTTTGTAAAAACGTTTTTCTTGATTCAGGCCCTAATTTCAATGATTTATCTCAGTACTATCTTTAATGTATTTATTTTAATTTATTGTTATGTTGTATTAGAAATATGAAACATACCATACTTTTGGAAGTAAAATTTATAATTATTTATTATATTTTTCTACATTACGTCAATTTAATTCACTTACAAAAAAATTAACGATTCTTTCCATATCTTTATAAGAAAAAAAATCGATACAAACATAAGCCAAATCCGGTAATGTAAACCTAAAAACCCGACATTTTTTAAAAATTTAAAATCCATTTATTATTACATTTAATTTTTTGCATTTAGTAGTTGGCCAAAAGTACGTCTTATTATTTTTTTCGTAAACCAGTAAAGGGATTATTTAGTTACCAAAAAATTTTCTGATCACAGATTTCCTCCTTTTTGTTTTTATAGTCACAATTACTTCATTGATGGAAAAAATTCCCTTGGATTTGTTAAAGGCTCACTTTGGTCGTTAATAATAAAACCAAGGACTTCCACCTTTTGCCCCCTTTTAAATTTTAAGGTTTCTGGGAAAGAATTCTTAGGTGGTAACAAAACCCTAGGTTGCCAAGGATATTATTAAAGCGTTCTAGGGAAAGGAGAAAAATCCAGTTCATTGGTTTTAAAATTTTTTTAAAAACAAATTTTCCCTCTTTATATTATAAACCATGAAAAATTAAAAAATAAATAAATCTATTTGACAACTAATTTATCCCGGTAGAATAAGGTTTCCCGGGATTTGAAGGGGAATGCCCTTGTTTGGGCAAAACTTGGTTAATTAAAAATAAATTTGGATGGATGTGATTAAAACCCTCAAGATAAATTAAAAATGGATACGGAAAATAGTAAGGAAAATTGATTGATCAGGGTATGTATTGGTTTGGAAGTTAACCAATAAATTTTACAAAAAACACTCCGCGGTAAAATTTCAATTTTTAAGCCCGGTCACGTAGACACTTTCTGGGATCTTCATTCGTACTTCTTACAGTTGTTAAGATTTTGCAAACCCTTAAAAATTAAGGCTATATGTCTTGAAAAAAATTTCCTCTTTTTTCTTTCTTGCTCCATCTTTTAACAAACCGTTTGATATTCTAGAAACTTTTTGTTTCTTCTTCTTATTTAAATTTTTTAACCCACCAACAACGTGTTTAATTTTTTGTTTTTTTCGACTATCATTTGTGTAACAATTTTCTATAATTCGTCAATATGGAACATTTTTTAAAACCTGGAAAAAGCTGGCGGAAAAGCTTCGACGTCATAGAATTTGTTGTTGTTCCTAATGCGTGAGTAAAAAACAATTTGCTTTTAAATAAATCAATGTTTTGGAAACTTTCTTCTTTTTAATTCGTTAATTCCCTTATGTTATTGGGTTTAACACGCCGTAAGATGAAGATTGAAAAAAAAATCCTTTTGGATCCTATATCCAATATTATGGCAAATCTATTAAACCACCCAAACTGATTTTCAATGGTTATTTCTTTTACCATCTTTATTTTATACAGAGGAGAATAAAGGGGGTTTATATTCAATTATGCCATTTTGTAGAGAAACGTGTATAAAATAAAATAGTTTTCCATAGATTTTGTAGATATTAGTACTACATTTTGGAAGCCGAGGTTTGCCGAGCCGGGCGAGTAAAGGAAAAAATGGAATTTTCAATTTTAAATACAGCGTGAATACCACACATGATTCAAAAGAAAAATTTGCTGATTTTATCGCGTTTAGTTTTTTTAAACATTTTAATTAAAATTGTTTGATAACATTAAATAAAGTTAAATATTTTCTAAAATAACAAATAACTATAATTGGCAACAATACCAAAAAATTTTTGCCATCATAATTCTTTTTTTTGTGCTATGCCTTTAATAGTGTTTAAGTTTATAAATTTTCTTTTTTTATTATATACATTTATTAAGGGAATCTGTAAGATATAAATCTTAAAGATTCACTTTACTTAATATTATTATATTTGTTGCCAATAAGTTACATCAATACAATATTTCAATAAAAGGAAAAGATAACGTCTTTATTTTGTGTTCAACAATTTCTATTTCAATTCTGAATTACAAAGATTTCCCTAAAGACTACCAACCAAAACGCGAAGACAACAAAATTGCCTAAACCCAACTAAACATTAAGAATTTTTACTAAACAAATTTCTAAAACGAAACACAACAAAAAAACAAAAAAGGAGGGTTAAGTTTGTTTGAAAAGGTCCCCGATTCCCTTCAAAGAAAAAGGACAATCAATTTAACTTCAATTTAAAATGTACTTGTGAATTTTTTCATTCCACAGCCCAGCCTTCGTTTTTAAGAAATTTCGGTGGAACCATTTCTTAAAAAAGTATAAAGGGCTTTTACAATTTGTAAACACAATTAATTTGTTCTTAAAATTAAAATTACCATGAGTCATTTTTTAACCCGGAAATAACCACAATCTTTTCAGTTATCCACTGTCCAATAATTTTTCCAAGAATTAGTTTGGCTGTCAGAATTTAAATTTTATGATATTTTTTTTATTTATTGAAAAATTAGTAAAACTATACAACGGGTTTGTTCCCCTTAGCATCTAGTAATTAAAAGGCTACCACCCAGATGACCCACCCAACAAAAAAAACCAAGGGTAAAACAATAAAATTTTCCGACCTTACCCTTGGAATGGGGGTCAATTTTTTGGGTCCTTTCTGAAAGATAAATTTGCGATTAAAAAAGCTGCTTTTAAAGGAAACTTCCTGTTTCCCCGGTTACCTAATATAAGTAATTTTTTTTTACAAGGCAACAACCTTAAACCTGACTATTCTATTAAATTCAATCTAATTCAATCTAACAAGAGTGGTCAGTAGTTAATTAGCATCTAATTTCCATTTCGACCCACTTAATTCGAATAACATATTTGATTAAATATAAAATAATTGTTTCCCAAAACATAAGGGTGTTTTTAGTTTTTATACATTTTGTTTTAAAAACCTTTTTTTCAACACAAAATTTTCCATCGGTTTCTTCCTAAACCAAAAATATCGTAATATTTTTTAAAATTAACTTTTTTTAAATGGGGTTCTGCAGGGCGTGAAAATAAAGTAAACTTATGTGGCTATTTAACAAGTACATTTAGGGATTTTTTGCGTTACTTATATACCAGTTCTTTTTCAATACTATTAAATAAGTTTTTATCACAATTAGGTCTTAAGGTAAATGGCCAGTGCTTTTGAGCTAATTTACCCTTATATTAGGGTTGTTGAACTGTCCAAAATATCTTGTTTAATAAAAAACATGTTCGTTACACGTGGCAAAAACCAAAGGTTAGTAATTATATATTTTTTATGGCATACCAGGCGAAGGCAGTGGGGCCCCCTGGATGGGAAGTGGTCACCGACGCCCTGGGTTGGCCAATGCCAGTTGGGTATTGCCCGCGCCCACCGTGGACCATGGTGGTGCCTTTGCCACCTTTCCAATAAATACCGCGGCAACCCCTTCAAACCCGGAAACCCACGGCAATGTTTTCCCACCACTTCTTTGGCAAAACAGGCACCCGCGGTGGACTTCACCCCGACGGTCTCCCTGTAAAGAGGGGACCCACCCAATTCAGTGGGTACAAAGAAGAATTCCAATGCAGACAAAGCCTGTAAGAAATGTCAGTGAAATTACCATACCGGTAAACTGGCTTATTTATAAATAACACTCGGAAGTTCAATCACGAACATAAATGTAGATTAACGTTCACTTAATTGTAAGTTTAAATGCCAACTTATAATTTGGTATTTAGGAGTATAAAAATAATAATTCTTGCAATTTCTTTTATTTATGCAGTTTCAAACTATTATCTCCCTGAACTACGCAGCTGAGGCCGCAGGTACTGAGCCTCACTGATATGACAAATCGAGAACCTTCGGGGGGATTATCTCCTTAACTACCCTAAAGTTGACTAGTATAATAATGTTCCATAACCCAAAGTCTACGTTTTATTATGAGTGTAAAGGGAATTTAAAGAAAGTGTTCAAGGTGTTTTAGTAACGTTTTTATAGTAGTATAACTTTCTTTATATTTTCACCTTTCAAGTAACTTACCTGATATACATTAGCTACATATGTACCTACGTACATATTAAAACGATATGTACATATAAACGAATAAATTTGGTAAGTTTATAACGGAACAAAAAAGCTTTTATATTTTATGATGAAAACAGGAACTACAAATTTTTTCATTTCATTAACAATTTCACCTTGGTAGTGGCTGCTGATCCGGGACTGATTTTAAGGCAAAAGTAGTACATTTGATTCTCATCTGGGATAAACATTTAAATTTTTCAGAGTCTGGATACTTTCATCAGTTTTGCCTGTCTAAAAAAAAAACAGCCAATACATTTTAAAATTCAAAAGATTGCTTTTGAAGGGCTTACCGTCAAAATTTCCAACTAAATACCCTTGCGGGCTCTATTCTGTTGATGGTGGAACTTACATTAAGACGGGGAATAAATTATTTTTAAGTATCTTGAATGACATTGTTAACTCCGGGGTTTATTAAATTCCAAAGGGTCTGCCACAACCCATTAATAGGTAATGGGCGCTACGCCCAAAAAACTATAGACGCCACTCTTAAATTTAAAGCAATTTTTCCCGGTTAAAAAAGCCTTTTTTAATTTAACCTTGAATGCATGGAATTTTTTTAATGGGTTAAATCTATGAGAAACGGGGACTCCCCTAATAATAAGTTATTGACTCCGGCTTGACCCATTACCGTCAATTGAATTTGAGAAAAATAATACTAAGGAAAATTGTCACATAAGTTTTGTACTATTTTTAGAATTTAATTTATTTAACAAAATTACTTTACGGTTTTATCGGTTTTTTTCATTTTAAAATTTTGACGGGTTTCGAACACTTTCCACGGCCCGTGGTCCGGGGAGGCTGGATTCGGCGTCTTCGGCTGTGGCCGGGTTTACCAGATTTTAATTTTTATTAATTATTTTTAATCTTTAATTCCGGCCTAACCAAAAATGAATTATTTTATCTCCCACAGCCAAGTGGTATTGAAGCTTTGGGTTTAAATTTAATTTATTTATTTGGGATCCAAGCAGGTGGTAGAAACCCAAACCATCTTCTCAATTGAAATTTGGATGTTTTTAATCCAATAGCCTCACGGATCATCCTAGGGAAATCAGTGTTTTTTTTAGGGGATTTGTGGTCGATCCAAACTATGTAATGGTTTTGGAAGAATTTAATTAAATGGTCACACAATTATATTTAGCGAACAAAGAAATAATTTAAGTAAACATCTATCAAACAAAAATTCCAATAAATTAAAATTTATTAATTACGACAACCGGGCTTTTTGAAATACTTTCTTAAATCTAATCATGTTGCCTTTTTATATATATTTAAAGTTCAAGAAATATAAAATAAACCTTTATTTATTATATATTTTTTAGGACTTTTTAGAACAAAATATTTGTAAATAGTATATTCATTTTGTTCTAATTTCCTTTTTCAGACGAAAAGGCACCTTTTGTTATTGGTTTTGTTAAAACTTTTCACCCAAAACAGTTATCAATCTCCCAATCTTCCTTGGATTTCAGTAGCCAGGAATTTCTCCCCCATTTGGAACTTTTAACTTAACGGTTGCTTGGTTGGGAACACCTTATAATAATTACCCCCTTTGACCAAGGAGAATTTGGGGATCATATTTTAAACAACCAATAAAAAGTTTATTAATTGAAAGTTTATTTGCCCTAATTTAAATTTAACTTGTAATGGAAAACTTGCGTTTTGATTATCTTCAAAAAAGCAGTTTTAACAAGTAATACTAATTGGACCAATTTCCTTAATTCCTAAAGTTTGAAAAATGACCTGGTATTTTTATCAATTAAAACAATGGAGGAAAGGGGAAGTCCATCCGATTCCTAAGTATAAGTAAATTGAAAATGACTACAGAGCCGGGACAAAACACAATTCCTCTCTGGAACTTCCTGAGCCCTAAAAACATTAAACAAAACCGTAAATTTACTAAATAATTACGCCTAACTCCCTTTCTTAAATTCCTAAAACAAGTGATTAAACCAATTAGTGCCTTTTCCCGAAAAAATAAATCTTAAAAAATCTTATCCACAATTTCAAAGTGTAATAAAACAACCAAACCGGATTGGGTTTACTTTTTCCTGCCCTAAACAGAAAAAAGTTTATATTGGTCCTTTATTTGTGTTATTGTCAATAAAGTTATTAAATACTTATTTTCTAAGATGTTGGCAACATCTATCCATTCAGGCCACGTCCACGGCACGGTTTCTTACGTGAAGTGGGGGCGGCCTTCACAAAATTATCAAAGGGGTTTGAAGACCAAAAATCTGAAAACCATACCAAACTCTGACTTAACCTAAGTTGGTTTTTTATTTGCCGTTATGTTCATGATAGTCGACTTTTACAATAATCGAGTTTATTAAAGGAATCCGGGGGTATTTGTCAAACGGTAAAAAATGATTACTTTTAAATATATTTAATTAAAGAACATGGGGTTTTTTTTTTGAAAACACGTTAAAATGTCTTTAAATATTTGTTTTTGGAAAACAAATAAACATAACGTTAAATCTTTTCATACTATTATAAACTTTTTAATAAATTTTTCTCCTATCATTGGCACGGACATAATTTACGCTTAAATTTTCAATAAAAGTTTCAACAACTTTATAAGTTCTTTGGTTGTGATATAAAAATATTGGTAAACAGTTAAAAAATAATGTGAAAGAAAAGGAAATTTTTTTTCTTTAATAAATATAAGGTATTATTGTTTTAAATTAGATTTTTCTTTTTTTGGTAGCTATCCAACTTAACAAATTGTTTCTTTTTATTAAATAAAAAAAAATTTGGATTGGAAACATGAAAGGGGCTACAAAAACTTAAAGTGAAAACACGAAGTTTGATGAATTAATTTAATTTTCGATTTAACTTACTAAGAGGTAGGAAATCCGGGATAAAAATGTTTAAAAGTTTTGAGTTTAATCGAAGGTAGAAATTTCTGATACGTTAACCGTTCGTCTCAAAATTCATCCTTTAGTTTTTTAATTCTCTTTGCTTATTTTTTTTCCGGAGCATTTTCATGTTTTAAAATAATGGGTAGAATTAGTTTACCTTCATATAATTCGAAATAACATTATAAATGAATAAATTGACAAAATATTGTATAGACTTTGAGCACCTTTGAGAATTTTATTTTTATTTGGGTTTCAACATCTTTACCAACAAATTATAGTAATGGTTTCTTCATTTTTTATCGCAGAAATTTTTCCATTAACGATTGGAAAGGGTACAGAAATTTAGTAAAAAGTATAATACATCTAATTTAAAATGGGGGGCGGCAAATATTAATAATAACCAAATTTAGAACAGGGTTTAAGTCATCATCATCAAGCCAAAATTATAGAGAAAACAAATTTTATAATGTTCCTAAGAATAAAGACAAATTTTGGGCTTTTTTTTTTACACTTTCTGCACTTTTCCCCAAAATGGAATTTTGGCCAAATCCTTTGGGGAGATTCGAGATTCAAAGGGAGGTAAGAAACGACTTTCCCAAATTATAATAACAAAAAAAAATAAATCATGTAATAATGTGATATCAGAAAATTTACCAGAATAGTTAATTTTATTTTTAAAACAGGATTTTTTGTAAAAATCTTAGAAAAAATAAAAATTTTGGAAATTCTAATACTGTTTGTAATTAATCAGGTAAAGGCTTTTAATTTTAAAATTGGTTTTAAACCCATGTCAAGCCACGTTTTCGTAATTTTAAATATTTGAAACGGAATTTTTGTATTGTTGTTTGCCCTAATCCCTTTAAGGCTTTGGAAATTCATCAAATAATAAATTCACGGGTTTTTCTGTTTTTTTATTAATAGCAAATCCAATTTGTCTAATTAAAAGATTTTTCTTTTAAATCTTTTAAATAGTACTTTTTTCCCTGAAAAGAAACCAATATCAAGTAAAACAACGGGGAACCAAAAATTTCAATTATTAGCCAATAATATTAAATCGATTTATAAAGTTATTTCATTACTTTTAGACTTTAAACTTTTATACACTGCACCCAATCAAAGATAATTTGGATCTTGGGAGGAATTTAAAACTAATTTTCCAAACATCCGTCATTAAAAGGGTTTTTATTTTTAAATTTAAAATGGTGATATATTCAAAAACAAGTCTATACAAAAAATTGAAAATGAATACAACGTTCAAACCTCTAAACGAAAGGGTTTAATTAAGCCCCTACAGAAATTATATCACATTTGAATATAAAATTTTAAATACCCCCTTTTTCTATTAACTTCAATTTCAAAAAAAACAAAACAAACCTGAACTTTAACAAAAATTTTTAATAATTTTCCCGCTGAATAATTTAAAGGGCAATTTAAAATTCCAGAATAAAATTTTAATTTAAATTGATAGGTTTACTAAAAAATAAATAATATTTTATATTAATCGGTTTATTAATTGACCAAATTCCTTGCATTTTTATTATCCTTGGATTATTGGGAAACAAATATTGATAAAAAAGAGGGTTGAAAATGTAAATTGAAGTTAATTACCTTGAAAGGGGCGAAACAAAATTTAAATCAACTTTTTGTTTATTTTTATATTTTTATTATCTTTAATTGCCTTTCGTCCCGTTTCCGCGACCTAAAAGGCTACCCAATTGTTAACAAATTGGAAAAAAATTATTGGATTATTATTGCTTCTAAAAAAGGTTTTAAAATGAAACAAAAAGCAAAGGTTGTAATTTATTTTATCCCAATTTTAATTTATAAATTAAAATAAAAATTTTGGAAACTTGAATTACTTCAATAAAAAGTAAAATTAGGTAATTTTAAGGTCATGGCATTGGTGAAATAAGAAAAAATTAAATACCGGGAGGGTCCCAACATTTTTTAATAAAAACCATTTAAGATTACAACAATTTGTGGATGTATTATTAAATAATGCCCGTGTTGACTTAAATTAAAACAAACACCCAAAAATAACAAATTCAGCTTTAGTTAATTGACAAAATCAAAATTCAATACAAAGTTAAAACAGCCCCTTTTTTACTCCTAATGACTGGTTAAATTGGTTTGAAAACACAAATGGTGACAAAAACCGTTATTCATTAAATAACTGAAATGTTGAAAAAAAGTAAATACTTAATTTGGCACCTGAATTGGGTATTATTACCAATTTATTAACCCAAAAAGTGCTTTTTTCATTCAGTAAAAGAAGGGTTTTTGTATACATATATTTTTAAATTTAAAAAAATTAAATTAAAATAAAAAAAAAAACTTAACTAAAAACAACTTTTTAGAAATAAATTAAATTCGTTTAGTTTTGTTTTAAACCCAAAAAACTAAATTGAGAACCAGTTGCATAAAGAATTTTTGAGATTTATAGTTTTTTTTTGGATTTTTGGTTTCGAATATAAATTTTTTTGAAACTACCAAATCATTATTGACGTTATCTTTTTTAAATTTTTAGCAATGAAGGATTATTCTTGATACTGAATTGCTAAAGGAGGTAAAAAAAATTAAAAGAAAAAGGATTACTTAATTGACCATAAAAGGGTTTTATGTTTTTGGATCATGGCTTTCAATCGGTCCACGCCGGAAAAATAAGTGCCTATATTTTCCGCACAGTGGAATGTAATAATAATTTCCTCATTTCTTAAAGGGAATTGCAAATCATTATTACTTTTTGCACTTGTGTCGTTATATAAGGGGTGTATTATTGTAATTTCTGAAGTGTGGGTAAAAGAAAATATAAAATGGTATAAGAACGTTGTTTTAGAAAGTAGATAAAAAAGATAAGAAAACAAACATATTTTTCTGTTTGTTCATTTTATAATATTTTTTTACATTTTAATAAAACTTTAAATTAAAATTAATTGAATAGTTGTAGGTCACAAAAAAATAGAAATTAAAAAACAAACCATCTACAATCTTCTAGTTGCCAAAATATTAAATCTATTTTTTGACCTCCTTAATCTATGTTTTGCGGAAGCAAAAAAATAGGGAAACCTTCAAAGGATGCTAAATAGGAAAGATGTGATAACTTTTTCTTTCCACTCGAGGCAAATGATACCACCAAGGCACTTGGTTCAACTGGAAGTCCTGGTTACTAAATCGTAGGATTGTGTTGCCACAGTATTTTAAATTGGACTCGACATATTGGATGCGTCGGATGCGTGATAGGTGAGCGATTTCTATACCCTGTGTTTCAAAATAATATTGAGAAAAAGTTTATTCAACTATACGCAGTGGATTTCCACAGTACCAAGTCAGGATATTTACCTTTGGGACGTCGCTTAGAACAAAATGGACGGCATTTTTATTACATAATGAAAAAACTTAAAAGATTGGCATTACCTTTTTTGAACATCATCGCATCATTATCATCAGCCTGTTTTTCTGGACAAATCCTCCCAATGCCGACTTTTTCAACGGTTTTTGGACCGCATTCCCACAAACGCTGTTTTCCTATTTGGATGATGATCAACTTGTCCCCATGAATTTTGTTCCTGGTTTTTTTAAACTTTTAGGGCCCAGCCAAAATTTCCAATTTTAAAGTAAATGTTTTTAATTTAATCAAATTGGTTAAATTACAATAGAAATTAATTGGCATTTAAATTTTGATTAAATTGGGATCCTTAAAAGATAGGAGAGATTTAAAATAAAGTGGCAAAAATCTCAAGCTAATGGCGTACAAAAAGCACGTAGTTTGCACACTGCACACTGCTTATATTACGTATAAATGATACTCGCTGTTTGAAGTAGGTCATTTTTTTGTTAAAGTTTCACTTCTTAACTAATCAAATGTAGTTTACTCTACCTATTAAACATATTTAACGTGGAAAGAAATGCATTTAAGCTCACAAAGAATTTATTCATTTGATTAACCTGTATTTTGTTAACTTCTACATATTGGGAAAAAACTGGAATGAAAAATGATTCAATTTTTTCAAATGAGTCCGAATAAACAAGAGCCTTTAAAATATATCAGAGAGACGTCGCAACGTATCTCATTACTATAAAACAACCCGAACATTGCAGCGGAAGTTTCGTAGTAGTTCAATTTCCGGGGAGTAGTTTGGGAACTGAAAATCATGGCAAGGGTTATTTTTGCCAACTATTGGATGAGACAGAAAAATTATTTTATTTATAAAGGTAATTTCTTTTTCACTAAATTATTAAAAATCCAATTAATTAAAAAATGGTTACTTTTTGGAACCTTAACTCGTTTTAACTTTAGATGTTTCTTCTTTATTTAATATATATCATGTACATCTTACCCCAAAGGGGTGAGTCTAATTTCACCCCGCCAAAGGCTGCCTCCAGGCTTTAAGCCCAAGGCTGGCAAAAAAGCTCTTAGCAACCTCCAAACTGGATTGGGCGACGGCTGGTTTCCCAACAGAAAAGAGGAAATCTTTTTGTTCCACACTAAAAAAGATCTTTCTATTCTAGTTTTAACTTTAACCAGTCAGAAAATGACGATTGCACAAAATTTCCTCTATCCGAAGGATCCGAGGATAACGGTTTTAAAAAAAGGGATATTAGTCCCTTAGGACAGAAAGGCATTTTAATTATTTAAAAATCTTTTAAAAAAAACCTTTTTACACAATGGTAAATTAATATTGTAATTTAAAAATAAGAAAAAGAATAAAATAAGCAAAAAAAAGGATTTGTAGCGCTGCTGTTCGGTATACGAAAATTTTGAAATAACTGAATTTTATTGTTATTAAAATATATTGTTTGGGTATACATTAGGCGGTTCTGCAATAATATCATTCAACTTATACTACAAAAGTGAAATATATTAAAAAAGAAGTTCCTTTACGTTAATTTGCATTAAAATTTAAAAGCTTATTAGACGCAGTAATTTTGACTGTTTTTAATTTTATTAATAAAAAAATAATTAAGCAGTAATTTAATTAAAGGGCAAAATTAATCTTATTATCAAAATAAGATATCAAAACGTGAAAATGTATACAAAGGAAAGCAGGGAAAATAAAAAATAACCTTCAAATCCAAAATGGTTAAATCCAAATCCTTGGATCAGCCGGGATCACGTCGAACCTTTCAAATTCTTTATCTCTACTAGTTTTTTTCGTATTTTTAAATTTGGTTTTGTTTGCTTTCAAAAAAAAGACCCCACCACCTCCTATAAAATGTTTTAATTTGAATTAATTTAAAAATTAAAGATAAAATACACCAAATTAAAAAAAATTTTCCTTAGAAAAATCCTAGAATCATTTTAAAATACTTTGTACTTTGCTTAGTAGCATTTCGAGAAATTATTCATCATTAACTTTTAACTTTTATTGGCAAATAAAAAAATAAACATTTTTGTTTTGGTTAATGTTTCCAAATTACCAATTTACTCTAATTTCTCATTATAACAGACAAAGTTTATTGACCTATGCCGCTCCGTTTTAAAAAAGGTTTATGGATTTTAAAAAAGAACCATATTACGAGGTAAATTTAAATGTTAACAGCAAAAATTTCAAATAGTAATGTTCTGTCAACCCTGATTCCCGGTTTTCATTGCCGGCGGAAAACAAAAAAATTCCTCCTTATAACTTCACGCCATTGGAAATTTTTATTTAAGGAAATTTTGGCATTTTACTACGCAAGTCATTTAAAAAATAAATTTTATAGTACATAGTTGGTTTAGATGTGTTTTTTTTATTAATTTTATTTTTACTTGTATTATTGGGCTATGGTTACATATTTATGAACTTTCAGTTCATTTCCTCTATATCCCATAGAACCTCCCCCAGCCTAGTGGTGGGGCCTGCCTTTAGGAAACCGGAGGTGGTTCGGGGACTTAAAACCCCCAAAGTTTTAAGAAGTTGGGGCTGATCTCCCGATTTCCCAAAATTAAAAGAACCTCGCCTCGGATTGGCCCCATTGAAGAGACGATCCTGCCTTAATTCGCCGGTCGTATCGGGGTTCTTCCCACCGGGCTTTGAGGTAAAAAAAAGGGTGCATCTGCTTTAACCCCTTGTCCACTATAATTTTTCCTGCGCAGTTAGCTGATCTCTTATATAGATGCCGTAGTCGGAATCGACTGGGAGGACATTAATATTAAAACCGGTAACATGAATAAACATTTATGTCTGTTTGTTTCTAATCCTTAGTATGGCGGTAGATTTTGGTGGGTTTTCCCCTGTAAAATTAAGAGGCTTTTCCGCGTGGTAATTTATAAAAATATTTCTACGCGAATAAAGTCAACCCACAGCTATTTATGAATAATAATAGAACTACAAAAAAGAAAAAAAAGTATGAAAGGGAAATATTATTTTAGCGGGCCTGGTAGTTTTTTGAAATAATAGTATTTTTGATGAAAACCAGTTTTAGGTTTTTCACGTTTAATTCTGTAAAACTATTAAACTAATACCCCGGAAGTCTAGGACTTCTTGGCCAAGTTTTTGGGACAAAATGTTATGAACAACCTTTAAAGAAGGTAAAAATTAAAAAATCCAGAACTGTATATTTTTTTAATGTACCTTGGAAATACTATAAAAGTACAAAAAAGTTTTTTATTTAAATTTGTTAAAAGCAGATTATAAAATAAAGTTTTTTATAAAAAAAACTTATTTTAAAAATTTAAAATAAAACCACAATTGTGTTTATTATCTTATAATGGAATGTTAAATTTACATTTTAAAAACGGACATGTAATTTGGACTGGAGTACTTAATATAAATTTTAGAAATTTTACCTTTCCTTTATTATTCGTGGATTTTAGGGTAGAAAAAATAATTTTAACCGGAAAATTTAAGTTTCCAAAAAATATGATTGGTTGGTTTAAAAATAGAAATAAATTTAAAAGCTTAACGATGGGTATTCCAAGGAATTTAGTTTAAAAACGTTAACAAAAATTTCCTTTATTCAAAAGATTGAAAATTATTTCATCGAAAAAATTTTTCAACTTAAAACGAATATTTTAATATTTAGGACCTGGTGGTGGTAGCAAACAAGGGCACCCACATTCAACGGGGGGAAAACTTTTTGGTTACTGCCTTTCCCAGATTTGTCTTTATGTCTGCAATCCGCCTCCCGATATTAAAATCTTTTAGGTGTAGTCAAACATACTTGGAATAAATGTTACTAAAATAAACCATAGCGTAAAGCGGCGTTGGGTAATTGTTTGATGTCCTTTAGTTGATTGGACTCAGTGTTAATTATGGCGTGACAATTATCCGAATATAACCCGCTGGCTTCCGCACCAATTTGTTGAAAGGTTTTAAAATTTTTGCATTCCCCCCTAAATTGAATTATTTCCAATAGGCAAACGGTTTTTATATAGTAAGATGCTTTCCTTAAAATTAGTCAAATACCCTTTGAACCCCAGGAGGCGTTCTTTGACTCCATTCCTTTTAAGAATTAAGTTGAAAGATGTGGTTCACAAAGGGTTCCAATTCTAAAAGGAGTAAAAAGTGGCTGGACTGGACCGGTCACTTTACCTTTTAGGATAGGAGTTTTTGAAATTTTAAGTCTTTTTGTATCCAAATTTTAATTTAAGGGGCCCTTTATAATTATAGACCAAACAAATTTTATTAGTTTCGGAAAAGTTGAAGAGTTTTCACCGTGATGGGGAAAAAGTGGTTCCCTTTAAACAAATACTTATGCCAAAAAAACTATAAATTAAATATATACATATATTTAACAAATCCTGGTATGGAAAAACATTGCTTTTTCCACTGAGGCCCCAAAGGTCAGTAAAACCTTTTTATTGTTTGAATTTGCGTAATTAGTTTAGGTTTCCTTAACCAATTATATTTAATACTGGTTGAATTTTTCAGTTTAATTAAATAATAATTTTATTTTTAACAATGGTTTTGGTATAATTTTAATCTAAATATAAACAATAACTTTTGTGTTCTGATTGATTTTTTATAACCTCAAAAAATCCTTTATAAAAGTTTTATGGATAACTTTAAACACTATATTTAATATAAATTTAAAATTAATTTTCCTTGTGAGAAAACCCAATATTTTAATATCATCACTGAAATTTTTTATTTTACTTTTAGTTTTGGGGTGAGGTTTTAATTATTAAAACCAAGCAAAAAAGTTTTTGATTTTTAATTTATTTCACGCTATTATGACAAAAAAATGGTACATAGCCGGCTTTTCCCACAGGCCTGTAAATTTGGATGACTAAAAAAAACCAAGGTTATTCGTCCGGGCAAGGCAAAATTTTTTTAAACTAAATTTAAATTAATTTGTTTTTTTTTTATTGGAAAAATATAAGATGACAATTAAATTATTTGCCCTAAAATCAAATCTTAACCTTGGTTTTTATTGTTTAAATTTTGAATAATGGGGACCAATTTGGACCAATAATAATAAAACAGTTTTTCCTTGTTTTAATATTGATTATATAATTAAAACTTTATATAAAATTAATAAGATAAATATATAAATTGAATTATAATTTTGAATTTTTAATCCAATTATTTTCCTTTAAACCGCAATAATTTTTTTTTTATTTACATTTAATGAATATTTAAATAACTTTTCATTTTAAGCCCATCCAAATTATTTTTTACCAGAACTAAAAACCACCCAGGTTCTGGTTGTGAGAACCAGGCTTAGAAATTGGAAACTTAAAAGTTATTTACAAGTTTTCATCTACCGGGTGAGTGTCAGTGATCCTGTTAGTTCATTTGGTTGGATGAAGGACTTGATTTTTTTTTCAATTTTAGTGGTAAAATTTGGTGTCAAGTGGAAATCACCATTTTCCTGCCTTGCTTATAGGTTTCAAAGTTGTTAATATGAAACGAAACAACAATGTAAACTTTCATCAACATAAAAGTACTATTTACTATTACGTTACATCAATATATTACGTTTAAAAAAGAAAAAGTTTTTTTTTTAAAATTAAATTTAACAAAACTTGGGTCACATTTTAACGACTTTTGGAAATTTGATTGTCTAACTTTTTGGCTATCAAAGTCCCTTAGAAGGTCAAATCCATGCTTTATGCATTGCCTCGGTGAAAGTCATGGAATTAAAATTCGTTTCAGGATCTTATCCACCAACCTTTTAAAAGGTCAACGATTGCAGTCTTCCTCTAAATAAATTTTTAGAACTAATTTTCTGTCTTCAAAACTAAAATAAAATATTTTTAACCTGTTTCTTAATGACGAATTAAAGGTTTATTTTCCCTTTTCTTTTAAATTAACCCCAATTGGTTTCCAGATTTAAATGGAAGCAGCTTGAATGTTTTGAAAATTTTAGGGTCATTTAAAAACCGCAAAAAAGGAAATTGAAGTTTTTTATGTCGGACGGTGGCTTAAAGGCCACCGTTTTCTTTACATTCCTTGGTTTCCCAAAAATTTAATGTTTTTATTTCGTTTAGGTACCAGAAAAAACTTTCTTAACAGAAACTTTATCTATCCTTAAATCCTATTATAAGAAATCGTTTAGAAACATTGTTATTCAATTTATAATTCAAAAAATTAAAAAGGAAATTCTGCCAATTTCTCTTGAATGTTTTTAAAAATAACTAGAGTCTGACGATCCTCGGAAAAGGAAAACGGAAAATATTTAAAAAAAAAGGTAATGTGTATATTATTTATATTAATACCATATAAACAAAATATGGGATTAATGAACTTTTTTTGGAATTAATTTTTAACATAATAACTTTTACGCACTTTTTATAGTTTATCTATAAGGGATAACTGGTAAAAATTTTTGATTGTCAAAAAACTACGAGACTTTAAATTAATTTATAATAAAATATACCCTGGGTGTCCTTTAAGAATCTAAAACGCTTTGCTCCGGGACACGTGGGCTGGGCCATTTAATATGGAATGCCATGGAAAATAAATTCCTTTATTTTAAAAGGAGAATTGAATAATGGCTCAACTAAATAAATAAAAAAACCCAATTCATTATTTCCAAATAAAGATCTATGATGACAAAGGAAGAGAGACCGGCTTAATTTTATTTGCAGGGGTCCAATTTTTTGTTCAAGAAAAGCTGGTAATTTTCAATAATCTATAATATTTATATAACCCCTAACGGTTTAGGAATTTTTGGCGGAATCTTATTATATATGGTTTATATGGTTAAGCCCTAAAAAAAAAATTACAAAATATGAAACTTTTATAAATACTGGAAATTTTGGTTTCATTAAAATTAAATATGGCCCAAAATTCCCCGTCCCATTTTATGAATAGGTTTCTTTTCAGGAAAAGTAAAACCAAACAAACTTATATATAACACATATATCTATAATGCTTATATATTTTTGTCTTTTTAAAAGCATAGCTAAATCTCAAAATAAGTTAATTAAACAGACAATTGGGGACAGACATTATATAATATAGATACATGACATGAGAATCAACACTATATTCATCACAAAATATTTCTCCCGGTGGGGAATCGGCCTCACCTTACGTAACAGAAAAGGATCACTTCGCCTGTCATTAAAAACCCATTGTTTTTTTCCCTAAAGGGACAACATTCCTATTCCTTGTGATATTTTGAAAGGATTTTTGTAATTTTTTAAATAGTCTTTTATTAAAATTTGGCATTTTCAAAACTGTCTAGTTTTCCACTAAAATATTTTTTTCTTGCAAAATGAACAATAGTGTACTGTTATAACAAACATTAATTTCGAATAGTCATAAAACAATGGTTTTATACCAAAATTAGGTTACAAATAACACTATATTCTTAAAGGAAATCCAATATTTTACTATATGAAATTGAAAATTTTTTGTTGGCCATTTTTTTTTTCCCTTTTTCAATTTTGGTCGACTCACTGTTTTTTTTTTCTACCAGGCGAACGTAAATGAATTTTTAAAAGAACCAGTTAAAAAATTTTTTAGTTCGGAAAAACTTTTTTTAAGGTAAAATTTATAAAACTTAAATTTACGGGAATAGGTAGAATTAAAAAAAAGTCTTAAAAAATAATTTGAAAAATCCTGCAGTCAAGTTTTAGGAACATCGAAAAGAGTTACATTTCACTCCCGCTCAACGCTTGGAACCCGTCTGCTTTAAGGTCCAACCTCCAAGAAACCCTTTTTAAAAAGTTTTTAGTATCGATAATAAACCCTTATGCTTGTTTTGTCAATTAAATTTCTTAAAGGATCTACGGCCAGAAATTTTTATTTATTCCATATTTAAAGCGGTATGGGTAAAGCCCTAAGATTTTAGTAAAAAACCTCAACTATACTACCAATACACTTTTTTAATTTATAATGCCCCGGTTCCGCTAGGGGACTCCACTTTGGATTAAGCTCCGGGGTATAGGAGCCTTACACACATTTAGGGCACCCAAGCAGGTCCAGGGCCCCGGCAAAAAGGGTGAGTGGGAATATTTTATAACAAAATTGGCTATACCTTTAACCTTTTCCTAACTTCAACAAACTTAAATACGGGTCCAAATGAAAAGAGGATAAAGAAACCAAAACAAGAAAATCACTTAAAAAAATTTCAAAATTTTTTCCATTTTCTTTTACTTAATAGCCGAACTTCAAGCTGCCGTCTTGGTAGCAGGGAGAAATTTCCCAAAGGTTATTAAAAATAAATATATAGATAATATGTTAAAAGGGATCCAACCAAATCTTCGGAACCCAAGGCCCTTTCACCTGCACGGGTGGTCACCCTGCCAATCAACGAACGAGGTTTCTGGCAACCAACCCGGCCTTTGGACCGCGTGGGGGATGGTCCCAAAACCCCTTAATGGTTGGGCGAAAAACGCCCGGCCCCAGTTTCCCGGTAGCCTTCTACCGGCCAAGGCGCCACGGTAACCAAGGGGGGGGTGCTAAAACCCCGGGATACGTAGGCCGCCAAACCAACGGCCATCGCAACCCCCGGACGAAAGGCCTATTCTTTTTTGGAACTGGAAAGGAAACTGGAACTGAAGATGGCCGTTTGGGATTGGAAGGGAAGTCCTGAGAGGGCGAGGATCTTCCAACCCTAGAATCGGCCTTCTTCTGTTTTAGGCAGGGAAAGAAAACCAATACAGGGCGGGAGGTCGGGTTTGCCCTCCCAAATAAATCCCCCAGACAACCAATTGGAAGGTATCCAGTGTGGGGAGGGTTCCGGTATTTGTGAAAAGCGGAACCAAGGCCGCCCGCCGTTTTCCCAAAGGCCACCAACGTTACATCCCGGTGGGGATTTCCGAAGTGAATTAGGGCATTGGTGAACATCTGGGAGCCTTCTCCCACCTGCCCTTTAAATTGCAGGGGGATTTCAACCCAAAGGAGGGGCGGGAAAGTTTGTTCGAAGCGGGCCCAAAATGGCGCCGGGGGCGAAACCTCATAAAAATTGCTTCTTTCACAAAAGGGAAAGGGTGTCTTAATGAATCCCCTTACAAAACAGGCCCCGAAAATTTGGAAGGAGACCCTGAATACTGGTTTAAAATTGAAAGGTCCATTATAATTTGGCCCAAAAAGGGCCCATTTCAGGACACCCAGTAATCAAAATGTTTCGCCGGAAAATAAATCACCGGGACTTGGAGGGGCCACCCTTGAATAAAAATTTTGGAAGTTTTAAAATTCCTTGGATTGGGAAAGCAAGTTTCAAAGGACGCCCCGGGCCCTTAAAACCCGGCCCAGCCTTTCCATTGAACCGGCTTAACAAGACCAATCTAAAATTCGATTTGGCCGGCCCTCCTGGAAAAATACAAAACCGAGTTGGCTTTTGAATTGGAAGGAAGCCAACGGAGTTGGGGAAGGAAATTTTCGGGACCGAGGGTTTGGTTGGCAAATTTCGGCGGTCGCACGACCGGGGCAAAAGTTCTAAACTTTCCCCAGCCATTTAGGATCTTCCAAGGGAAAGTTAGACTTCGGGCTCTTCCGGCACTTGGGGAAGGAACAGAAGAATTTCTTTAACCGCCCCTAAACCGGGCAAGACCTCCGCCATTTTAATCCTCTCCAATCCAGAGGAGGCTGGGGTTGGGGCGAAACTTGGGGTAAAATTTTGAAGAACCATCCCAAACGGAAGTTGCCAAAGGGAAGGGAAGTCGTCGCTTCTTAGAACCAGGAGGCCCTTTCGGGGGTTGGAAAGCCTTTAAGGGCGGGGAAGAGGAAAGTTTGGGCCCAAGCCACCGGGCCGGATAAGAAGGGACTTTGAGACTCTCCCGGCCTGGTCCCCAGGAATCCTTCCAGGAAATTGGTTTGGCCCGTTCCGGAGGGGCCTGAGAATTCAAAAGGAAAGCCCCCGGGAAGATTTTATCCAAAGGGCGGCCAGAAGGCCCCAAACCCTGTAACAAAAATCCTTTGTTCCCATTTTAAACTCTGCCCCCTTTTCCGGGAGAAAATTGAAAGGCCTGGCGAAGGTTTTGGCATTGGTTCTTCCAAAAGATTAAACCGGTTGCCAACGGCCTATCCAGGGAGTCCAATTGTCCCTTAAAGTTGTTTTGGGTCTTTCCGGGAAACGTCCCTTGGGCAAAAAAACTTTGAAAACGAAAAAGCGCAGCCCTTTCAAACAGGCGGGGCCTCCCCAACCTGCACCCCAAACCAAACTTCATGGTTCCAGTTTTATACAGGGAAGAACTTGGAATTATTAACCAGCCCCCGTGCCAAGGGTATTTGGGACTTATGTAGTTTGGGCCCGACCCAATGGCCCGGTTCCTTCGAGCTCACCGCTGCCAAATTAAATTCGAAGTAGAGTTGGGCCGTCAAAAGCCGGGAACTTTACGCCCGGAGTCCAAAAGTTTGGGGAGAAACTGGAAGGCCTAATCCCTGGGGAACCCGGGAAGAAAGGGGACGCATTCTTAAATTGGTTCCCGGGGCTTGGAGGAAGTTCCCGAGTTAACCAAAGGTGCAAAATTAAGGGAGGCCATCCTACTTCTTTGGGCGATTTGGGAGATATGTATTATTGGGCCGAAAGGGGCCTTCAGGAAAAAGGTTTGCAAAGCCCCGAGCTTGACCAATTTCCATTTGGAACTTTAAAAAATTCATTAACCAACCTTATCCCAAAATCAAATTTTAGCCCCTTGGAAGGTTTCGGACGTTTACCCAGGGAAACGGCCCAACCAGGGTTAAAAAAACTTTAAGGGGAGGAAAGGAAACTCTATGGGCAGGCCTTTCTTTTTTGTTGAGTTTTTTGTTTCACCCAATTTTAAACCAGTGCCTCAAAAAAAATTTTTCTGGATTGCGCGGAAAACCCTTTTTAATTGGGCCGAAACCTTAACTTTCGGTCTAATTTCCAACCAAAGTTTTAAAACTTATTGGAAAAGAGGGTAATGGTGGAATAATTCTTTGAAAACAATTGCAAATCAAAATAACTGACCCGTAAAAAAAAATCAGAATTCCCCAATGGTTGTTTCTTAAAGTCACCTTCCATTTTAACGCCAGAACCTGCGCCGCCCGGAAGCTTTGAAAAGTTTAAGTAGCCGGGAAACTTCGGCAAACGTGGTAACCTGCGGCAAATTAACGTTATCTAAAGGTCCGCCTTCCTTTGGGAGAATTACGAAGATTAGGAAGCGGTTGGCGTGGATTAGGGGAAGGCCGGGCCAGTTTGGAACCAAAATTCCACTTTAAAAGAATAGAGGGGAAAGAAATAAAATAAGGGGTTTTGATGGCCCTTTAATTGGGACCCAAAGGTTTTGTCCTTTGGTTTCGAGGGAGGCGAAATTTCTTATTTGAAATTATTCCAAGGATAAGTTCTAACCACCTCAAACGTTTTAATTCCCTTTAGGGGTCCAAAAACAACCCAACAGGCCAGGGGACCAGGGTTAACCAAGTTAAGTTTTGCAATTTAAATTATGGGGAAAATATTGTTAAAGCTCTAAATAAAGTGGATTTAATCCCTTTATTACCTTAAAAAATAATTTTGGCCTTGGACACACCCTTCAATTTCTTGGAACTCCAACCAAAGAAAAAATTTAAAAAAAAAAACAGTGTCTAAAACAAAAATTTTTGGACGAAATTTTACATCCTTTAAATTCCAAAAATTGGGTGGTGCCGTTTTAATTAAACCAAAAGGAAAAAATTAAAAAAATGTGGAATAATTTTGCCTCCATTTCTACCGGACTTAAGTTGGGTCAATATTTCCCGCTTCCTTAATTCAATTTAGTAAGGAATTTCACCCTTTGGGTGGTTAAGGCCAAACAAAGTAACAAAATCTTCCTATTTTAAAATAACCCAAGTCCTGCTTTCATGCAAACGGAAAATTTTGAAAAGCTTCCCTGGCAAAAAATTCCCCAAGGGCTTACGGCGTGCCTAATTAAATTGGAAATTGAATAACCGAAATCTGAAATTTCAAAAGCCCAACAGGTACTTTAAAAAAGGAATCTTCCATTTTACCGGTTTTCAAATCCAAACGGAATGTTCAAAGGTTTAAGAAAAAACAATCCCAATTAATTTAAAAAAGGACATTCCACCTAAAGCCGAAACGAAAATTAAAAGTGGAGATTTAGGGAAGATTTTAAGCACAGTTTTAATTCTTAACCAAAAAATTTTTTTCCCTTTAAACCCAAACAGTAACCTTAGATTTATGGATTTACCTTTTATTCTTAGCCAAAGAATAGGGCTTTAATTTCACCATAACCTAAACAATTATCGAACCAGGTTAGCCAAATTTCCCCTTTATTAAGTGTTTCTTAACGGCCAAGGTCACCTTAATTACCCTAATTAAGTATTTACGGGAAAAGGAATTATAGCTTTTTTAAAGGCCCTTCAGGGTTTCAAACTGGAAAAAATACAATGAATTCTTTGAAACTTAAAAAGTTTGAAATTTAAAAAGCCCTGGGTTAAATAAAAGTTTTTAATACCAACCTGATTCCTCCTGAAAAAACGTTTCAAGCGGGTTTGGTGCAACATTGGGTTTTACAAATATTTACTTTTCTGCAAATGGGTTCCCCTTCTTTAACCAAAGGGAAAACAGTTAATTAAAAAATTATTAAATTCTTGGTGGAATCAATTCGCTCTTTATAAAGCAAACCATTTTCTCCAATAATTTGCCCGGCCTTTAATTGGAAATCACATTTTTAAATTTTTATACCAAAACCTTAAAAAATAAGAACAAACCAATGTTTGGAACATTTAAAGTCAAAATAAAAAAAAAAAGAAATTTATTAAAGAATAAAATCTCTTTTAGGCTTCCTGGAACTCTTGTTTCCATTAAAATTATTTTTTGTTTTAAATTGGCCTATGGGTTTAAAAAATTTTTTAAGGCCTTTATAATTACAAATTTTTTTTTTAAATTTAATTTTTAAAATTATATAATTGAAAGGTTGTCTTTCCAAAAAAAATATTTAAAGGACTTATTAAAAATTTAATCAACAAAATTTTCATGAGTTTTTTACTGAGTTTGAAATTTTTGTATTATTTTAATTGAAATAATTTTAATTCAATAAAAGTGCCTTCTGTCGGAATATAAATATTCAACAAATTTCAAATTAAATTTTGGAAAAAGGGAAAATTAAAGGTTTTAAACTTTTTGGTTAAATTTAATTTTAATTTTCAATATTTTTTCTTTATTTTAATAATTTTTTTTTTTAAAATTTTAAAGTTGCTTATTTTTAAAAAGTTATTTTATTTTTTAAACAAAGATTATGTAAACTTTTAAAATCTTAACCTTTTTTATTTAAAAAAATTTAAAAATAAATTTAACCCTTCCCTTATTATTAAAAAAATTTTAAACCTTTTACCCTTTTTAAGAAAATTTAATTATCAAATTTAATTAAATATTTTAAAAAGAAACTTAATTTAAAGGGCCAAAATTTAAAAATATTTAATAAAACAAATTAATTTAAATAATTTATAAAATGCTTTTGGGTTTTAACAATAAATTTTAAAAATTTAAAAAAATTAATAAAAGCCTAAGTTTAAATAAAAACTTTATGAAAATTTAAAAATAATTTCAATATTTAAATTATTTATTTTATGGTTCCTTTTGCTTTTAAAATTATTAATTTTATTTCAAATTTATTAAGTTAAATTTAAAAACTTATTAATTCACGAAAAATGTTAAATTTTTTGTAATTAAAATATTTTTTTATTACAGTAAAAGTGAAACCCCAAATTTCTATTAAAATTTAAAATTTTTATTTTTTTTCACCAATAAAAATTAGCAGTTGCTTTTTAAATTTCCCAAAACGTTAAATGATTTATAATTTTGCATTAAGAAAACTAAAAAATTGAGGTTTGCTGAACAAAATTGTTTTGCTAACTTTAAATTGGAAAATATGTTAAAAAAAGAATTTTTTAAAAGTTTATTTAAACTTTTTAACAATATTTTCTCCAACCGGCCCCATCGGAAAAAAAACCTTTGGTTTTGGAAATTTATTTAAATTTCCTTAATTTTTAAAATTCGGTCCCTGAAATTCTTTAAAAATTTGGGAACGATCCGATTTTAAATTTTAACAAAAAAAATATTTTCAGTATTGTTATCCAAAAATTTAAAACCATTAATTAAAAAGATAAATTTTTTTAAATTAAAAAAATAACAATTTAAATCTTGGCAAACAGTTTTAAAGCGTTTAATAATTTAATTAAAATTTAATTGGTTTACTATTGGGTAAAGTTTAATTTTTCCTTTTAAACCAAATATTCTCCATGTTTTTTGAAAACTTCCTTTCGCTTAAATAGTTTTAAAAAAATTAATTTATTTTGAATAAGAAAGTTTAATTACCTGAAAAATTTTTCATTCCGATGATAAAATTTCATAAACCTATTTAATGGTTAAATTGTTAAATTTTTTTAACTGAATTTTCTTTTGGCTCCTTCCTAGTTGGGACAAAACCCACGTTTAACCATTTTTTACCAAAACTATTGCATTCAATTATTTTTAAATTTGAATTACTAAAAGGCATAAGATTTAATTTAATTTAAATTAATGGATATAAAAAGTTTATAAATTACTTTAAATTTATGCAAAAGAAATAAAATAAGTAAAAAAACGTATTTTAAAAGCCCAAATTTGTTTGAAAATAAAATTGACTATTCTTGGGGATAAAAGGGTAAGTTTAAACTTAATTCTTTAATAGTTTGCTCACAAAAAATCTAATACATAATTTAAAAAATTTTTTAAATAATATTTAAAACAAATTTTTTTAAACTAAAATATTTTAAAAATTATGAAACCCGTACTAGGGTTAATCCATATATTAGAAATTTTTGAAATATAACGCGGGTCCAAGGGGGTGGTGGGTGGACCGACTTTTCCCATGCCCCCACCGTATCATTTATTTTCCAAATTTCACCCAAAATACCCAACCAAAAAAAAAAATAATAATATTTGAAAATCCCAATTGAACCCACAAGCTTTTCCTTTGCAAGCCCCATGGGCAGAATTTTAAAAGCAATAAATTGTAAAATTTATATCAAAAATTAAAATATTCACCTTTTCCCCCCTAACATAGGCCTCCCATACCCTTATCCATCAACTAGTTTAAAAGTATTTTCACCCTCTTTTAAAAAATTAAAATCGTCTTGGAGTATTCTAAAAATAACTAATTTAAAAGGTTTTCTACAAACCTATAGTTAGTGGTTAAAAATTTAATTTTTTTTCCATAATTAAAAAAAATTAAACCTAAAGCAAAACCCATAGTTAAGTTCCCATACCGGCCAAGCTTTTGGAAATTTTTAAGCGGCGTGATTCCACCTACTTTTCAAGGTCTAAATTACTGAAACGAAAAAAACAATGTTGAAAAAAACAAACGGGTTGGAACCCACCAACCCCTTAACGCCTACTGGGGCTACGGTAAAGGCCTACCGAGCCAATTTGTAAGGGACAAAGGCAAACTTTAATATTGTTGCCCCAAATAAAGCCCCCACCCCCAAAGGTGTTCATAAATTATGTATTTTTACTCTTTATTAATTAAAAAATTTTCTTGCATTTGATTCCTTAAAATGTTAAAATTAATATTAAAAGTTTAACTTCCATATTGAGTATTTAAAAGAATAAATAAAATTTTTCTAAAAACAACCCCCATTTAATAAGGGTCTAAAAAGTTGAAGGAAGGTGGGAAAAATTGGGAAAGGGGGCCCCGGGTCCCTTTAAATTCAATAATTTTTTTTAATGCCCAAAAATTTATTGATAGAATTCACCCACTAAGCTCAGTTTATTAAAAGAATTGCCCCAAATAATGAAATTGTAGTTTTAATTTAGCATTCTTAAATCGTAAAGTTTAAAGTGCAAATAGAGACTTTTATATTTTATTTAAACTTAAACTTTTTCATGGAACCTTTTTAAATTTCTTAATAATTAATTTTTGTATTTTTTTTTTTTTTTAGCTTAAAGAAAATCAAATCTTTTTTCCCTTAAAAAATTTTGTACTAAAAATTTAAAGAATAAAAAAAAAGCAAGTAATTTTTCTTTTTTTTTTGTTAAAAAATTACTTTTTTTCCAAATTTTTTTCATTAAACCGGGCGTTTTTTCATAAATTAAAAAATTTTGATTGCGGAAATAAATCATTTATTTTCCCTAGGTTTTTTTGAAAAATTTATTCAACGAAGTTATTGAAGAAAAAATTAAAAAAATTAATAAACTATAAAGTTCAAAAAATTTTAAAAATAAAAGCCCTTTATTTTGTTATTTTAAAAGAAAGGAGAAAAACAAATTTTCTTTTATCCAATTTTTAAGTTTAAAAAAGGTTTTTCTTTTTCGAAAAAATTTTAATTTTTCAAATTTTTTAATTAATCCTTTTCTTTTCTTTTTTCAAAAATAAGAAAATTTTATTAAAATGATTTTAAAAAATTTTTCCCCTTTATTTAAAACAATTAACCTTTCGAATTTTAAGTAAAGATGTTTTATAAACAAACAAAAATAAAATTAATAATCTCTTAAATTTTTTAATGTATTTTGGGAAAAAACAATTCATCCCCAAAGATGGAGGTTTTCCCCTGTCATTTTTTCAAAAAAACAAAATTTTAATTTTAAATAACGGTTTTAATCAATTTTTCCTATTATTTATTGGAAACTTTATTAAAAAAAAAATATTTTTTAATAGAGTTTTTTCATATAAATTTTTCCCAAAGAATAATTAAAATTTTTTTTAAATATTTTAAAAAGATCCAAACCACTTTAAACAATTTCCCCGCCTTTTCGATTTTGCGGAATTTGAAAAATAGGATAACAAAGAAAGCAGATCCAAAATTGTTCGATTACCCCGAATTCCCTTCGAACCTTGTAAGGACTTTTTTTTTGAAAACTATTATTTTTCTAAATATTCATCATCATCATCACCGGAATCCATGCTGGACATAGGCCTCCCTAATACCCTCCATCCATTAGGGATTTTGACCGTTCCACCACGCTGGTCCAATGGGGTTGGGGGAGCTTTTACCCCATCCGACGATGACTCTTTACTTTCCCAACAATTGGGTGATCGGCCCAAATTCCCAACCAACGAAACAAAATGAAAATTTGGAGTCCCCTGAGACAACCGGACCTCCAGTTTAAAGGCACACGCCTATACCACTAGGCAGAGGCAAATGAAATATTATCATAATTACATATATTTTGAACAAAATACCTTAAAAAATTAGTTTTTTTTTTTATTTCCATTTGTTCCTTTTTGTTTGTTGTGATATTTAACGATATTGTAAAGATTTAGGGTTCGTATTTTGTTAAATGCATCCACCATTACAGCATAAAGGGACAAACCAGCGAAATAGTATTTTTTATTGACTACGCAGGCAGACCAGCAGTCGGGCCACCCGATGGAAAGTGTTCACCGACGTTCATGGACATTGGCAATACTCATGGAATCACTAACGCGCTGCCTAGCGTTTGTCATAGAATATTAGGTCTTTTTTTGTTTACTTAGTATATACGCTGGCTACGAGCCCTCAAACCGGGAACATAGTGTTTTAAACTGTTTTTAAAAGAAGCATCACGGTGGGAAAATCAAAAGCTTTTTAAAAGGGGACCACTGTAGCCTATTTGTAAAATAAAAATAAGATTTTACAGTAAGTGAATATATATATCCCTAATTTAAAATAAAATGCATGTAATGTATCTATAAAACTTTTTCCATTTTAAAGCAAGTGCTGTTAACGCAGCCTGTTATGATCGCTTTAACTGAAAATGCTATACGTCAGTCTTCTTTTACCTAAACTTTTGATATCTTGGAGTTCGCTTGGTTGTGTTGAATAAGCGCCAGTCATTACACGAATAAGCTAAATTTACGGAAAATCTACTGGAACATCTAATGGAGTGGCGTTAGATTGGTAATTAGTACTATTGTCTTAAGCTACCTCAGATTCACTAAACTACCCTGAGGGTAGATGAGTATGAGGTAAACTACCCTGGTATCTTGAGCCTTAGCTGATAGATAATGCCTTAGATATACAGTCAGCTTTGCATGTTTAATAAACTTTATTTATTCACTAAGGTATACAGCTTAATAGTGTACAATTTAATTTATATATAATGATTATTCAGTAAATACTTAGATAAAGGTTTGTGTAAATATACTTATAGCCTATAATAGGTAACACAAAAATAATTGTTTATTTTAATAAAGATATAAAACAAAGCATCCGCACTAAGGTTTTGATGTTGCTTTTCAAATATATTGTATAAAAACCATTTCGCAACAGCGCGCGATAAAGCCGCTTTCGTTGTGGAAATGACCACTTGTATAATTGTTGTTTATTAATGTGTTACTCTGAAATTTATTGGACCGTTCACCGTTTCATTGCATTTGTTGATATTTTTACTGTATTTTAAGGTAACTGTCAAATGTAATTTATTGTTGATCTAAACGACAGTTGTTACTAAATTATATATGTATATTATATTATTCACGCCTTAAAATAGTAATTCAGTTATCCGTTTTTAATGCATTGGTTTAACCTTCGAGAAATTATAGTTTTTTTTTAATTTACTCTTAGCGAAATAAAATCACTACCTGTTATTTACTTTTAAATAATGCGTGAGTTAAAACCTAGTTTGTCATAATTTATATAATTTGAATAGTTTATCATATTTTCTATTAATATGTCTGTTAACATTCATAATATCACGGTCATAAAGGTACAAAAAAGACTACAAGTACACATTTTGCTAATACTCAGATATTTAGGGACCTTCAACGGGAAAAATAAGTGAAAGTCTATTTAAGACTGTCTATTTGAGAACTCTATTTAAGACTATTTATGGTAAATAATAGTTAATATTTCACAGATTACGATCATATCTTATTTGACGAATAAGGTAAAGTAGAACAGGAAAGGTCAAGTACAACGGGGATATTACGAGGGGGTTGTGATGGACGGTTCCAAACATAAACAATGTAAATATGTTTGATTTCGACCTTTATTTTTAGGTATATATGAAAATGCTTTAAGTAATTTCCTGTTTAAGATATTTTGTTCTGCCATTTATACGTGCCACAATTCTTTGTCATCTCCGAGAATACCTAAACTAAAACCTAAAAATGTGGTTAAAAAGTCTCAATCCAGTTTATTAAAGATTCTTTTCTCTCTTAAAAAAGTTTTCTTAAATGTTATAATCAAATCACACGGGTTTTATAAGTCGTATTAAACATATACTTATTACACAACACTTTTATTCCGATAGATCCGTCTGTACGATATTAATTCAAGAATTCTCTAGTTGTGTTGTTTATAGGTAAATTTTGAAATATATAAACATAAATTAACCATTTTGTTATATTGTTTGATTAAAGCCGTAATTTACTCTTTAGAGATGATGTCGGTAATAGAAACCTAAAACTGCTAAGATTATTTTGTAATTTTAGTAAAAAATTGTAAAAGTGATGATGAGTGAATTTTTCTTAACTTGTCCTTTTTATTTACCATATCCAATACTTTGTTTACCTTAATAGACCCCTTTGTTATTCGTTTGTTATTTTTTAAAAAAGGATTTTAATCAGTAAAAATAACATCAAAAAAAAATTATAATAAATAATTTTTCGATGATTCTTTAATCCGGTTTAATTTAATTCCCAAATTATTTACGCCTTTGTTTTTGAGCTATTAAAAAAAAAGAAAAAATTTCCCGGCCAGTGGAAAAGGCGTGGCTTTAGAAACCGGAGGTCGCGTGTTCGAATCCTGCAGGAACTCAAATTTTATTTTAAAGGAAATTTTCAAAATGGAGGAATTTTTGGCCGATCACTGAAAAGTAAAATGTCCCATACGTCGGATGGGCATGTAAAAAGACGGTCCATCTGCCAATCCGCATCGGAACAGCGTGGCGGGATACAGACCAAAAACCCACTAATAGAGAATGGGTGCATTAGGAGAGGCATGTCCAGCATTGAACAAATACAGGGTTCAATTCTCACTTTTGGGAATTAAACCCACAAACACTAACATTAGGTTGACTAACCAACAAGACGTCGCTGGGGTGTCAAAATTTGCATTTGTCTGTGCCTTTTATTTATTTTTATTGTTTCAGAACTTTTAAAAAAATTTTTTATTTTAAAAGTGGTTTTTTTATCAAACAAAAAAGATAAAAAGTTAAAACCGTTATATTAAAAACGAAAATTGTGAGTCTAAACTTCACTTTTGTTTATGTAATTACATTAACCTTTGTTTGTGATGCTATATACCGGATAAAACTATTACATTAATATATTATAAATTGTAATAAAGAAAGAAACAAACGAAAAAATTATGAATTTGATATTGTAGCAAAGTAAAAAAAGTTGTCAGTAAAAATTAAATTGGCAGATTTTGAATCACCCATTAACATAATCACGCTATTTTAATTAAAAATATTTAAATAGCACTGCCTTTTCGTAATTTTCTTGTTGTTAGACATTTATATCTGATATAATATAAATCTATGCACTTTACCACTTTGTCTGATACATATTTATGATAAAAAAAGATAATATAATGTCATTGGCAATTTAAATGTGTAATAACAGCCAAAAAATTATTGTATCTAGGCAACGAAAACTTATTTTAAAAAAGAATCTTCTGTGATGGACCAAGTAAACAGTTTTCTTTTATTTTTTTTAAAAATTTAAAACAATTGTTGAAACCGTGAAAGGGTTTCCGCGGGGCGGGCCTGATGAACTTCAACTTCCCACAAAACGTGATGGGCTGGAAAAAATTCCAACTGGAATTGAAAAACCGATCCCTTAACATCAAACCAAATGGCAGTTAGAATCATGCCGTAGTGGACCGTACGGACGGGAGTGGGTTTTGCAGGGTAAGGTACTGGCAGGAAAAAAATTTCCGATGGACGCTTGGTCTTTGGAGGAACGTCGAAAATATGAGGACACCCCGCGATGGGAAACTTTTTTCAAGGGGATCCCAATTGAAGACTGGATTCGCTGTCAAATACCAACGGAAACTAAAGGATTGAGCGAAAAGGGTCGAAGGTTTTTGGAAGCCGCGAAAAGCTTTAATGTCGGTTTGGAACTTTCTGGTTCAATTTTTTCTTCTAAGTCTGAGATCTTATCTGGAACCCGAGAATTTCTATGGAAAATTTTGGTCAAGGCTCCAACCGACACCGAGTAAGACCCGGCCAGTCTTACTGTCATCTCCCGGGCTTCCGAGTGCATTGATGAGGTTAGTTTTTTGCAGCGCAAGAGGGAAGGCTCGAAAGGATGGGTTACTACCGAGCCCAAAGCTGGGGTAAAGAGGGAGTTACGAGTTATATGACTCGTTCTTCAACAGGGTAATTCTCCCCAGGACTTGGTGAGGCATTCTGTTTTTAAGGTAAATATCGCCTAAAAATTCCGTCCGATCTCACTTTTGAGCTTCATAAGTTTCTGAGTCATGACGAATCGCCTCACCAACAACTTTGAGGATTCCACCACCGGCAGGTGGGTTTCGAGAGGATTTAGCCCATAGACCACACCACCAAAGCAAATTCAAAAGACCTGAGTACGCCACTGTCTTTGCCTTTGGACTTAAGAAAGTGGGCTTGTAGAAACCTGGGTGTTCTGAATTGGCTGTTCAGACAATCGAACAAGTGAAATTTTAATAAAAATATGATTCATCTAACATTTTAACTAATTTACACAATCTAAGCAGTCGACTTTTCCCACCCAATATAATTCTGATAATTTAATGTAAATTTCATCAAAATATTCTTGACACGTTTATGTAGTAGAAGAAATTTTGTTTAAACCCAAAACTTTATTAACTGTTTATTTATAAGAGCTTTTAAACGGCCTTTATTAATTTTAAAAATATTTAAATTAAAAATGCTTATTTGGTTATTCTTAAAAACACATATATGTATCCCGATTTAAACCATTTTAAGTAAAATTATTAAAAATACTTTAAAACTGTCTATCTTTTTAAGTTTTAACATCGTTTTAATTTAATCCACGAGGTTGGGTTTTGATATTTTTTTTTATTTCATTATATTACTACAATATTAAAAAATGGGGAATGGATGAATTGTTATGATTTTAATTAAGAAAAAAAAACGTGCCTAGGACCGGAGGAAAACACACGCCCTTGGGAATGAATTAAGTGCCCCTTTTTTTTTAGAAGTCGTTCAAAACACATATTATTTAAATTTATATTTTTAAAAACCTTGTAATTTTCTTCTGAACGTCACATCTAAAAGCGAGGGAAATTTCTTATATATTTTTTAAGTATTTGTTCTCCGATTTCATTTAGAAACCTTGGAACTGAAAATGAATCACTTTTGCAACGTTCGGTTTTAAGAACCCAATTTAAAGTGGACAGTACCAGGATGTGTTGAAACGTTTGGCTGAAATCATAATTGAACTTTACGTTGTTTTATAAGTGAAAAGCTTTTTCTTTACTTATATAAATATTTACATTATTCCTCGTCTTGAAACTATTATCACCAGCTTGCTGCTGCAACGCGATGGGCATGTACCAAATGTATTTTGTTTTCATAAATCTAATGTTAAAACGATAATATAATAATATGAGATAAACGATACGTTTGTAATTCACATTACTTTTTAAATTACAGGAAATGATCGACTGACACAGCCCTAGTTAAAGCACTACTTTTTCCCATTTTAAGAGCACCATGGCTAGCGTAATGGTGGTAAAGGACTTACGTGCGTCTCGGATACAAAGGTTGTGGTGTCAGGGATTTTTATTAGCAGGCAATTATCTATTTTCTGTTCGGCCACGGCCAAAATGACAAAAATTTTTTAAATCAACCAAAATTTCGGTTCCAGTCGTAAGACAAACCCTCATAAAAGCGTTGTTGTTGGTTGGTGTGGGTGTATTTACAACGGGAATTAAACCCAACAAAATATTATAAAAATTTGAAAGAAAAGCCACAAAGCTTTTTATTGTTTGATCCGTTAGTAATACTCGACATAATTAAAATAAAAATTTTAAGAAAAAATATGATTGTTAACCAGCATGAGGCTGTACTTGTGAAATGAGAATACATTAGGGTATTACACCTAATTAGAGGTTTAAAAGAAAACTGAGGCAAGAGGTGTTGAGGGGTCAAAATCTAAACTACCGATTTGAAACATGGGAATAGGGTTCGAACTGGGAAAAAGGATCTTTTTGTTTGATTATTTTTTTCCAGCCTTTAGGAAGAGCTCAACATAGACTATGTATGAAATTTAGAAGGCAACATGGGTTCACATTTTGCCTTTATCTAAATATTATTATTCAGACAGTCAAATAAGAAGTTCGTGGTTGTCAAGATAATAGTTACTTTTATATTCCCGATCAATAACCGTCAAATGTAAACCATCCATCGCAAGGGACTAAACAAACTAATATATTTTTATATTTAAAGAGATTTTCCGTTGTATTGAATAAAAACATCATGCGTATGTAATAATTTTAATATTTTGGGTTTATTTTAATTAAAATTTTATTAATTTAAAAAATAAATAGAATATTCGGTTCAATTAAAAAACATCTCTGCTTTTTTTAATATTTACGCCTTTAATGTAAGTTCTCGAGAAATCGTAATGTGTGAAATAAACTGAACCAGCAAAGGTTCAGATCCCAAGTTACAAATCCCGGTAGTCCACTTTCCTTATTTCCTTTTTAACCCTTTTTCGATCAATCCATATTATTTTATCTACAACTTTTTTTGTGAAATTTCTTTTCCGGACATTTCAAAATTGCCTACGGTATTTCGGGTTTCATAATTTTAAAAATGCTTTTAAATGCGAACATGCATAGGAATCTATCAGTTATTTATTTAAACAACATTGATAACAATGTTAAAAATAAAGAATAGTCTAACAACTTATGGCCTTTGAAAATTCAAACAATAAAACTTCTTCGATTTTTTTTATTTAATGATATAAGTAAAGAAAAAGTAAAAATTATATAGAACATTGTTTTATTTTTTTGTGTTCTATATAATGCAACATTAATTGTAAAAAAAAAGAAATTAATATGAATTATTAAATGTATCATTTATTTTATATGTTTAATTATTAATTATTTTAATTATAACTTTAGACACTTTTTAACCTGGTTTGTAACATCCATCACACATGAGTTACTTTGGCAATGGAAAGTATTTAAAAAATAAAAAGATTCACATTTTAAATTTTTTAAAATAATGATCATTATTATATGACCAGTTATTTATTTATTAAAATAACAAAGAAGAAATTTTAAGATGAAAATAAATTAAACTCAAATTAAAAAAAAGTCAAATTTTTTAAAAAGTTTTAAGAACGAAGAAGTTTATTTGGATGGATTGGTTTAAATAAAATTAAAGAAGGGGAAATGAAAAAGGGATTGTTAAAATTGTTCACCGTACTACAACAAATTTTTAACTTATTTAAGAAAATTATTTTTTCCGGCGTTTACGCAGGTCTTTAATTTCCCATATTTTGATTATAGCAAATGATATTTAGATAATCACATCAAATTTACAACAAAATTAAAATTTAATATAATTGACGGACTACTTCAATTTTTTTAATTATTTTTAGAAAAAAAAATTTTAACGTACTTACGCAAATTAAGTTCAAACTCAATTTTATTGACCAATGTTATTTAGATAATAAAATCAAATTAACAACAAAAAATAAGAATTTAATGGCTAATTGGGTAAACACCCGGTTAATGTTTTCCTTCCCTTATAACATTTATTTGGTCTCCCAAACGAAGGAGGTATAACGGGCAGTTTTTTATATATAAATGTTGCCTCGTTGTTTCCTGATCCATATTCGGATTGATTTTTGGTCCTGTTAACAAAAACCATTACAACCCAAAAAGAAAAAAATAGACATGAAGTAGTTTTTATTTAATTTTAAAGATGTATAAGAAGTCCCAAGAATACGAGTACACCTATGTTTTAAGAATAACGCACAATAACCACTGTATATTTTTTTATTTGCAATTAATGTTTAAAGGTCATTTAAGGTAAGTATGAGTTCACATAAAATTATATATTGAATTATTTTACATTCTTTAGCATTAAAAAAGAAGAGAGATTTAAATGGAGGTCAGAAATCACAAATTTTTTACCGTTTGTATTTGAAAAACTTTCTTATGTTTAAAGTCGGTCTTTATTTTTTTTGTTAAAATTTCAATGTTTTTTTACACTTCTGGGATTTTAAAAAGCTGTTTTTCAGGGGTGGTAATGCAAGGGAGGTGGTAAGGAAATCCAGAAAAAAGTTAGCTTGCTCGAGAGGTTAATTTAGGAATCAAATTCATTATTTCTTTTATAGTCAAAGTTTGTCAAACTTTAAAACTTTAATTTATTAAAATAATATTCTGATTAAAATTTATTTTTTTTATTTTAAAAAACAAATTTAATTTGCTTCTTTTTTCTAAACCAAACCGAATTAGAACAAACTTAAATTAAAATAAAATTCGAAAATTAAAAATTGGAATTAATTATTGATTTACAAAAAAAAATTAATGAATTTTTTTAGTTTCCTTGTTGTTAAATTAATAAAAATTCTTCAAATAAGTTTAAATTTAAATAATTCTCATAATGAATGGAATGAAAGTATATAGTTAATTATAAAAATTTTCAAGTTAAAAATGTAATCTTAAATAAAGAACTTTTCGTTAACGTTTTAAAAGAAAATTCATTTTTCTTAAAATTTGTTTGAAGTTAAACCCCTTTTATTTTATAAATTTAATTTGAACTTTTTTTATTAATTAAAATTTTACATAAGAAAAATTTTATTTAAACATTTAAAATCTTAAATTAAATTACGATAAATTTTAAAATAAGTCAAGTTTTAAAAATTGACTTAATATTTTGGATTTTTTAGGAAAAATGAACTTTTTTCAAGCTTTTTTATATTTATTAAAATTTTATTTGACTATTTTTATTTAATTATTTTATTTAATCCTTTAACAAAGCAGGAATAAATATGATTTAATCATTAAATTTATTTTATGAACTTTTAAATATTAAATTTTTATTTGTAAATTTAAAATATTTTTTCACACAAAAATTTTCTAATTTTACGGGACTTTTTATTTATTTTTATTCAGAATAAATAAAATATAAAGTCGTTTTATGTGGTTTCAATAAACTTTTTTATATTGTATTTTAGTTAACGCCTGACTAATTTTTTTTTTATTATAATTATATAACGTCAAACCATAAATAAATAAATGATGTACTTAAAAACCGATAAAACAAAAAAATTTAAAGGCTAATATTTAAAAAATGCTGTTAAAATAAAACAATTTGCCTAATTAAGAAGTAACAAAAAAAAAAACTTAAAAATCTTTTTAAGAATTATAAATCAAAATTTAACATGACTTTTTTAAGCAAATATTACATTATAAATTTTTGTGTTTTTTTTTTGTTTAAATTATTAACGATTTTAATTATTTCAATTTAGCCTAAACATTTTATATTTTAAAAGAAATTCAAAAAATCTTTTTTTTTCCTTTTTATTTTCTCTTATACTCACCTTCCAAATTTTAAATATTAAATAAATTATTTTTATTTTTTTTTTTTAAATAAATTACAAAACAAAAAAAAAAATCTCTAATTTCTAGAATAAATAATTTTGCCTTTTAAAAACCTATCTGCTTAAATTATGTTAAGTTTTAATACCAAGAAGAAAAAAATTTCAATACATTAAAATTTTATTAATGAAGTTATATGCAAAAATTTCTTTCCAAAATTTTTTTCCACAAAACATTTTTTTTAAAAAATTTTTCTAAAAATTATAAAAAAATATGTTTAACTTAACAGGTTAAAATATAAATTTACCAAAAGGTCAAAAAATCAAAAATATTTTTATTTTTGAAAAAAAATTTAAAAAACTTTTACCTTCCCATCCTTGAAACAGGTAAGCTCTATTTGTTTTAAAATTTTTTTCCAAATTTATAAATTTTAAATTTTAATTAATTTTCTTTTTTTTTTTTTGGAATCAAATAAGCCTTTATAAACGATAAACGAAAAAATAAATTTTTCATTTTTTTTTTATTTTTTTTTGAACAAATTAGTAATTTTTGGCCTTTAAACTTGCACCTTTTTCTTTGTTTAATCAAAGGGCTTTTCGATTTCCCTAATTAAAACTGGTTTTAAAAGTTCGAAAGTTATTTTTTAATGCCAAATCTTAAGAAAAAAAATTTAAAATTTAAAGTTTTAAGGAAAATTTTCTTTCAATATAAGATATCAACTTAATTAAAAATGGTAATTTTATTAAAATTTATGTTACCAAATAAAAAAAATAGGTTAACGTTTTATCCCCTTAAATAATTACTGAATGTTTTGTTTTGTAGTGGAAGAAAAGAAATTTTTAAAATAATTAATTTTTTGGTTTGAAATAAAATTAAAATAGAATTGGAAACCCAGTCTACAATTTTAAATAATAAAATTACTACACAAAAAATTTGTTTTAAATTTTATTGTTAAAGGGACAATATTTTCAACCTGTAATTTTAATTATTAACTGGAAAATTCTACTTTTTGGTTTCAAAAAATAAATTAAATATACTAGTACTTCCGAATCCCGCAAAGGATAACCCTATTGGGTAAATATGGAAAAACAAGACTCGGTTATTCTAATTTTTCGATATAATTAAATCAATATAAATATTTTAGTAATCGCCGCCGAAACATAGGGGCACCCTCCTTTAAGTTGGTTGAGGTTCAAATGCATCCGGGTAAGGCCACCCTTTTTTCATTCGAACCGGAGACTTTTATCAAGCCTTTATATAAAAAATGGAAAATTTTGAATCCCAGTTTTGAAACAAATTAAAAAAAAACCAAATTTTTCAAAGAAGAAATTTTTTTCGTAAAAGGGAGAATATCAAACGTTTGATTTATAAAATCGAAGGATAAGTTTCTAAGGGGAAGGGAAATAGTCGTTTTAGCTATGTTTAAAGAATTTAAATATAAAAATTCAGTATTAAAACTTTCTTCTATAAATAATTCAATACCGAAATTTGTTAAGCTGCTTTAGTATAGTCCAAATTTCGTAACTAAGTACATTTTGATGCACATAGATCCGTTTCAGAACGTTCATTCAATAGTGTATTGGAATCTCATTAATAAAATAACTAATAACACAAAAATCTTATGGAAGTTGTGAAGCAAAACCTTTAATTTGTGTCTTCTTTGACAGTTTTATTATTTTATTTATTTAAAGGAGCTAAAATTACTAAACCCAAATTATGATTAAGTTGCGTAGAATTTATTGTTAAGGGATAATAAATCATACAGTTCTGCTGTGAATTTTTTAGTTAAAGTGAACTGATTTAACTTCGTTTAAAAACTTTCTGAAGGTACAATTATAATTTTTATAATTTTATTTTATACTAGCGACCCGCCCCGGCATCGCACGGGTGCGATACTGATATTTGTAAAATCTATGGAAAAATACATAAATCTATCAGCGTTTCTGTACGCGCTTCTATATTATGCATGAATTATACATATAAACCTTCCTCTTCAATCATCATCATCATCATCAGCCATCTGTTATAGTCCACTGCTGGACATAGGCCTCCCCAAACACACCCCATACATTAGGGGTTGTTGGACCGTATCCACCACGCTGGTCCAATGCGGGTTGGTAGGGTGGCCGACTTTTACATGCCCACGACGCATGGATCATCTTATCTTTCAGACAATTGGGTGATTGGCCCAAATTGCCCTAACCAACTAAGAAACAACAATGAAAATTGTTGAGTCCCCGCAGGATTCGAACCCACGACCATTAGCATTAATAAACCTAATATTATAATTCATAAAGTCTATCATGTAATTAGCATTTTATATCTGTGTACCAGCACATATCTTTGTTATCTCTTGAAAAAAAATAACCATCTATAATCGTTAAAACCTTAATAAACAGCAGTTTAAAAAGAACTTAATAATGCTCTTGTCGTTTTATTTATCTATTTTGCGCCTTTCTGCTAACGGAAATATATGGTGTCTTTCACATCAATAATAATAGTTTTGGTCAAATACTTTCCTACTTTAATTTTGAATTCTTTTTTGAATGGCTTGTAATCTATTAATATAAATATAATTGTGTCGATTCCAAAGCTGTGATGAATACTCAAGGATGCTGCGCATAAAGGAACAGTACAGAACCTTTATCGATTTTATTTTTGAGAAATTGCAGCTAGACGGTATTATAAATCCTAAAGCTGTATTTGTCTTATTATTGATGTAATTAACGTATTTATCGTACAGTACTTTACAGTCTTGAACAGTTCCTAAACCTTTAATTTCCTGTTTTGAATTAAGGTTTTGTTTTTTTATTGGTAAGTATTATTTACTGATGCTAATTTTCGTGTATATGTCATTGCAAAACACATAGAGACATTGAGGTCTAGTTTGTTGGCTAGACTGTACTGTTCCAGTCTGAGTAAGTCCTCCTTCAAAAGCTTGCAGTCATCATGGCTTTTTATTTCTTTAAAAACTTTTGCATCATCTGCATGTAGTTATATGTTTTGCTAAAAACAATTTATTTATTTTGCTGTTACTAATATTTTGCCTTTATCTAGGTCTGACTGTCGTTGATAAAATTTAATAATAAGAAAAACATTATTATAATTATTTTAATATATAGTTTGTAGTTTTTATTTTACTTTTATTATCAAGCAATTTATAGCCGTTATTTCATCTAAAAGCGATAGCGACGTTATTCATAAAAAAAAACAGTATTCTTAAAAGTTTCACCTTTAATAATTGGATACGCATCTTTTAGTCTGTTTTTCTTATAATTATATATTGGAAAAAGTGAAGGCAATGACTGTTCATTCTAACGTTGCGTTATAACAAACAGTTATAGTGAAATTGTTTTTGATAACAGTGTTTAATTTTTTCAAGAATAGAACATTATTTCCTAGTCCCACAAATATATGTCAGCACTTTTTAAAATCTATTATGTAAGCAAAAGTGGATTTTCGTATTGTATAATGCTACTTTTATACAATTATATAAATAATAAAATTACCACAATGAATTTTTAATAAGTCATTGGTTCTGTATAACCGCAATATTAAGCTTTAGATTTAAGTCGAAGTATAGAAGGTCTTAACAGTTATAAAATAACAACAAACTAATTCAAGAATCTCTGAACAAACGCGTATTGAGACCGGAAGTTTGTTGTCCCAAGAAACTGAGTGACAATATTATTATGACGAATAAATAATTTCTGTAATTTATATGTTAATGCAAACCGTTTCAGTTGAGTTACTAAGAAATTTTGACTTAATTCATAGCAGAGTATTTTGTTTCAATTATTTAACAAAATCTAAAAAATAATAACCTCTTAGTCGATTTTAACTACGGCGGCCGATCTATATTGGAGATCAGATCTGAACGGGAGATATTATAGTGCACAAGTGTACGCGCAACCACAGATGCACTGCCTCTTTCTTTATAGTCCTTTATATTTCGATGTGACGGAAGATTGACATGAACGGGTGAGGTCAGGCAGAGGACCGACTTTGCATACCCATCCGCCGCATGGACTACTTTTCAGACATTTGGTGATAGGCCAATTATCCTTTTACCGTGGGAATGCCCGCATACCCGCCCCGGGGCAAAGATGGGTATGTCGGACTCAACCTGCCAAAACCACCACGTTGTTCTTACTTTGCGCCAGAGATGGGGTCACAGGAACGCGGCGTCGTTACGACCCCGAAGCGCTAGCCCGGAGCATTCTCTCGCCTACGGCCATCTGCTTGCTACTGAGGCATCGGAACTAACGCGCCTTCATCTTGGCTCCAATGACAGTAACAGCCTCCCGAGTCTGTTATCAGGAGTTTGAACTATTAAGTATTAGTAATATTTTTTTTATTTTAATTTTGAATTAGAATTTCAGAAAGAAATGTTAAACAGTTCAGTCGCCAAGATACTGGGGACATACTGACGATGTGTTTTAATAGTGTCTGAGCAAGGTGTTAGGCGACAATTAGACCATTTGAATACTATACAATCAAAGATACATTTCATCATAGACATGAAGTAAATGGCACTGGTAATCTTATACATACAGTTTACAGGAAACCGACTTTTACAAAAACTCTTAACTCAAACACATCACACTTTGTCAAATTGGATAAGTCTGGCCAAAAAACTGTACGCATTTTTCCGGCAGAAATTGTTTAATTTTCACTTTTTTTGGGGGTAATGAATGTCGATATTATATGAATTGTTGTCGATTCTGGTGTGATGTAGGCCATCCTTGTTCTGTCACCAGTAACAATTGGTCCTAAGACAAAAGGTCAAGACGATAACGATAAGGTATTCAATAACTGGTATCACGTTATAACAAGTGGCTTAATATTCTGGAAATTATGTATAAAAGTACCGCTGGTTGATGCTGCTGGACTCCAGTGACAAGGGATTGGCTCTGCTGCGACTTGGAAACCACTATTGCAAAATGCGGCAAATAACAGAACATTAGTGCTGACGTGGAGTTTGAGTACTTTTTTGCGCGACCCTAAACACTGATATTAACATAAAGTAACATTGTGAAAATTTTGCACTACTGCGCCCTCCCTTCCATATTGAGCATGCATTCGCGCACTGGCCCGCAGTCCGAAACGAGAGGGCGCCGCGAAGTTATCCATTTCTTCCTGATAAAGGACCTCGATAGGGAACTATTCGTACCAATCCGATTTCACGTGAGGTTTAGCAGTTTTGAATACCTCCAATAACTACTTATTCATTTAATTACGAACCCGTAGGCATACTTAGGTGGTAGGTCTTTTTGATAGTCTGAAGATAACCGATGTCTGATCTCGCGATCGATCACCATTGTTTTCTGGTTTAAACTTCACTTCGTGGTCACTTATAACTACCCGGTAGCTGGCTCGCGCGTTTACAAGAACGAATCTTTAGCATGAAGGAATGGATTTGATATCTTACGTTACCTTGCGTTTTTTTTCTATCTTTGCTTCAGGCAGAATGGCAAGCACTTTTGGAGCAATCGGCATGTTCCATAATTCAAGGGTACTGTGATTTTAATAAGATTGTATACCAGTTCTAATGACGATCAAATATATTGAAAAATCCGGACTTGTGCCTTATATTAAAAGTAAATTATAAATTATAGATTAAAATTGATAAAAATTGTGACATTAATTTTTTAAAATTTAATACTCTTCTGACTGATGGCTAGAACAGAAATGACCTAACTTTTAATGGATTATGTGCAGGATCTCATTAATCAATCACGTTTTCCATTTGGACAGTGTTGCTGTCGGCCTTAGGACCAGAAATTGAAAAACAATTATTACCAAATATTAAACAAATGTACTCCTTTTACTAAATTTATTTATATATTTTCAACGGTAAAGGTTATTCGCTTTGTAATACATAGATTTATAAATGATATTAAAACTAATAAAACTATTAGGTGTTTTGAATCCATTGACGAAAACACACAATATTATTATAGAAATATGGAATGAAATAATTGCAACAAAATGTTTGGAAAATATATGCTAGAAATTATGTCTAAAGATAAGTATTTTTTAGATTTCACGCAAAATATTGGAAAGCATTCATTGACAGTTCAGTGAATCGTATTCCGAAAGATCCAAGATTCTAAAGTAAGGGGTTAGGTTTTCGTTACGGAACTTGAAACGATCCTTTCGCTCAAATGTTGACATAAAAGATATATATTAGCTAAAGCTTTTTCTTTCTTTAAAATTTATTTGAAACTTTAATAAGCTGTAAATTTGTATAAAAGAAAAATTACCAGATAAATTTGTATAAATACGTTAATTAAAGGAATCGGCGTAAATGTTTTAAACCTAGATTATAAAACAATGAAATTTAGTAAATTATTTATGTTATTACCTTTGATTTTTTTATCTCATATTTAATTTATCCGTTGAAATTTTATTTCATTAAAATTTTGAAAATCTTTACCGTATTCTAAAAAGTTACCTATATGTAATCGTTTATTTATTTTATTGAAGTATTATTTGTTTTAATGTAATATAGCAAATGAATGATACTTAAATAACAGTTTATCAAAACTTTGACTAGTTAATAAGGACGATTGATTTTAATTTTCGCTAGGTTAATAGAATTTAGAATGGTATGTTCACTGATAGTGTCAACGGGAGCTTTTAGTGTTATTTGTGACGGTCAGGCTATCAGGGGTAAAGTTATGATTTATTCAGTCAAGTTTACGATTCAAAAGGTAAAGGATTATAATAAATTTGGTTAAATAAAATTAAACTCACATAATATCTACTTTATTCACTAATATTTACTTTTGTCTACAACTATCAGCTTTTGCCTTTTCACGTTCTGAACATTCTACACGCACAATTATGCAGTAGAAAGTTATGAAAATGTCACAAACCCTTGAAGTTATATTTAAAACTCTATTATTATAATTTTTTGTAACATAAATAAAAATACTACACAAAATAGGAAATCTTTAAAATGTAACATTGTTTGAATTAGCTATTACGTCCGGAGGGAAGAATATTACGTGAAATGTAAGTTAGTTTACCGACTAAAAGATTAATTTCATGGTATGTTTATGACTTCATTTATTTTGGAAATGTCGTATTTAAAATTAAAGCCATTGTTCAATGACTTATCCTACATAAATTAGTTTAACTATAAGTAGACAAAAAAAGACAAAAAAATGAAATTAAAGTAAATTTTGATAGTGAACTAGTACCGAAACAGCAGTACCTGAAGTTTTTAATTTAATAATTTTCAATTACAGGATAATATATTGAGGTACAAAATTTACCTTCTCTCTTTTTTCTCACGCTGCAACGTTTTTGCCTCTGTTTTAACCGCCCATCTTGTGTTGTTAATAAAATGATAGCTTTATTTAATAAGTTTTATTAAGTTTCCTTGTTGTGTTTTGCAATTGTTTATACTAGTGTCTATTAATTGAATAGAGATTTATTAACGCATTATCAAGAGGCATTACGTCACTAAAGTCGTTAATAAAGTAATTAAATAAAACTGTTCGGTATAGTAAAGGTCGTATTTTGTTCTAATATATTTAACAGCCTCTTTGTAATTCGTTTAAAAGTAGTGCGATAGTTTTTTTTTATATTCAGGCTATTTATTAGATGTTGAAATAAAAATAAAGATAATGAAAGAGGATCAAATATGCTGCAACAATCAACGTAAATTACACAGGTGTCAAAATAGAAATTTAATAGAGGGCTCATGAAATGCAATAAAATGCCAAGTGTTAAGGCAGACACGACTTATAAACAATTTATCACCCTGTAACTTTAGGGGCAGAAATTTGACTGAATTTATTAACTACGTCCAGTATGCATCGCTGAAATGCCTTTCAATTAACTTTGAAACTTATTATTCGAGATCTAATATATCTATAAAGGCCTGAATGTTCAAATATAAAAAATTAGAGTATTAACTTTAGGTAGGATGCTATTATGTAATTTTTTTAATTTGCAGAAAACAAAGTTGTTTATTTGAGAAAAAGTTATTGTAACTCTGCAGTTCGTGGAATATAACATAAATTTTATGTTTGTGATAATTGGGGATCTTGTTATGTTTTGTACACGTGTTATATTTTTTTATACATGTATAAGGAACGATATAGTCTTCTGCTTATTTTATATTTGGCAATCGTTTTATTTTTTGTTCAAGAACTGTATTTTATGTACGCGTTTTATCATTTTAGTTAAATAAAAATTAAAGTATTTAAAATCTTACATGACCTTTTCAAACAATTTTGCCATTTTATGCAAAATTACAACTTTTTGTTGCGTTATCTGCCTTTATACTGGCATTATTTTATCACAATGTGTCACGTGTGTGTACAATATTTGTGATGTATTTATAACATAAGTACTCCACAAGTATAACAATAACAATTAAAAATATTTTTAATTAGTGTTATGACTTTGATTTCCAAAACATAAATTTTGCTTGATAAAGATCTATTTCAGTTTACGATTACTTTTGAGGTTACATAAAATATTACCGTTTTTACAATTTTCTACTATTACTACTACTACTTACTATTATACTTACTATTATACTATTGAAGATAAAAACTGCCTCCGTAGCCTAGTAGTATGGCGTTTTAGAAACCGGTTGTGGGTTTGAATCCTCGGGGACCCAACAAATTTCATTGTTGTTTCTAGTTTGGTGGGTGTTAACAAATTATTTAATAATAATTATCAAATAAATAAATAAATTGCTAATAAAATATATAAATAAATAAGTAAATAAATAAATTAATGAATAAGTTAATAAAAAATAAATGAAAAAAATTAACCATTAATAAATAAAAAACTAATAAATAAATAAATAAAAAATAATAAAATAAATGAATGAATAATAAATAGATAAAAAAATACAATAATTAACTCATTTATAAAAAAAAAAAAAGTAAATAAATAAATAAGTAAATATAAAAAAATAAAATAGTTAACTCATTTTATTAAATAAAAGAAAATAATTAATAAGTAAATAAATAGCTACCTATTTATAAATAAAATAAAAATAAATAAGAAATAAATAAATAAATTTATAAAATAACTAATAAATAAATAAATAAACAAGTAAATAAATATAAAAATAAAAAATAAATAAATTAACTAATTAATATATAAATAAATGAACAAATAACTAATTAATAAATAATTTAAATACTAAAACTTAATTATCTCATTAATAATATTAATATTTATATTATCTAATTAATAAAGACATAAATAAATAAATCAAGTGAAAACGTAAATAAGTAAATATATAAGTAAATAAGTTAATAAATAAATAGATAAATAAATAGATATATAAATAAGTAAATAAAAAAATATAAATAAATAATTTAATAAATAAATAACTAAATAAATAATAAACTAATTAATAAATAAATCAATTATTTAATTAACTAAAATGAATTACCTTATTAATAATATAAATAAAAAATGATCAAATTAATAAGAAACAAGTTATTCTAATTAATAAAAAAAATAAGTAAGTAAGTGAAATAAGAAAATAAGTAAATATGTTAATAAGAAAATAAGTTAATGAATAAATAGATAAATAAATATGTAAATACATACATACATTAATAAATATATAAATAAATAAATGAACAAGTAAGTAAATAAATATAGAAATAAATATATAAATGAACAAATAAATAAATAAATTAATTAATAAAAAAATAAATAAATAAATAAATGAATGAATGAATGAACGAACGAACGAATGAATGAATGAATGAATTATTGAATGAATTAATGAATTAATGAATTATTGAAAGAATGAATAAATGAATGAATGAATAAATGAATGAATGACTAATTAAATGAATGATTGATTAAATGAAATAATAAATGAATGAATGAATGAATAAATAAATGAATGAATGAATGAATATTATAAATAATAAATAAATAAGTAAATAGAATAATAAATGAATGAATAAATAAATAAATAAATAAATAAATAAATATATAAATTAATTAATAAGTAAATAAATAAATACATATATATAAATGAATGAATGAATAAATGTGTTAAAAATTATTAAACGAACGAATGAACGAATGAATAAATCAAAGACTGAACGATAAAATTAAGAAATTAATAAATAAATAAACTTATAAATAAATAAATAAATTAAGAAATAAATAAATGTGAATGATTAAATGAATGAATGAACGAATAAATGAATGAATGAATGAATGATTGACTGAATAAATGGACAAAAGAAAGAATAAATAAATGAATGAATGAACAAACTAATGAATGAATGGATGAGAGAATGATTGAATAAATGAATGGATGAATGATTGACTTCATGAATGAATGAACAAATAAATGAACGAATAAATGAATGAATGAATATTAAAAAAAAAAAAAAAAAAATTTAGAAATTAATGAACGAATGAATGAATGATTGAATAAATGAATATTTAAGTAAATAAATAAATAAATTAGTAAATCGATAAATAAATAAATAAGTAAATCGATAAATAAATAAATAAGTAAATCGATAAATAAATAAATAAATATGAATAAACAAATAAATGAATGAATAAACGAACGAACGTATGAATAAATGAATGAAAGAATGAATGAATGATTGAATGAATTATTAAATGAATGAATGAATTATTAAATGAATGAATCAATTATTATATAATGAACGAATCAATGAATAAATAAATGAACACACTAATAAATGAATGAATGGATGAATGAATAAATGAATGAATGTATGAATAAATAAATGACTGACTAATAAATGACTGATTGACTGAATAAATAAAAGTACAAATGAATGAACGAACGAACGATCGAACGAATGGATGAATGAATGAATGATTAAATGTATAAATGAATGAATAAATGAATGAATGAACGAACGAACGAACGAATGAACGAACGAATAAATAAATGAATGAATGAAATAATAAATGAATGAACGAATGAATGAATGAATGAATAAATTAATAAATGAATGAATGAATAATTAAATAAACGAACGAACGAACGAATGTATGAATGAACGAATGAATGAATGAATGAATGGATGAATGAATGATTGAATAAATAAATGAACTAATTAATGAATGAATAAATAAATGAATGAAAGAATGAATAAATAAATGAATGGATGAATGAATTCATTAATTAAATAATGAATGTATTAATGAACGAATGAATGGTGAAATGAATGAATGAATGCATGAATAAATGAATGAATTAACGAATGAATGAATGAATGAATGAATGAACACACTAATGAATGAATGAATGAATGAATGAATGAATGAAAGAATGAATGAATGAATGAAAGAATGAATGAATGAATGAAAGAATGAAAGAATGAATTATTGAATGGCCGAATGAATGAATGAATAAATGAATATTTAAGAAAATAAATTAAAAAATTAGTTAATCAATAAGTAAATAAATAAATAGGAATTAATAAATGAATGAATAAATAAACAAAGTAATGAATAAATGAATGGATGAATGAATGAATGAATTAAATAATGAATGTATTAATGAACGAATGAATGGTGGAATGAATAAACTAATAAATTAATGAATGAAGGAATAAATGAATTAATGAATGAACTAATGAATGAATTAATGAATGAATGAAAAAATTAATGAATGAATGAATGGATGAATGAATGAATAATTGAATGAATGAATGAATGAATGAATTATTGAATGAACGAATGAATGAATGAATAAATGAATATTTAAGTAAATAAATAAATAAATTAGTTAATCGATAAATAAATAAATTAATATGAATTAATAAATGAATGAATGAATAAATGAACAAAGTAATGAATAAATGAATAAATGAATGAATTAATTAATTAAATAATGAATGTATTAATGAACGAATGAATGGTGAAATGAATGAATGAACACACTAATGAATGAATGAATGAATGAATGACTTATTGAATGAACGAATGAATAAATGAATATTTAAGTAAATAAATAGAGAAATTAGTTAATCGATAAATAAATAAATTAATATGAATTAATAAATGAATGAATGAATAAATGAACAAAGTAATGAATAAATTAATGGATGAATGAGTGAATAAATTAATGAATGAATGAAGTAATGGACAAATTAATATATCAATGAGTGAATGAATAAACAAACGAACGAATGAAGGAATTATTGAATGAATAAACAAACGAACGAATGAAGGAATTATTGAATGAATAAACGGACGAACGAACGAATAAATATTTAAGTTAATAAATAAATAAATTAGTAAATCGATAAATAAATAAATAATATAATCAAATCGATAAATAAATGAATTATTAAATGATTGAATTAATGTAGGAATAAATGAATGATTAAATGAATGAATGAATGAACGAATCAATGAATAAGTAACTGATTGACTGAATAAATGAAAGAACGAACAGAATGAACTGAACGAACGAATGAATGAATAAATGAATGAATAATGCAGATTGACTTAATGAATGAATGAATGCATGATTGACTTAATGAATGAATGAATGCATGATTGACTTAATGAATGAATGAATAACTGATTGACTGAATGAATGAAAGAACGAATGAAATGAATGAATGAATAAACGAACGAACGAACGAATGAACGAATGAATGAATGAATGAATGAATGAATGAATGAATAAATGATTGAATAAATGAATGAATGAATGAATGAATGAATGAATGAATGAATGAATGAATGAATGAATGAATGAATGAATGAATGAATGAATGAATGAATGAATGAAAAAACTTATGATTGAATGAATGAATGAACAAACTAATAAATGAATTAATGAATGAATGAATGAATGAATGATTTACTTAAAAAAGAATGAATAAATGATTGATAAGGAATGAATGAATGAACGAATAAATGAATAAATGAATGAATGAATGAATGAATGAATGAATGAATGAATGGATGAATGAATGAATGAATGAATGAATGAATAAATGAATGAATGAATGATTGAATGAATGAATAAATGCCTGAACAAATGAATCAACAAATGAATGAATAAATGACCGAAACGAATGAATGAACAAATGAATGAATGAAGAGACGAATGAATGAATGAATGAATGAATGAATGAATGAATGAATGAATCAATGAATGAATGAATGAATGAATGAATGAATAAATGAATGAATGAATGAATGAATGAATGAATGAATGAATGAATGAACGAATGAACGAATGAACGAATGAACGAATAAACGAATGAATAAATGAATGAATATTTAAGTAAATAAATAAGTTAAAAAATAAATAAATTAATTAATAGATAAATAAATAAAATAAAAATAAATAAATAAATTAACAAATTAATTATTAAATAAATTAATAAATAAATAAAAAAGCAAATAAATTATTAATTAAATAAATTACTAATAAATAAATTAATAAAAAATTACAGACTAATAAATAAATTATATATTAAAATAATGAAGTAAATATGTAAATAAATAAAAAAACAGATAAATACACTAAATAATAAATAAATAAGTAAACAAATACGTAAATAAATAAATAAATGAATGAATTAATTAATTAATTAATTAATGGATGAATGAATGAATGAATGAATGAATGAATGAATGAATGAATGAATGAATGAATGAATGAATGAATGAATGATTGAATAAATGATTGAATGAATGAAAGAATGAGTGAAGGAATTAATAAATTAAGAAATAAGTAAGTAAATAGATAAAAAAATACAATAATTAACTATCAAATAAATAAATTAAGTAATTAAATAATAGATAAATAAGTAAATAAATAAATTATTAAATTATACATAAAATAAATAAATCAATAAGCTAATAAATTAATAAATTAACTTATTAATAAATAAATAAATAAACTAATCATAAATAAATAAATAAAAAGTAAATAATTAAATAAGTTCGTATCTAAGTAAATAAATTAACTAATTAATAAACACGCTGAAACTAGCCACCTAAAGCGACTTTGTTTTATTTTATACAAATATTCCATCTTACGTCATCCGTACAGTGACCATCACCTTTATAAGAGTCATATTCCGTTTGGGGCATTGGTTTATGTCAATGGTTTACACAGGATCTAACCAACTTGCTAAGCACTTAAATATGGCACAAATATATGTTTTTTTAAGTATATATTTATTTGGTATCGACTAATATACAGTAAGTAGGTATTAACCTTAAATTATCTTTTGTGTACCTGTTTCAAATTTTAAGCAAGCACCGTTGCTTATGTTGCCCTAGCGGTTGTGAAGCCCTCTAACCAATTCATAAAATCTTGCAACCATTTTATTATGGTTATGCTTACATCAAGACCTACTTCTAGTTCTATTATAGATTGACCCTTCACAGTTTAATTTGCATCAGCAATCATTGTTGTCCGAATGACTAGGAGGTTAATTTTTCAACAGTAAGCCTTTGGTCTGGTTAAGATCTGGTATATAACTAGGGAATGGTATAAAAATTGTTGCTTTCACTCAAAACTACACAAAACAACAAATGTGATATTTTGTATGTGACCTTGTTAATTATATTTTTTTTAGTTTATAAACGCTTGAAATATAAAATAAAAGATTTTATTAATAAATACTGCTTCATTAATCTGCTTACACAAACTGATTAATAAAGCAATATTTAACACATTATACAGTTATTTTTAAATAGAACGTGCTTTGTATCTAGTAAAGAAGAAAATCTAGCGGTGCATTTTTACTGTTTTGATCTTCTTGGCGGCATAAGCTTTGCTTAGCTTAATTGGGTATCATCTCTTTAATTTATAGGATATTTACTGTATGTTGCAAGGTTGTCCTAGTTTTATTTTACATCAATACAATGCAATGTATCAACAGTTTTATAACATACTTACTTAATATACATCTTAAGTAGCTCATAACTTTAATAAGTAGGACATTCGTAGTACAATATAATACAAAGAATGAAGTGAACCGGATAATACTAAATTTATGCGCATATATTCAAATTGGGACAAAACAACGGCCTAATCTGTGCTCGCTTAGTTAGTTGATCTCGTTCTCTGGCCATTTTATCTCGGAAAAATAACATTGACCTTAAAGGGATAATGCCAGGGAAATTAAGTTTTAACGATAAGTAAGAGAATAAAAATAAATGTCTGGAATCATAAATAATGTGTGTAGAGCGAGCATTACACAAATTTGATTTGAAAAACATTACAATATTAATTATTTTATAATTTAACAGAAACAAGATAATTATTATTATAAGCAAAGCATATGTAAATGTTACATTAAGGTTTCAGTTTATTATTATATAACTATATGTAAATTGAGTAAAATATAAAATAAATATAAGTTTCCAGTTGCTTTTTAAAATCAAAGTAAAAGCACTGTGGTATAAAAGAAACACATAAACGTCCACAAGAGAATGTAGTTATGAAACAATATTATTTTTTTGTATTTGCTTTTAGGTAAATTTAGACAAGAATCTGGCCTATTTAAACGTAAGTCACAAAATTTTGTTATTGCCAGTGACTACTAACATAAACACTTGCACAGCATAAATATACATATATGGGAATCTTAACTTAGTATTAGTAAAGTATGTACATGACTACTGATAATGATCATAAATATTAATAAATGTTCGCTAAATGGGTATAAATTATAAAATACAGTGCATTATAAACAGGAGTAAGTACCTGTTTATAATGTATTTATTTTACCTAAAATAATATTAAAATACAAGATTTATGTCAGCTTGTATGGTTTTCATACCATCAGTACGTTCATTTAAAGTCAGGCTAATATGTGTGACTATGTGACTAATGGGAGTGTAGAAATTTCAGGTTCATTTAAGGTAAGAACTTAAATTAAACTTAAATTCATGAAAACTGGCATTTGTAGGTAAGCCAAATAAAACTCGGAATATATATAAACATAGGAACCCGTGGCAATGAAGTGGCGTCGTACATCTAGCGTTCCCATTAGTCGAGTACTGGCAAAACCATACGTGCGACAAAGCTTCCTTGCTATGGGTTTTTTTGGGTATTATGATGATACAATATTCCGAGTACAGTTTGAGCAAAATGTATAAAGTTTTGTATGTAAAATAAAAAAATCATTATACGTTTTTTAAATAACAATAATTGAATACGGTATTACGCGTTCATAAATAAATACTAGACTTTGTTACTAAATCCATAAATCCATTTATTTGTAGAAACAAAATTTATAGAAACTGGAAATTTGTGCATTTATGAATGTTATTTAGGGATTTAAAGTTTTACTTTTTTATTTTTAAACTATTATTAGACCATGATAACTAAATGGTTTATTATGAGGCAAATAAAAATTGTGTCATGTTATAAGCAACGAGAGGCTTCCGAAATATTACATAGGTAAACATATTTTTTTTTACAAAATTTTGCACGAAGTAAGACTTCTGGCAGCCAAACTGACGTAAATTTCGCATTATATCCCCATTGGGAGTAATTTGTCAATCGCCTGACATCTAATATAATTTAAATGTGATATATAACCAATACAAATACAAAAGACTGTCAAATGCAAATTTAAAAATGCATTCTTGAATAAAATGTGATTTGAGCTATAAAGAGATTTGATTTGATTCAAATGTTTGTTTTAATATGAATTTACCCTAATGAATATTACAGTACCTTAATCTTAAATATTAGAAGCACATACGTTGTACGTTGACAGTCGTACTGTCCAAAAAGTTTTAAATTACAGTTAAAGCAGATATAAATATAATTAGAAACTAATCAGCCTTCTTCATTAACATACGAACTACTTAAAAGTGTTCTATTATAAATATATATATCATTTTCGTATATACCGTGGTGCAGTTAAAAGTATGATAGTTACTTAATTTTCTCGAGACTGTTGAAGTACGTTTGAAACGTTCGTTGAGCTAGATTGCATTCGATGCCAATACGCTTCCATGCCCTCGACTCTATTGTGTTCTACAGACATCTATCAGTTCCGTGAAATCCACTCAGAGCTATTGGATAAGCCAATTTTAGTGAAATGTTCTTTTCTAGATAACAAAATTCTTAGAATTATTTTTTTAATTATAATCCAAATAGATAAACTACAAAATTGTAAAAATATTGGCACGGTTAAATTTACAGGTACGTTGCCTTACATTTGTAACAATTTGTTTGTGATGTGCGAAACTAAAGTTTAAAAGGAGATACTTGATTTGAATAATAAATCGATTTTACCATTCCCTGCATCATAAAATCTTTTTATATACGCTTGTCCACGTTTCACCATCGTTTTCTCATAAAATTGCAATGGTAATTCTACCTAGAAAGTTGTCGTGATATATTTTAAGTAGACTTGACGTCTTAGAAAAATTTTGTCAACGTTGGATTTAAGTACGTAATTTCTTTATCGTATAGATAGATTGAAAAAATTGTGTTAAGAATTTTAAACACTATATTTAAAATCAATTTAAATATTCCAGCCTTGGAATAGCTAAGGACAGCCCTGAGTAATGAGACTGACATGGAAGCTGCTCCTAGTGGGTTAAAGAAACTGCTACAAACAGAGCGGAAGGGTTAATGAACAGAAGGCTCTTAGAAGATACAAGAAAGTATTGGTGCGGCGATTTTGGTCTCCAGGGAACTAAGTTTGAGTCCCAGGAATGATGTTAATTTTTTTGCGCTTCCTTTTTTTTGATATATTTAGTCTCTATTTAACGTTCTCAACGTGCTACAAAATGCACTGTCCTCGGAGTTTTTTTGTCGGATAAACATCCTTGGCCGTATTGGCGTACATTAAGAGGGGCTTGTGTCTAGCAGTGTACTGTTAGAAGATTATGATGATTATTGTTTGATAACGAGTATTATAATTCAACTTACATATAAGTTATAAAAACAAACTCCCAACCCTGACTAAATATATTTTTTTATGAAAGGATTGACAAATTACGTAATTCTTAAAAAAATTATCAGTTACGTCAAAAGTAATCATGAAAATACTGCAAGATTCGGGTTTTTAAACAAAAGCCTGGCCCAGTTTCATGTATTTAATCTCATTTCAAACTCTAATACATAAAAGTATAAAACTACAGGTAGTTATGTTATAATTTTTTAATATAAACATTCGTATTACATAGTACGTACGTAGACTATACCATACCTACACATAAACTCCATTAAAATTACATAGTAGCTTAAAAAGAAAAGGAAGATTTATATGACGGGTTTAAAATGGTCAAATTCAAATTTCATGTGTTATTAATACTTTCGGGAAGTCCGTTATTTCTAAACACTAAACCTCTTTAAACGTGATTTACTATTAATGTTTGGCCTCCTTAAAGCATTGTGTAGAATACTATTGTACCTTGAGTGCTTAAATAATTAACTTATCGTTACGAGGGTATCAAAGGGACTGTGACAATACTAACACACTTTCGTTTCTTACCCTTATTTAGTTATCTAATGTTATTTAAGTTACTGTAATCGTATTTATAGTGTAAGTATTTTGAGCATGACTACGCATTGTATATAAAAGCAATTTTCTTTTTTATTATTTGTTAATTCGATGAGGCGATCAGGACGTTCACTTGGTGGTAAGTAATATCTGCCCAGCCCAAATTAAAAACAACGTACGAGGTCACTAACCCGTTCACCACCCCGAGATATGAGATGTCATGTCGAGTAATTACAATGGCGACGTTGCCCTACAAACCGAAAGACAGTATTGCTTTGCACACTATACGCACTGCAGAGGTACTACAATGGACGTACCTTCTTTAACATACTTTTTTAATTACACCTAAATAGAATATTTCCTAATTTAGGTTTATTTAGAAATTAAAAGGTGTCACTTTACATGCTTTCTGTTGGCGTACTATATTAAAGGCGCTGAGTTAAATGAAGTCTTGGCTCAATCAGTCGTTTGAATAAAATTAATTAGATGAAGTTTGCGAATGTCTGCGCAGGAACAGGGTCACACAGCATATGCTGATAAGTAGACACGGTTGACTGATGTATAGAATGTAAACTTTTTGTGAAGCAAGAGAGAGTTCTGGATTTGCAAAAGCTGTGAGAGTAGAGTAGCCGTCCTTTTGTGTAATTTCATTGCTCCGGTTCTAAAGACACGTTTTACTAATTATTTTTTCCGGGTCGGGAGTAGGTATCAATAGTCAAATTTTTAAATAAAAATTTAAGAACTATAATGTCCAAATTATTGACCTTGAATTGAAGTGCAATGAAATAAGGGTTCCTATTTATTTCTATGTTAAGGTTAATCTTTAGCAAATATATACATAAACCTAATTTAAAGTAATACAGTATTAGTCCTTATGCAACTAACTGCTCTTTCCTGTAATAGAGTCATAAAAGCTTTTGATAAAAATAAATAAATCAAAGCATATCAGTGTATTCAAATGCAACGGCTGAAATTGCGAGTTAAGCTCGTCGTGTATCCGCATTACCGAACAAAGCTAAACCTGACAAGGTGAAAAACAAAAAACAGTAGCAATTCTAAGAAAAAAATATATTATGGCAAAATTAAAATAAATGGCTCAAACTTCGAATTGATACAATATAAATAATTATGAAATTTTTAACCATCGTACATCTTACACATGTGCGTTTATGTTGGATGAAACACTAGGCTGTTTGACATTGAGTATGTCGTTGCAACGTAACAGTTAATCTGCCAGCCATCACACCACTGTAGTGGAAATAGCAATTTTTTAATAATTCAAAGTTTACAAAGCAAAAATATATTTTTTTAATCTGTAGCATCATTTTTATTTTGATGACCAATATTTATTTTGGTAAATAGTTAGCTGTTTATTTTTTATTGTTTATTAGATACTCTAAAATATTTTACAAGACGCTTTATATAATTACCAAAACTACTTTAACAAGTTCATTAATTATATTCTTGTGTTTGTGATTAAACAGTTATTTTTAGGGGTAAAATAATCAATGGTTTTCGATGAAGTACTGAAGTGGTTTCTTATTACTTTGTGGGCGCCGGCAGGCAACGTTTTCTGACGACTTGACTTCAAGTTGGTTATATGTGAACAGTGGCGTCTCTCAAGGCAGTATTCTTTCTCCTATTTTATTCTCTGTTTTTATAAATTTCATCACTCACGATCTTCGAAAAGAGGAGTATTGATTTTGGGCTAAGTGTCAACGCTGAAAAATGTCAAGCAGGTATAATCGGCAGTTCGCAGATGATGAATACTTTAAATACACTTGTCCTTCCTCCTATCGTTTTTCATAATTCGTGTATACCAATAAGTCATACTGTGAATTTGTTGTAAACAAGTTATGTCATCATCATCATCATCAGCCTTTGATATTCCACTGCTGGACATAATCCTCCCCTAACACACCCTATCCAGTTGGTGGGTGAACCAACCAGCATGGCATGTAAAAAGTCACATGCCCATCCGACGCATGGATCATCTTACTTTTCAGACAATTGGGTGATCAGCCCAAATTGCCCTAACCAACTAGGAAACAACAATGAAAATTTGTTGAGTCCCCGCAGGATTCGAACCCACGACCTCCAGTTTCTAAAGCACACGTCTGTACCACTAGGCTACGGAGGCAGTTAATTTATTATCATTAGAGATAATTATTCAAATCACTCGTCTTTGTCCTATTACTATTAAGGTAATTCATAGCTTCGGCCCGTGGTGCAAACTTAGATAATTAACGTGTAATTGTGAATGACCTCAGTGATTTCATTATAGTTACTTTTCACGGTTCAAACCGTTCTGTGGCCAAGGAATAATGATTATAATAATAAAGAGCTTTATGATTTAAAGATTACTTTTATTAATAATTATCAAAAAAAGTAGTATAGCATATCTGTTTTATAACTTTCGTAATATTCGGACTATTAATATATAGTCTAAATATTATAAAAACAGTTATAAAAACAGTTATAAAAATAGTTAACATTTTACGTGAGGTTAATCGTTTGTAAATCATATATTTAAGGAGATGATGATGTGTCGTATCAATTGTTTTATAAAGGCGTATATCGACAAAAAACTTCATTAAAAATGTATCTGATACTTCAAAAGCAAAATAAATAAAATAATCTCAATAATCATAATTAATTTTTTAACACCATGTTTTGTTTCAGTATTTTCTATGAATATACAATGAACTAAAGAGGCTCATTTTATTAACCTTCGTGTCCTCAAAAAAACAAGAGAATAATGCGACTTCTTACTCTATTTTTTACATTGAGAACCGTTTGTTCCATTTTTACGTGAATACAGCGGGCAGCATAAACCCTTGCTTATTATGACATTAAACAAATCATTTTCATTTCAAATAAAAGTACATGTTGTATTACTTAGAAAAAGTAGTATTATCTAGAACAAAACTAATAATAAATGTTAATATTTTTCTTCTTTCTTAAACATGTACAATTTCAATTTAAAAAATCTAAACGTTACCATTTTTTTCCGTTGCAAAAGTCCAGCTTATAGTTGCTAGTGGAGGCAACGTACTCTTTGGCGAAGCAGCAAAGTTCCGCCATGTCGAGATTTTACAGCGACGTTAATGTCGCTGCTATATCGTCCACGTGTTATTTTTTTTTGACATATGAGTAGCGGGTCTCTACACCGTTAGCGGACTAGGGGTGGCCGGCGACATTTAACAGTGCTAGCCTGAACCCCATACCGTATTCGCAAGGGCTCGCCAAGAGGGGTGCCTCGGCTTGGAGCGTCACCGTATCATCCCGTTAGCAATATGCGTCGAGGGTGCCCGCGAGGGACGCACCTCGGCTCGAGCAGTCGCTTTTGTGGCTCATTCTTTGTGAGCGTGTATAGCTAATGATTACCACCCTTTCTAGCGCTTTGGTTGAGGAAGAAAAGGCGAAACAAAAATCAACCCGCTCCTATGTTTTGTGCAAGACTACGGCAAGAGTCGTATTTTGGTTAACTGTTGTTGAGTGTAAGGATATGTGTATCAATCATACCGATGAGTGATATGTTTGTATCTATTTAGAGTTGTTAAGTCATCTAAGTACGTAATGCGACGATCAAGTGTATGTACTTGATCATCGTACCTAACCTAGTCATTGGGTCGCCTTTAGTAGCGGCATACTCGTTGGCAATGTAGCTCAACCAGATTAATTTTAGATAGATCTTTTAATAGATCCGTAACTGTCGACGCGTTCGCGTTATCTATACCCGATACACCTGCGGACTGAGGCTGGGTCTGTGCGGGGTGGGCCCAAGCGGGGCGGGAGTGCCTCGCGTTGGTTGAGGGAAGTTCGCGTTAGAGCGCGAAGGGGGCGGGTTGCGACGGGGGTGCACCTACGGCCGGCGGTTTGCGCTTCGGCGCTTTCGGGCAGCCAAGATAATTGGCTGTATGCCCCACGTTGCCGCAATTAACGCAGGCAGGCGGGGCAGAATAGCGCTCCCTTGCAATCCAGGAGTAGGAGCTGCGGCTGGAGCACCCCAGCGCCTGCCGTCAAACAACAGAAGCCATACGCCCCGTCCTAAGTGGTGGCTGAAGAGGACACGGATAGACCATTGGACCGCGGGGCCTCAATGGTTAGACTTTAATTCCATAAACGGCGGACAGGCCGTAAACCAATTTGGCCTGTTTCGTATGCGGGAGCTTTACCAAGACCATATCGAAGGCTTGTTTGGAGTGAAAGTGGTACATACGTTATACCGAAGTTGAAGGGAATGTCTTGCAACTCATGAGAGTCGCGTATTACTTGGATGGGGAGCTCCTTAGGAGACCCTTAATGACAACACGTAAGACGCGCTCTTCGGAAGCGCGTACGTATGATAAAGATGATTGTACTCTTGCAGGTAAAAGGTAGCAAGGCGATGGTCGTCCAACGTGAACAATTGGAGTTTGATTCCGTAGCAATGTCCACGGCCTAAAACGCGAATCGCTTCGACAAATCATTACGAATTTCGCTCCACTTCTCTTTCTCCCGCAAAAATATCGGGGAGGGACACTAACTATGCATCAGCAGCTGAGGGGGTGGATGTAGAGGGGCATGGAGGGGTTTAAAGAGAACTAGATAAATAACTGACGTGGAGACAGCCCGTTGGGTACAATTTAGTTACTTCCACAGATAATGTCATTCTACTGTAGGGAAACGCGGCCGATATTAATACAATCTTCGTCCTTTAAAAAAGAGCTATTTGTGCAGTTTTAAACCTGGGCCCTAAAGAATCACACAGAGAGTTGTTTACTCAAATTAAAATATTGACCGTTAGTTCTCAATACATTTTTAAAAATGTTGTGTATGTGCAGAAAAACAAAAATGATTTTTAAGGCATTGTGATGCACATGCCATTAATACTAGGAACGAGCATCATTTAATTTTTCCAGCAACTAGACGCGAAGAATATCTAAATATTTTATTGGTATTTAAAGCGAATACATTGTGTATTCGCTTTTACAATAAAATTTCAGAAAACGTTCAAGATTTATCCATTAATAAAATAAATAAATTTGAAAAAGATAATTATAAAAGTAATTTTAAAAAAGATCGAGGAACGTTTGTGTGTTAAAGTTATTTGAATTTAAATTTTTTGTCACTCGCGGGTCGTGACTTGGCCAATTCGACCCTCAGATACGCATCCTCGTTGCGCAGCGACAGTATAGAATACCTCAACGACAATATCATTGACTCCGTCGTGATGACCGCGGCTTGATTTGCTTAGTATACTCCCAGTATCATCAGTTTTGCCACCGTGTCCCTTTAGGTGGTTTAAGAATAAGCTATATAATGTATTCCCTTAGAGTTGTGAGAATATTACATTACAAGAAATAAGCGTTATATATAGTCAGGATTTATCTCTTCATGCCATAAACAGATAATAATAATCAAATGAGGTGAACACAAAACATATCTATCTGTGTACATTTTTAAACTGCATAGAACTACTAAATTAATGAGACTTAGGAAGATTATACGGCTAAACTAAACAATGTATATAAACAAAATATTTAAGGTAATAACAGTAAGTAATTTTCTAAATATTTTAATATATGCTTTATTGAAATATAAGTAATCTATTACAGAATTTTTGCTACGATATTCTAAGATGAAACAGATTTATGGACACCGTACGCATACTCGTATATCTCTGATTCAGTAAGACTGCTTTCAGCCTTACCGTCATAAATTTAGAATAAAGCCCTATGCGGGCTCTATCTGCGGACAAGATAGTTGAGTTTCTATTGCGATGGCTCGTAAATTAAACTCGAGCTAATGCAATTCAAATCTTAAACTTTGGGCTTAGACAAACTTACTAACTCTGTATAATATTTGAAACGTGTGTCATATTCAAGAAAATTTTAAACGTATGTTATAAGCATATACTATATTCATATAGTTACAGTACTGATCATTTGAGACGAATAAAAAACATGTTATGGCTTAATTTTATAGTGTCAAATTTTTTTTATTATTTTTAAATTCGAACCATTGTTATATGCAGTTCGTTAAGTTCGTGCTGACGATTAATTCAATAATTAGGTTTAAGAAAAATAAGGACTAAAAGAATCTATTAATTTCCTGTTACATTAGATAAAAGCTAATTCTTATAATTAGCTTGCCCATGATGATTTTTTATTATTTTAACAAATATTACCAGGGGATTTGCAAGCGCAGAATATAAACTATTTCCACACATCTTGGTCCTCAATATAATTTATAACAGAATAGTAGGCTTTTTCTATAAGCGTTGTTTTGACAACTTTACGAAAGCTCGAATCATTCAGTTGCGGTTATATATCATAACGTATTTATTCAGAAACAGTTATTTTAATAAAGTATTTCAAACAGGCACTCAAATTTAATGATTTATATAGACTATGCTAATTATACGAAATATGCAGAACTGACAAAATATTAACGACAACCAGTAAATTAACATGCCCATTGTAACTATTGCAATAATGTTACACAGCCCGCTGCTTTCAACCTAATACACTCGTATATTATAAACGACGTAACTTGCTAAATGACGATGTAAGTAATACCTTCTCAAAAGTAAAATACTGGTTTAGTGCAAATAATTTATTGTTAAACAAAAATAAAAACAGGGATTATGGATGGGGGAGCAAGTTAGTCATAAACCTCCGCTATCTAAATATTTAAAATTTTGTTTCTTTTTAGTGCACTTTAATTTGTTTTGAAATAGTTTTTTGTTTCGGAGTCGGATTTTAATTGTTAGAATTTTTTGTTTATTACTCAATTCAAATTGTAAGTTTATATTTTTTCAGATCCTATTATTTGTTGTTTGTTCTAGACATTTATGTGATTTAAAATAAAAGTTTTTACACAGAGCGATTTGCATCAGACTTTTACAACCTAAAAGCCGAAAATAAATAAAACTACAATTAGGTTACGGATTAGATACAGTAAATATCAAGGAACATTCAATACTAATTTCAAAGGTAGGCTTGACTATTAGTACAAACATTTAACGTACCTTAGCATACCTACGCATATATCAGTTAACTTTAAGCATCTGTGTAGAGACTAACGAGATAAAGCCCTATAGACAAAAGACAAAGCTTTAACGTAGCTGACCATAAAAAAGTTTAAACTGCAATAACTATTATATCTTTCTATGGTATTTCTGTAATTATAAGAAAAAATCATGTATTTTACTGTGTATACTTCGAGGTCTTAGAAATCGCGGTTATATTTTAGCTGTCAGCTTGATACAGTTGAATAATTTCACCTGAACGAACAAAGTTGCGGTCCCAAGAACCATTTGTTAGGAGCTTGCGAGTTAAGTTTGTTCCTGATTTACGGCTAACTAAAATCTGTGCTGTTAGGCCTTCGTGAGATTTAATTAAATACTGGATAACGTACAGATCATAACTATTCAATTTAGCACTCTATTTCGTATTCGTTTTATAAATGCAAAAGTTTTTGAGCATGGTTGTTGGTTACTAAATCACTGTAAAAAAATATTTTGTAATAATTTTTGCCTAAATATCAGTGCACGTGGGCAATGTGGATTATTTTTATTAGATAGAAATCATAAAGTTGCTATTTTTTAATACCTTCTATAATTATCTGGCATACTTGTCACACGTTCATCAATTATAAAATATAAGAAGAGCAAAACCTATTTTTAAATTAGGTTTAACAAAGGCAAGGGAAGAATGTTACATATACATATTTATGAACAATACTAAAACCACTTCGTATTAAGCACCTGCCCCTTTAACGAAGATATAGAAGACAGCACAATAAATGTAATTTGTTTAATTACACATAAACGTCTTAAAATGTTCCGCTTGCTAAGGTAGTTCAGGCACTTCACATAATGACTTTTTAAGTAAAAAACTTTTAAGTAAAAGTAGAATAAGAAGGGAGCAATTCGATGTATGAGGAAAGTAAACTAAACTTAACACAATTTTGGGTTTTTTTGTGCTTTATTTTTAATTTTCAGTTTTATAAATACAAATACAAGATCGAGAAACACGAAAAAATATGCATGTTTAAAAACACCTTAGAGATTGTTTAATTTAATACCTACAATTATTTATTTAAATTATTCAAGATTCCGCGATAATTTTATAATATTTTGACATAAACTATTTAAAGACCGGTAGAATTATTTCTTAGGGCATTATCTTATAGCTAAAAATTATTACTAGTAATGAAAAAGAACGAACAGGGTGTAAAAATAGATTTTAATATTATTAATGTTGGGGCAGCAGACTCTTACTTTGTTAACACCTTTTTAATGCAGGTTCATAAAACGTTGTTTTTTAGATTGCACTTGCAGATTTAAAGAAATGCGCATTTTTCTCAGTAAGTAACTGAAAGAAATTTTGAATGCAACTCATTTACATTTAAAGAAGTCCACAGAACATTTGACCTGCTCATTAAGAGTGTGTTTTGAGTTATATGAGATTATTTTTCCGCTTTATTTTTGTCGCCATTTTGCGTTTTATCAAGGATTTACGCTAATACATTTCATGTCAAAAAAAAACTTGTTTAACTTTGGCATATCATATACATATCAAAAATTCCGTAAATAATATTAATAATAAAATATTAGTGGTTGTTTTAAATATCTTAAACATAAATTTCAATAACAAATATATGAGGACTTATTTATGGTACAGTACATGTTGTTATGGATCAGATAGGCATATAAAAAGCCGGTCCATCCACCAACCCGCATTGGACCAGCGTGATGGGATACAGTCCAAAACCCCGTAATGTATAGGGGTGTATTAGGGGAGGCCTACGTCCAGCAGTGGACTATCACAGACTGATGATGATGACGATGATAAGATGTTGTCAAATAAAGTTTAATAATTACATAATCGCATGTAATAAACCTTTTTAACTAAGTTACGATCTGGTTTGAGGTGTTACTATTTTAACTGTTTTTTTTAATATGCTATGTCGTTAAGTTCACTTATCTTGGCGATTTAAAATGTAATAACGTCCCTAGTAATATTTCGGAAATGGAATATTATTATCTTTTACAATTATAATGTAGTACTATTAAAATATATAAAACGATTCTTTTTACCTAATTTTATCGGTAATAAAAACTATTCTATTGTATTATAAATCTTAAAGAGGCATTTAAACAAAATTAGCATTTACTCAGTTTTAAGTGTCACAGATTCGATTCACGGAATACGCGAATAATCAAATTTAGAACATAAAAACTATCAAAGAAAACCTATGAAGTTAATAGAGAAAGTCTTAACGGCGCACTAAAGTGAATTAGTAGTACAATGTAATGCAGATTGTCTTGGCGGAAACTATTAAACTTGTGTTATTGCCGTTGAGTTCTGAGAAAATATATCTATCAGACCGCTAAAGTACAATCTTTAACTTCAATCATATTTCTATTATTAAGATTATTGATGTCGTAATTGAGCCTAAATTTATTATCCCACGGTTTTGTGTAAAATTTTATCGAGAATGTAAAAACTGACCATATTTAACAGATTTTACAAGTAACTCACTTAGAGCTACCATCATCATCACAATCAGGCCCTATCAGTCCACTACTGGACATAGGCCCATAACGTACGCATAAAAGAAATAATATAAACAGCTATATAATATGTTAGCAATGAGATAATTCTATAAGCCGTACTCTTCGGAAGACGAAAGTCCTTTATAAGGAAGGTAGGTTTTACTTGTATACGCAACCACACCGGTCCTAGCCGGCGTACCTCAAGGCTCTGTATTGGGCCCTGTGTTGTTTACCCTTTACACTACCATCATCCCATCCTTCAAACTTGTAAACACCGCCTTATTTGCAGATGACACCTGCTATGCTATCTATGCTTCCGGTCAATGTCCTATCCGCTTATCCGAGAGACTCAATCGCAGCCAAGATCCTAGGGATTGGTTTCGGAAATGGAGGATCGAAATCAACCCTTCCAAAAGCGCGGCCATTCTGTTCTCTCAGAAACGAAGGCCGATGCTTCCTTCAAATATCCGCCTCCTTGATTGCCCCATCCCTTGGGTTAGTCAGACCAAATACCTCGGGGTAATCCTAGACCACCACCTATCCTTTGGCCCACACAACGAGGTCAAAACAGAGCGGCCTTCGTCCTCGGCCGCCTGTACAGCCTTATAAATCCTAAAAGCAAGTTGTCTCTGCGCAATAAGGTGCTGTTATACAAGATGATCATACGTCCAATCTAACATATGCCAGTCCCGTCTTTGCATATGCAAATCGATCCACATAGACAAGCTTCAAGTCCTGCAAAACAGATTCATGCGCAGTGCCACGGGTGCGCCTTATTACCTTCGCAACCATGACCTGCACATGGATCTGGAATTGCCCACAATACGCGATTACCTCAAACAATCATTAATCAGATACTTTGACTCGGCTTCGCAACATCCCAACGAATTGGTACGGAGCGCCGCCGCTTACGTACCAAGCAACTCACTACGGAAACGTAAAAAACATAGGCGAGCGCGCCATGTTCTACTTGACACGGACGATGAAACAACCATCATCACAATCACGTGAAAGCACTAAGACAAAACGCACACCGCCCTCGCCGTCGAGGGCAACAGTTCACTCCGTTCAGTAGATATCGGCACGTACAAGGCCGATTTTCGCCATCTAGATAGGGCGGTTAAATTAAACTCTCAGTAATAAGTCCTAAAGCAACCTATCGACGCGAGGTTCGCCACCGGGCGCCCTCGATAAGTGTTGCTAACGGGTATAGACATGGACCAGACCAGCGGCTGATCGGCCGAGCTGATCGAGGCTCGGCCCTCGTAGGCACCCTCGATCGAGCACGCTTACGGTATACATACAAAGTGGCAGCCGAGCCGAGGTCCCCTCTGGGTCCCTCGGAGCTAAGCCACAGAATAGAGGTGAAGTCTGTGCACACTTAAAGTTGCACAGCCCTCGAACCCGCCGGGTTGTAGCCATTAACTCCACCAACGTGAGTTCATCCGAAAAAAAAATAAATTACTTGTATAATAACCTTGCTTGTTTCTTCGTTTTATACCAATACTTTTTAAATATATTTAGAATTATAAAATTGAAAATAACTGTCTTGTGCGATTAATTTTAAATCGCATTTAACTTCATAGCAAAAGTCAAATAATTCAATGTAGCGTTAGACTTTCATATTGATAGATAAATAAACTACAAATGGTTCGGAACTGGAAACTTCCGACCTAAAAGCTACCGGATTAAGGAATTCAGCGAAACCTTTTCTTCACTTTTTTACAAAATGTAAACAGGGAACAACATATTTTCACAGTATGAAGTATCATAGAGCAAACAAAATATTACTAGAATGTGTTATCATTTAAGTAGCAGCATTAATATCTTTTTAGACACAAAAGTACCTTTTGTTTTCAACAATATTAGGAACAACCTACAGCAACCATTTTAATTTATACGTGTTAAAATAACTTTAAAGATAGAACAGTATTAAGCCCTATTCACCGTTCTGTCCTCTTGTGGAATGAGGAATAAATATGGCCGAAATTATCATAGCTTTTAAAAGAAAAGTAAAAGAGCAATTACTTTTAATAATGTCGCCAGAATAATAAAACCATCATACATATAGTTTATTCATTTATATATGTGTATTTACTTATTTATAAAAATAAACATTTATTTATTATTATTTCTATTATATTCTTTAAATACTTTTTTTTATACTTTAAACTTGTTAATGCACTTTCCCACTTTTTATCTCTGCATCGCCCAAAGGTTGACTGGTAGAAAGCCATCAGTATTAAGCCCACCGCTGTACATCTTGTGGATAAACATTAAATAAATGAGTATACTAAATCAGGCGTATTAATATATTAATCAGAATCAGCAGAAAATGGTGGTCAGTAGTCAGTCGATTATAATTTATTTGCCTTGTTTAACGTAACCGTATAGACCAAAATAATGTATATTAATGTACATTTTAACTTGCCTACTTAACATTATTTACACAATTTCTTTTATTATTTTTAATTTTTTTTCAGAAAATATTTTAACCTCTACTTTTTTACTTTCAAGGATAAGATAAATTAAAGCTATAATTTGAAATTCACTACTAAGTAATTTATTTACTTTACGTAATATGAATGCTCATCCTAAATTAAAATTTTTGACTTATCTTAATAATTAACAATATGGAGAACAGAATTCAGAACGTTATTCTAAAGGTAACGTTTGTCCTGTTTTATTACTACTGTTCATAAATGTATCTTATGTATTTTATGATATTCTTATCCATTTAGGTGATTTTATGTTTATTTAATGTGTCACGAGTTGCACAAAATATTGATAAACACTAGTGCACCTTTAGTAAACGTTTGAAGAAAAAAAAAATATATACACTAATTTAAAAATATATTTTTAAGTAAACTCAGAAAAGTTATTTAACTTTTAGCTTTTTAGTTTGACTATGAAAATCTTCGTACATAGTCGAAAATAGAATATGCCTGAAATCATTTTGAGCACCCAGAATCTCAAAAAGCAATAATTTTATTGTATAGAAATTTATTCAAAAATCTTTGTCAAATATTTTCTTAACACTTTAATACTTACATATACTCCAATATATATATATCCTTATAGAAAAAGTTTTATGGATCCACTAGAGAACTACTAAAAGCATTTTTTGTTGTAAAATTTAACTCCCAGAAAAATACATATTATAAATGCGAAAGTAGCTATGTCTGCCTGTCCGTCTTTACTGGCTAAGCCACTGAACCGATTTCGATGATATTTACTACATGCTTAGAACAAAGTGGTCGAAAGGGTTGAAATAAGGATGAGTGGCCGTTTTTTCTACAAATTTTGTAGTTTCACATTGTATGGGGATAAAGTAGGAGTTAAAAATGGGCTGAAAGTCAGTATGAAAATTCGTAGTCGTCTAAGGAAAAGCTATAAAATTTCATGTCTAATGATAAGCATAATCAATAAAAACGACTCACATATATTAAAGTATATAGTATATTTCAATACACCTCATGACCATTTCTTCTACTCCACACGAAGTCACGGGTGAAAGCTAGTAGAACTATAATTTCACTCAAAGTACAACAATTAGAAAACCATTTTGCGGATATCCTGCGTGTCCGTGCAACTGGCTCACAATTGTGGCTTACCGCGTGCTTTTCAGGCTTGTATTAGTACAAATGAATTCAATTGTGGTATTGTAAAATTAAATAATGTCAAATTTATTTCGTGTAATATTTGATTTCGACAAATTTAAAAAAAAATAGATATTCATTGTGGAATTTGATAATCACTTATGTAGGAGGCCTATACACAGCAATGGGCTTTAACAGACTGAAATGATGATGATTATGATTCAATTTGAAACGTATGTATTTTTTTATTTGCTCCTGTTGAATAGATTCTTTTTTTACTTAACACATACTTTTTTTTTACTGCGGGAAAATGCCTACGCATGCCCGTGCTCGCGGGAGCAAAGACGGGTTAAGTCGGACTCGCACCGACTAAAACCTCCACGTTCTTCCTTCTTGGTGCCTTAGAGATGGGGTTACAGAAACTCTTTTGTAGTCTTCTGCGACCACACCAGTGCTGGCTGCCGAAGCAGCCTCATCTTACTCAGGGGCCATGGGAACCAGCAGTTCCTAGCCCACGCAGGAACGAGACTCCCAATCCCTCAGTGGCAGCCCCGATGTTAAGCTCCGCCACTAGCTCCATTTCGGCCGCAGAAGGAGGAGACCTCAGCTACACCATGCCGAATGTCCCCTTCTCCCACGGTCCCTCCACACCGCATCAGTGGTGCGGCCCCGCTGACTTGCAGAGGATAAGGAGAGCGGCCTACGGAATACCGACACTTCTCTTCCCCCGTGACTTCATCTTGGTTGCGGAGGACAGGAAGAGCAACACACCTACCTCCTGCAACCCGTCCCTCGAACCCTCCTAGGCGCATCCAAAGCGGGCTTCTGCAGCCCGCTTGAAGCAGCCTCCTCCACGGCCGGCTTTACTCCTCAGGCCGGCCAGGTTCCTCTTAGCTTCCCCGCGGCTGACCCAAGCCGCAGGTGCTGAGCCCCACCGCTACGACAAAGCGAGAACCTGTTCGGGGGGACATATCAACCGCTAGTTTATCCCCGTACAGCTTGAAACTATAAAACTAGAAGGACAGACAGAGTTACTTTCGCAATAATAATATGAGTATGAATTGTGGAAATAAATAAATGATGTCCTTTTTTCTCCGTAGTAGATAGAAAAACGTAAATTCTAAAATCAATTGCACCTTTGTTGCACCCCTTTTGTTTATTTTTAAAAGCAAACTTTACTAACGTTAAAAAAGAGAGACGGCTGATCCCACACAGTTGCTCGACATCGTAAATGCGCTTGCCGTCTTTAGAGTGCTCTAGCGTAACCAGCACCATACCATAAGGGCGTTTGGTGCGTGGGTGGTACATGCGTTGTACCGAAAGGGCGGGAATATTTAATTCTTTGATAGCCGAAGCTATCTCCGAGCAAGGGATTTCCTTAGGCAGTCCTTTGACCACTGTCCTAAGTACGCGCTCGTCCGGGAGCGCGAATGTGTGATATTGGTGTTCTTTTCCCTAAGGAATAAAGTCACCTTTCTAAAATCGTCGGAATTTTCTAATTGTAATTTGATCCCCTGATTGCTACTTGAAATCAAATTTGATATTATTAGACAGGGCCGAGCGAATCTCGACCCACTTCTCCTTTTCGCGGAGGTAAATTGGTGGTGGGCGTTTCCCTACGGGGAACCGTGCCTGGGCTGAGACGGCTGGACGGGGCGAGGGGCCGGGAGGGCGCCTAGGATCGGCGGGATGGATGGATGGGATGGGTTTTGTCGACTGGGAGGTCGACGGTTTGGCGACCTGCTGAGGGCAGGTGGTGGGAGCGTCGGGCTTTGCAGCCTTGAAGGGAAGGACGGCTGCGGGTGAAGAGGTGCGGACCTGGCGCTTCCTCTTTGATTTGACGGTTTTGAAGCCGTTGTCGGATTGCGGATTGGTTAACGCCTCGACGTCCATATCCGATTCCGTGGGGATGCTAATGTCGACATAGTTGTCGTCACTATCATCATCAGGGAATGGTTGGGACGGTCCAGGCGTTAAGGAAGAAGATGGGTAGTCTGGAGCGTGCTCGGATATGAGCTGGTGCACTGCGACGGTCAATTTAATATACAATTTCCGACCGAGTTTCTCACTAATTGCCTTGGTATCAAGACCAAAGCGACTCGAAAGCTCCCGGTCGACCATTGTACACGTTTAGGTCGCGCCTAAATTTGACAAGCCATAGGTTGCGTTGCCCAACGCAAGCGGTGAGTCCCAGCAATTGCCGGGCGTAGAAATCCTAACCGCCCTGCCGGGCTCGGCAGAGAGGTGTGTCGTGGCTGGTTCTGTAAAAAGAAACAGAATATTAAAACATTCACGTGGCCTAGTGTAGCTGTGAAAACAACTAGTTTAGCAGAGAAACAAGATAATTAACCCTGAGAAACAAAAAGCGCGCTTTCAGCAAGCGTCTAGCAACACAATTGTATTAGGCAAACGAGTTGCAAAACACAGCTGTGCACAAGCCGACCGCTTGAGGTAGAGAGATAAATCGCTCCCGCGATGACGTCAGCGGTACGACAAAAGGCTCTATGAGCGCAGATGCATTCATAAATTGCAGATGGCGCAGCGTTACGTTTTCACGGAAGCGGACAATGCAGACTGCGCGACGAGCTCAGGAGACTGCGGCGAACAGGTATGCTACGGGACCGCTGCTGAGGACGCTCTGACCTTCCGATCCTTTTGCAAAAATTGTTAAACCTAATAGCTGCTGCAAAAATTGTTAAACCTAATATGCTACAAGTCGTCCCCACTTCACCTATACCCCATATTGCAAATCAGTGAGTCTGAGCTTCAAGGGTATGGGTTGATTGTTCACTCATTGCGAATGAACTAGATCTTCTCTTATCTACTTTTAATATTTAAGTAGCATTAAATATTTTTACAGAGTTTTTGCGTCCAGCTTGTGCTAATTATTACAAGAAGAGCATCAATAAATCGATTGCACTATTTCAATAAAGAGTAGAAGGTAATTTTATTTTATAAATAACAATAGTTTTTCTGTTAATCCTTATCTATATCTACAAAAATCTTACTTTTGTATAAAAAAACTTCTTAAAGTATGCGATGTGTGTCTAGCATTAAAGCCGATTTAATAAAAAAAAACACATATTCAATTTTAGGTAAAGTCTACATGTCAACCAGTAAAACAAAAAATTCACGCTACCAAAAATAGTTTAGGTATAAAGACGATATATATGATGATCTGAAGTCGTGGCTTCGTTTCGTTAAAAAATGGCAACCATGTCTTTACTCTTAGACTAGTGCGATACACATATTTTTGGACGAAAACAAGACTCTATAACTGTATCAAAACGGTTTTAAACGCAATAAAGTGAATGCTTTTCTTTTCGTGAAAACGTATTAAAATAAATATCAACGCTATAGAAAATAAATAGTTAAGCGGAAATACTTTCTCACTTCAGTATTTATTAAAGACATTTTTTTCGGATAAAATCTTTCCCAATAGTAAGCAGCTTCTCTTATATTCATAAAATATTCATAAAATATTAAAAAGATTGGAATAGATACTATAAGATGCCAAAAGAACAACGAGGAAAGCATTTTGTGTGCTATGTTCGTCATAACTACTTAATTTTCGAATAAGAAAAAAAAGTAGTTACGACGAAATTATGTTATTTTAATCCATATTAAAATAATAATTTTCAACAATATACCGCAATTATGAATCGATAAAATAGTTATAATGTATTGGTAAATTTATTCTTGCAGAAATATTATAAACATTTAATGTCAAACGAAAACTCAAGTTTTCCTTTAAAGTTATAATTTTAATTAATTAAATTGTTAAAAAAAAATAAATCTAATGTTATTATAATCGATTCCTTATATAATACATTTGAACTCACTTGCGTAAATTTTATTGACATTCAAGTTTAATCTTCCACCCTCGATCTCAGAATCATCAAGATCTATTATATTATCCGTTTAGTGGACAATATTATTATAAATTATTGTCTGTTTCTTTAGTCCATAGAGAAAAATAGTGTAATTATATCATGGTCTGAATTTGTAAGCCAAGATAAGCTAAACAATGCCAAAGCTTTCGCGGGCAAGAATATAATATTGAGACAACGGCTTACGTACGCTTTTGCCGTCTAATGATTATAATTATAAGTTAGTCGTATTCAAAAAAGGGTCAAAATAGTGCCGTTATATTTTTACATTCAAGGTGCAATCCTTTCTTTTTTTTTAAGTACGTATTTGAAAATCGTCCTTTTTGCAATAATGACTTTTATGCCCTCAATCTTCTCTTCACTACTACCTGTTCTATCATAATCTTCTACATTTGATCCACCGTACTTCATTGAATTCTTTAGGTTACTTTATCAAGGTTGAGAAAACCATGAAGAACGTTACGTATCACGGTGGGTGTTTGTGGAATAAGCTAAGTGACGATTTTTTTAGTATATCCTAGGCCATATGTTTAACTTTCCTCTTAGCTTTAGTCCATTTAATAGCTGTACTCTTTAAACTGCAACTTTCTTTATACCTAAAGCAACATTTCCAACTCTAACGTCTCATTTTTTTAACTTCCATTGTCTCTGTTACTTACTCGGGTGCATTTAAAAAATACATATATCCTTCCCGCATGTACAAAGATGAGGTGTTCGGCTTGCGTTCACTAAAAACACCACAATACGGTCTTTCACACTTTTCTCTAATCCTTCCAACAATCGAAACAGCAGCCTGTTAAATACCGTCATCCTAGTAAAGCACTGCGAAAGGTCTTCACGGCTGGCCACTTTTTTCTTATTCGATTAAGTATAACATTATTACATTTTTTCACTAGTACTATAATTCTGAAAATTCAACTTAATAAGTTATTTGCACTATTTACTTAAAATCGACCTTTTTGAAATATGATGTTTAATTTATTTTAATTCCACAGCGAGGAAAGCGTTGCCTGTTTTAGTTATAAAGCTAATGACGTGCTATTTTCTGAAAAATGCGGAATATATTCGGCAAATATACAAACCGTTGTATGTAACATATAAATATTGTGACTGATTTGGGGTTTATTTCATATGATGGTTCCTACTGGGTATTACATTAAGCGTCAGTAACCTACTCGTTGTGGTATTTCATACAATTTTCGAAGTAAGAGGATTATGTTTGATTTTATTTGACGATGCAGTGAAGATTTTTCATCTTAATGTAAGTGAATATTTTGCTGATAGGTCTTGTTTAAAAAGGAAGCATCTGGCATAGTAAAACCAGCTGTGCCCATTTCTATCATAAATCAGCAGTATGTAATCACTACTGTCTTCTGTGCTGAAGTATATAACTGGGTAAATGAGACGTTACATCACTTGTCTCTTAAACCTTCTATGAGCTAAAGCAATTTAAAAATGTCAATAAAATACAAATAATATGAGACGGAAATAAAGTAGATCGCAAGGAAATTGAACGACAATGTATTTAAAATAACCGTTTCCTGGTAATTTATTCTCAGCACAATATGATTTTTTGCGTGTTAAATTAAAAAGGAGTGTTTTTACATATTTTTATTATGTAAACTGTATAACACCGATTAATAATTTTATGGAGGTACTTTATTCGGGTCGTATTTCTTATTATTATGGTTATATATTTTTTTGTTTGATAAGCATTTCTCGTCATATGGTACTTATTTTAAACTTTGTGTAACTGGATTTTTAGAAATTTATAAAATAAAAAAGGTTCGCCGTCAAAAGTAACAAAATGCATGTTAGTAAATTAAATCGTTAGAAAACAATAAATCAAAGACTAAAAAGTGATCAATGGTATGTATCAATCATTTCTTCTTTAAAAATAATTTACAGTAACATCTTTAAGGAAAACATTTTTTAAAATATAATAATCAATTTTCAAATTTAATATAAGGCAATACAGCACACTTGTTAAATAAAAGGAACATTAATAATTTTCTGACACGTACAAATAAAACGTGTCTTTGGTGGCATTTGTTTAATTCAATACCATAAGATAAATCAACGATTTATAAATCCGCGACAGAAAACGTGTTGCTGCATTATCAAGAGGGCGCGTCGTTTGCCGTTTTATGGAATACTACTGAAAAGACAGAACTATACATATTAAGCAATAGCATATCTTTTGTAGGTGTATAAAATTGTACATATAACAATCGTCTACCTACTATGAATAATTCAGAATAATGGTTCTAATATCAATTACGTAAAGACGTCAGAAAATATAATTTACTTTTCTGAAGATGTCATTTATATTTTCGGTCAAAATTTTTATTAAAATTTGTTATCGGCAAAGGATGATCCAAAGTTGAATATTTTAGATATAATGGAAGGAAATGTCAAGAAAAAGTCAATTTTGGGTTGTTTACGAACTTCCGTAAATTTATTAGCTGTGGTATGCCCACTTCCCATCTGAGAATAAAAAATGCAGTCCTGACTGATTATGAGGTTGCAAATCAATTTGGCGTTAAATAACTGGACTAAAGCGGATGATTTCTTTGTAACTTTGGGACCTTGTAGCAAGGGCTAAAATTTTTAATTTCATATATAATCTAGAATCAGCAATACTGCTGCAGCAATGTTACAATAAGTAAAACCCCTGACATCTGAGACCTTCCCGTGACCACGACTGCTGCAAGTGCTCAAAACGTCGGAAGTTAAAATATAAAATTAAATACGAATAAACGCGTTAAAATCCATTAAAATTGCCGTTATTAAATAAATACACTAATGAGCCATTTTCTCAATAAAGAGCTTGTTTAACAACACGATTAAGAAATACTTATATTTCACTTTTTGACGTAGCCGTTCACATTATTATAATTATAATATATTGAAATAGCCCGTTTAAAAAGTCTAGTTAACCTGAGCAACTACGTTAAAGTTACATCAACAACAATAATTTATCATCACTATCATCATTATCAGCCTGTGTCAGACCACTGCTGAACATAGGCCTTCCCTAATGCACGCCACCGGCGTGCTTCGGCTATTCTTATCTAGCCCACACCGGCTACGTTGCGAATGTCGTTACTCTATCTTGCCGTAATTAGTCCCACACTACGTAACATATGAATATTTCATCATCATCATCAGCCTGTGTTAGCTAACTACTGAACATAGGCCTCCCCAAATACACCCCTATCCATTAGGTGGTTTTGGACCGTATGCTACGACATCACGCTGGTCGGTTGACCGACTTTTTACATGCCCATCCGACGCATGGGTCATCTTTCTTTTAAGACAATTGGGTGATCGGCCCAAACTGCTCTAACCAACTAGGAAATCTTACGACCTCCGATGTCTAAAGCACATGCCCATACCACTAGGCTACGGAGGCAGTAGTATAAATATTTACATTAATTTAATTCCTTCATTTTCATATAATATGAAAAACACGTGTATTAATTTTTGGCACTATTAATTTAAACTTGCAGTAGAAATCAGGTATCTTGAATGTATGAACGTACCAAAGAAAAGGTGTAGGTAATATCTCTTTCAAAATAAACAACAAAATAATTTCTGCTCTTCCATTGCAAGCTTAAATTTAGTAGGCTTGCTTTGTTTTTGTATCATTACGGTAATTTGATTAGGGCTCCAATTATTAAAAAAATAAAACTACTCATCCAGCTAGGGTGCTGAGGAAAACTCAATTATTCTCTAGAATGTCCATGCATTAAATGCGCCTTATCATTTTTTTTAAATTGCAAACGCAGGCAGGTGAGCAGTCGGCCGACCCGATGGAAAGTGGTCACCGACGCCCATAGACATTGGCAATACCAGTGGTATCGCCAACGCGCTGCCTACCGTAAGACATAGGATGTTAAGTCTCGTTTACCCAGTAATTACACAGTAGTGTTTTCACCATCAACCATCTCCGTAGCCTAGTGGTATAGGCGAGTGCTTTAGAAACCCGAATCCTGTGGGGACTCAACAAATTTTCATTGGCCTAGTTGATTAGGGCAATTCAGCCTAATCAACCAATCGTCTTAAAAGTAAGATGATCCATGCGTCGGATGGGCATGTAAAAATTTGGTCCACCCATCAATCCACAATGGACCAGCGTATTAGGGGAGGCTTATGTCCAGCAGTGGACTATGACAGGCTGATGATGATATTTAAAATTTTATAAATGAATACTATTCTCAAGAACAATTATCTACTACAGTATATACTATGTTTATTAAGTGTTATCTTCAATTTAATTTAATTAATGCGTACTATTAAGATCTTGTTACGAAAATTTCAAAAATGTCTTTCTTGTGTCTGTTTTTTTGTTATAGAACCGTCTCATAATCAGCATTGACGAATAGAATCACCTACAAAATAGTATAATAGGGGAAATTATTATTAGAACTTCAACAAGTAAAATATGAATTTTGGGTAAAAATTTATTTCTTTTAAAAATGAATGCATTTGATAACTTACACTTGAAGGCCAATAAAACTTACAAGTACCTTGTATACGGACTGTAAAACATACTAAAAAAAGATAACAAAAATTTCGTAATAAATATTTTTATAACAAAAAAAAGCAACCGTAAAATCATGAAAAATCGAAAGATAAAAAATTAAATTTAGAAGTTATTCGTATTCGTTGTTACTTCATCGTACCGAAGAGAGATTAGCCGCAGGACCGACTTTCTATGCTCATTACCCATGCTGCTGGATGTATCATCTCACTTTACAGATAATCGGGTAATCGGCCCACATTGCTCTAACCAACTAGAAAACATCAATGAAAAGTTGTCCAGTCCCCGCTAGATTCGAACCCAACACCTTCGGTCTCTAAAACGCAATCCCATACTACTAGGTTAAGGAGGCAGTTAGTATGTACATGTTTATACTATTGTACGTGATCACTGCCTCTAAAGGCAATCATACCTTGCCCGCCTGCCCCTTTTTATTATTTTTATAGGGACGTGTTATTCAGTAGTTGTAGTTTTTTGACAATCAATGAGAAAGCGTAATGCTTCTTTATTGAATGAAGATAATTGACTTTCGCTATAAAGGCTGCAGGAACTAAGTCCCACCACTAAAACAAATTCAAATATCTTTATTGAATACAGACTAGTCACATTCGCTTATTAAATTGTCAAGGACGCTAGCACCGGTTAGGAAAAGACGCCTCTGATCTGAGAAAAGTGGTCGCAACGAAAGCGGGCTTTTTTTATTAGGATCTTGAATGCATAAAGAAATCGGTAGATCTACTTTGTTAAAAACAGTATTATCTTAACAATTAATTATCGTTTTATCGTATCGTAACATAATGTCTTCAAGTCATTAAAACTATGCAAATTAATTTACAAAAGATTTAAACTTGTATTTTCGATTGCAGTACATATAATGAGTGTTCTTTTTTAAATATTGTTTTTTGACTTTTAATAAATTAATTATAAAAAAATACGTTATCTTCTTATAATTAAGGAATCAGTAACAATAAGATATAGAAACTATCGATTTCATAAATCTGTAAATGTTAATAACATAACAAAAAGCATGATTTTAAACAATTTATTATCTAACTACCTACGGAGTTGAAGTAATTAAAAGACCTAATTTTGCGAATTAAGACACATGTTGGGAAACTAATGAGAAAAGATATCATCGAAATAAATTAGTGTGGCAATTTAATACATATTTTGGTGTCGTTTCTACTAAATATTTAGTAAAAAAAGAAACATCTTACTATAAAAAGGAACAAAACGTTATTATACTGACTTCTTAAAAGAAGGTAATGAATTAATTGCCTTGCAAATTCAATATTTTTTCGCAACTATTTCTAATCACATTTATTTATTTAATTTAATAAAAATTGTATTTAAGAAATAACTAGGATAGTAATACTCGACTTTTTATTTTGTTATTAAATTAAAAACGTTAACTGACTTTTAAAAGTAGTAAAAAATCATAAAATTAAAAATTGCAGGAATCGAATTGTTCTACAATAACGTTAGGTATGGCAGATATCTATATGATAAGAATAAAATAAAAAGACAGTTTAAAAACATTATGAAAGGTCTTATTTTTACAGGAGACTGAACAGTTGGTAGTGCCTGGATCGGAGAGCTTGAACAGATGCTACCACTAGATTTAATTATTTACACAAGTTTTAGAAATCTCGAAGAGAATTTCAAATAAAAGCAGCTGAACATCTCTATACTTAAAAAACATTGTAATGACTCACGTGACCGATGCAATGCAAAACAACGCCTTAAACCACTCAAGACACCAACACTTTCGCAGATGCAAATCACACACGAGGAGAGTTCCGCTCCGGGTAGTGGGTTACAAGATCAGCCCCGCTATATTTCAGACTCGACTTTTATACACAATCGCACAGACACAATACGTCAGCTTCGAGACTCATTCTATCGAAGTACCCGAATTAGAAATAGTATTCTGACTCGAGTAATAAATATTAAAAAAATAAAAGTCTGACTTAAAAATCAAACACTGGTTTTTACCGCCCCTTTTTATATCTATGATATCTTTAAGAAGATATATTTAATGAAAATGGCGTCCAAGACACATTTTAATAATACGGAATATATAATTTTAAAAATGCGTTTATGTGTATAAGGAAATGTAATGTATTGTCTCAATTACGCTTTATGTCTCGTCGTATTTTTAATGTTACTCCATTTAAGAGATTACTGAAAGCACGTTCAAACAGACTATCTATAGCCAACCTGGGAATATCTCCTCGGTCAACAGAATTTGCTTTAGGGTGCTTACAGCAACCTGCTACTTAAACATATAACATAGCCAAGACTAACAACAGAGATGCTAAAATTATTTGAAACATTTGCAATTTTTTCATGTTTATAAAACAACATAATTGGGATATGTGTTTGCAAAGTTAAAAGAACCGCTTATAAATGCGTAAATTGTCAAAAAAAACCGGTAAATAAACATTTTTTTAATTTTGTCACTTTATTTTGTCTTATCTCTAGGATGTTAGTTTGATTTTAAAGAAACCTTGAGTAAATGGCATGTGATGTAATTGATTTTATTAATTAAAATAATATACATACTTACGTTTAAGTAATAAACATTTTCATCGATACTACATTCATTTAGTACAATTGACTTGAATTATATGTCGAGAGTTTTGTATTTCATACGAATAGAATTTAAGTCGAAAAAGATAAATAAAACGTTTTTGTTAGAGGTCATATCATAACGTTTAGTTTTCCCTTTAATTATCTTTTGTTAATTATTTTACGTGGTTAAGTTAATTATTAGGTATGGGAGTGAAGGGTGAGAGTTGAAGCATTAAAAGAGCCTTAAATTTATTGAGAAGTTCATAGAGTAACTAATTGATAATATCAAACCGAAAGTAGCTCTGTATCTAATTCTAATCTATTTTTTTTCGGTATGCGACACTTTTAGTACACGAAACACGAATATATAATCCATTGCTCGATTTAAACTGTAAACGATAATGAAAACCGTATACTGCATAAGCTATAAATTATTTCTTTTTATTAATATTTTACATTCCGATGAGTTTATTTAAAATCAACTTATCGGATCTTATTTTATGTGATCTTGTGTGTGTGAGTGTATCTTAAAGCATGGGAAAGAAGGAACTGCTTTAAACAACGACCATGACTAATGGTGGGAATAACGCAGATAAGGGAACGTTCCAGCATTGTGTTTTGCCTTATTCTTCATTCTTATTGCAACGTATGATAAATCTGATGTACAATCATGTAACAGAATAATTTATATAACAAGCTAAATTTTTGAAAACCATGAAAACTAAGGTGACCCTTTTAAAAATATATTTTTGCAGCTACTTTTTAAATTAAAAACAAAAGTTCGCTATTTTTATATTTAAAGATAAAAAAGTAGTTTTATACAGCATTTTGTAGAGCAAAAAAAGGAAATGTTAAAAACTGAAATCATAATGGCAGTAACAAATTAACCATTGTATGAGTTATAACACTCTTTTACAAAAAAATAACACTATTGACTTTTTTACCGATATATTTCGTACATAAATACCATTTTATACATCAAGTAAACGTAAAGACGCTTTTACAACATATTTGGTTCAGCTTTTGAATATTTTTGTACAATTCTCGGGAAACACTGTATAAGCACTGGCTGCCGTTTATATAGTATCGTAAATAGCCATAGAATGTCACAGGCATCGCCAACAGCGGACGTGTTCACCGCAGTCTCCAGTGCTCGCCGTTTATGTTATTGCACTAACTCAAGCGGTCGGTTTGCGCACGGCTGTTTGCGTAATGCAACCGTTGCTTCGCAATGGTGTTGTCAGCCGCTTCACAAAGCGATTTTGTTTCTTAAGTTTGTTAATTTTATTTCTTGGCTGAACTGCTTTTTACAACAATATTAGGCCCTGTTGAACTTTAAAATTTGTGTTTTTTGTGTGACAGAATCAGCCATTACACACCTCCTCGACGAGCCTGGTAGGTCGGGAGGGATTCGCACACTCGGTGCTAGGACTCACGGATTGTGTTGGCGGACGCATCCTAAGCCTCAAACATGGGCGCAAGTTAAACTAATACGATGGTCGACTTTGGCATCGATACCAAGGCGATCAGCAAGAAACTGGGTTGAAGACGTACCGAAAGTTAACAGACGCGATGCACGTTTTGATCACGAAGTATCGTCTCACGGCTCTTGCCTCTGCCTGCTCGCCTGGGCCGCTGACACCATTATCTGCGGTTGATGGTGACGACGTCAGCATCCGCAGTGCGTCGGATATGGAGGTTGAGGTGGCTTTGAAACAGGAAGCGTCTCACCTCTTCCCCCGCACCCATCTTTCCCGTCAAGGCTGCAAAGCCGGTCGCACCAACCGCCTGCCCTCAACAGGCCCCCACACCATCGACCCCAGTCCATCCTAATCGAAGGTTTACAGCTCTGGGGGATTGGTCGTCTCTAATTTGAGCGACTGCACTCCAACGGACACCCCAGGCACTGTCACAACTGCCGGTTATATTTGCTTGCTGCCATTGCTGCCATTGCTATGGCTATAGCAATGTCAGCTCTGGCCAAAACTCATTTTTAATATCGCTAGATCTCTTTGATCTAGACGAATTCAGTCGAGCAGCAGATGCATTTGCCGCCGCCGACACCCAGGTAGTAGGCAAAAACACCCCACAATTAGAAGTATAGTCACGCACACATGGAATGGTGAGGTCAAAATTACTCACCCTTTGCTTTATGACACAATAAATTAAGACGATATTAGATAGGAGCATTGCTGGAGTTACTTGCGCCACTTCTTCTCCCAGCGCCAATATTTTAAGAGGAGCTAGTAAAGTTTAGATAGAGCTCGTCTAGTTATAAAATTATCCTTAAGAAAGCGTCGGAATCGAGTCGAGGCTTCGGCCTACCTGGGCAGCCCTTGATTCAGCATGCTAACGGGAACCAGAAAGTGACGAGCCAAAGCCTATGCTCCGGGGAGCTCTGGGGGGCCCTTGGTCCAGCTAAGTCACCCTGTGGGGAGACGCGCCTGTGGCCCCACATCCAGTATGTTCTAATAAGTTTACTCCACAGAGTACGAGGTCCAGTAAAAAGAAAGCCTTTGACAGGCTTGTTCTGATGTGCTCAGAAATATAATGAGATGCAGTTCTCGGCATATGAAGGCAAGAGCGTCTTTCACGTGGTTGGGTGAAATCTTGACAACTGATGATTTTAGCTCAGTTTCAATAGCAAAATAACCACCTTTCACGGCCATTCCGCACCACATCCCCAGAGCAAAAACTAAGTTGTGAAAAATAGTGATAGCAGCCTATGAAATACATACCAACTCTTCTTCTGTTGCAGGTAATAAGACAGCCGCAAGTTATTATTGTAAAAAAATGGACGATTTTAATTTTTTTACGAAAAAATTCGTAGCACATATGTTACGAATAACCTACGTTATTCGCTTTTACAACAACATTACACTATGCTAGTCTTGATGCAAGTAAAAAAGGTAAGAGGTATTTCGAATGTATTTTGACCTAATCATAAGTATATGTAAAAATATGTTCATAACAAATTTCTAACTGCCAAAAATAATTAACAATAACGTTTCTAATATTTATTAAATTGTCATTTATGTTAAAGCGAAGAGCACATAATTATGATGATAATTTTCGAAGCTATTGAGTTCTGACATTGCCGAAAACGTTAATATAGTTATGATACTCAGCTTGATTTTAAAAAAGTTTTCTCTTTGTTAAAACTGTACTTGTGGAATTTAAAATAGCAGACACTACAGCTCACATTTTAAAACATACAAACGACTAAATTTTATAACTAATCGAAATTCCGAAAAAAGAAACATAATTAATTGATTAAAATGAACAAATATCGTATATTTTTGTAATTTTTTCCTTTTTACCATATATCTTCTTGTTACATCGTTATTGTTAAAATGCGTAATGCTTTATATCATGTTTAATGCTCAAAATATACAGTTACTTAATACTTTGAACAAACATAGTTTAAACAGATTCGTGTAAAGCCCGAAAGTTTGTTCCCGCAAGTTAATTTGTTCAACTAAATCAATGTGAATCATAAATAGTTAATATAATAATGCTAAAACTGTGCCAGTTAATCAATCAGGTAGTGTGTTTTATTGTACGGAGTATTTTTAAACTACGGTAATATATGTATTAAATTATGTTAAATCTATATTGTAAAAATTGTTATTAAAAAAACCAAAGGAATTAACATTTAAACTATTCCTTTTTGATATTCTATTGGAGAACTTTATTATTGTTATTTATTTTAGACACTTTAAGATTGACTGCAAAAAAACATTACAATTAAGGATAAACACACAGTGTATAGAGTGAAAGAAACGATACTTTTGTGGTATAATTTTTTTCATGTTCGAGTAAAGGAATCTAACTAGTTATATTATTTACACGATTGCTGTACGTATTAAATCGACGTTTCATGCATTCACGTTCATGCATGCACGTTCTCATGGATCCTATAGGTGTACGACACGTCGAGAATAAGTTTTAATAATGATCCCAAAAAATCGTAAAAAGGGGATTTAATATCTAAAAAGTATCTATACTAATAAAATCAATGTCTACGATAAAAAAAGCACTCTCCAGAAACTATAAGTTTGTCGAGGTCCTTATCTAAAAATTATTTCTAACGAGTTGCAACAGTTAAACTGTTCTGTATATAACGTAATATTTGAAACACCTTCAAAGCAAATAGCAAGTAACTTCAAACACATGTTTGTCTCTTTAGATGTTAATATTTACATTAAAGTTCTATGTTTGCAACGTGTACTGCATTAACTTAAATATACTGTAGAAATTCTTAGTGCCAGTACAGGGTAACATTATGTTTAGAAAATTTGTGTTATTGGAATCAACTTTTCATACGTAAAGAAAAATTTTTGGTTAAATCATAATTTTCAACAATTTTACTTAATTACTTTTTTTAAGTATATATAGTTTTGTGTGAAAGTAACTATTTTTATACCATTCCCTAGTTATATACCAGATCCTAACCAAACCAAAGGCTTACCTGTTGAAAAATTAACCTCGTAGTCATTAGGACACTTTCGTCAACAATGATTAATTAAATTCAAATTTAACTGTTAAATGAAACAAGCTAAAGTTGATATATTTTTTTTATGCCCGAGTGTTTTTAATAGAAATGTAAAATAGTGTACAAAATTTAATCATTTCTATGATAATGAGTACGATGTACAAAACCATATGACAAGAAAAGTAAATTGTGCGGGTGGCAACATAACTTGTTCACCGAGGGACCGCTATTTCTATTGTTAGCAATAAAGCTGACGGACAGACGAATGTGCCCTATATGTTATGTTTCAACCGAAGTACATGGAATTTAAGCGTCCCGTAGCGCACATATAAGTTTAGCTAGCTAGCTTTATTATTACTTCTAAAAAAATTTGCAAGGTTCACCGCGCAGGAAACTTGTTTGAGGTAATGATTAACACATAAAATATTCTTATAGGCCCAAAAGTTTTTTGAACATACCGGAACAACTTACAGACATAAGATATATCTTTATAAATTGGAGGAAAACAGAATCATATTTAACTAACTTATCAAGCATTCCTCGAAATATTTTGAAGTAATTCTTCTTAAGTGTGGCATAAAAAACGGATGGAGTCCTACTCGGATTTTTCCCGGAATATTCTATTATTTTAGCATAACGTCGTTGTCAAACCAAAATCTGCTATGTAGCAAAAGTATAGTTTCGAGATATTAACAAAAGAAGTTTTCCTGAAAATTTTACAAGAAGGTTTACTTTAAAAATCATTGTCCATGAAAGATACAGTTATAATACGTTAACTTACCTGTATTCTGCGTGTCAAATAATTATTCCGTTCAAAATGAAAAAATAATCACATAACAGATTTAAAAATTAAAAATGACACATAGCAGGTTTTAGTTTGACAACGACGATAAGTTGTATTTTCGAGAGCCTATTTAGCCTTACATTAAAGGAAATTTTGTAAGTCTGTTGATTGCTATTTTTATTTTTAGGATAGATTGATATTTTTAATTTCAAATCAATTACTAAGTTAAAATATTTACATTAAAAGAACGTAAGCACGGGGTTAAGTGAAAGCTAAAGCTTCGAATAAATAATTATTTTGATATTTAAAACTCATACAAACTATTAATCACAGAGACGAGTTTTTTATATTAATCAATTAATTAATTGACACATAATTTAATATAAGAAATGACTAAGACTGTGTGTACGTACTTTAAGCGTTACAAGTGAAATGAAATATACTACACTATTAATTAATAAATGTACATACGGTATTTGTTATATATTATATAGGGAGTTTAATAAAAATGCTTGCAAAGTTTAAAAAATATTAATTGGCAATATCCGCAGTTTTTGCTGCTTCAATATTACTGTTCAGATAGGTATGAATGATTAATGAAAACATGATAAAAATATTTTAAGCTGACTAAATTCGTATACACAAAATTTATAAGTTTAACAACACGTTTCATTTTTTAAACAAAAATTATTACATAAGTTTTCAGTTCAAATGGCAAATCTGATCAAGTCTTATAAGAAATCATGAAATGTGGAAGCACTGTACAAAGACAAGAATCTAGTTAAAAAATGGGATTAGTTCATGAAATCATCATGATTATGGTCGATATAAAAGGGTCAAATAACGCGATGAATCCAAAAAACGGAATTGATAGAAATCTGATAATTACAAGAAATAAATAGTAAATAAAACATAAATTACAAATGTAATATAACAATTTTTCCCAGTTCACATTTTTCATACTTTTGAATAAATTAAGCTTGCAAAGCGATAAGTTTGCAGGATATTATATTTTAAAACCAAAATATTTAATGTGGGTATATTTAATGGGGTTCCTTTTTAAATAAAAAAAGCCAAACGTAAAATATCGTGTTCAATTATTTTCAGTGAACAGGTTTATTACTAAAACAATTATATCGTTTCATTAATACTTCAGGCTTTTACAAATTAGCATTGCTTTAATGAATTTAAACCACTTAAATAAACGTTTATTTTATGATTTTCAATTTACATTCAGTAAATAGGACGATGTTATATAAGCTAATTAAAACTTTTAGTTTAGCGTTTTTAGTTATGAACATGGTGTTTATAAATTGAGTATATTAGTTATATTTTAATGGAAATGTATCCTTTTGTATCCTTTATTGATAAAGTTTTAGGCCCTTTAAGATAAGCGTTCTTATTTCTAAATTAGCCTTTGCCCGCGACTTCTTCTGCATGGAAATATAATATTTAGTCTATCGTATTAATGATATAAAAGTAGCTATTCACTGGTGTTTCCTAGTTGGTTAGGGCAAATTGGATCGATCACCCAATCATCTGAAAAGTAAAATTATCCACGCGTTGGATGGGTATGTAAAAGTCGGACCAGCCACCAACCCGTATTGGAATAGCGTGGGGATACGGTCCAAAACCCCTACTGGAAAGGTGTGTATTAGAGGAAGCGTGTACAAGATTAGACTATCACAGGCTGATGATGTGATGTACGATATGTATCATTTGAAAACGATATTACAAAGAGACTCTCCAATTTAATGTTGTCTGATATATATTCCTTTATATATCTAATTATGGCTGTAACGTAGCAAGATTTTAGCGACTCGCTAAAATTCCCCAGTGAAATTCCATTTTCATCATATGACATGTATAATGAAGAAATCAAATAAAGTTTGAACAAAAATGTATTTCACGACTTCTCTTTTGGGAAGTTGGTTAAAAAGTGACTGTAGCCACTTATTACTGCTTCTTGTATTGTACAATATTTTAGTATTTGCGACTTCATCCGCGTAGAATAGCGATGAGTATAAAATTTATAGTTAAATAAAAATAGTGTATCCTTAAACTCTTTAAACCATTTTTTCGCAATATAGGTATCCCCTATGGCCTTCATTGGAATCGTTCTACGTATGGACCTAATTATAATCAAAATTGGTTCAATGGTTTAGACGGTAAAGACAGACAGACAGGCGAATTTATACATTTACTTATTATACTTAGGTACTCAAATATTTTTAAGCATTGACGCACGTAAAATTTGGAGGATAAAAAATATACCTGTGGGTCCAAGATATTATATACAGTTTCTAAGTATTCCAATTATTGTTTCAGTACTCGTGGAGTAGAACAAAGAGGGCGTTATTAAGGGACGTCTCTGAGTTACACATTTTTGTGTCACGGAATAAATGTTCCTAATTTTCACTATTGTACTAACTTTTAATTAGAAATTCTATATTTAAAGTTGTATTATAAAATCTTAGTTTCACCTTGAAATAATGAAAATCATTGCTTTGTTTATAAATACAGACGATTTTTTTTAAAATATTATGAAATATTGCTTCTTGGCGACAACATGTCAATAAAAATATTCCATATAAATATGATTAATTGCCTTCGTAACCTAGGGGTAAGGGCGTGTGCTACAGAAACCGGAGGTCGTGGGTTCGAATCCTGCGGGGATTCAACAAATTTTCGTTGTTGCTTCCTAGTTGGTTATATGATAGTAAGATGATCCATGTGTTGGATGGGCATGTAAAAAGTCGGTCCACTCACCAACCCGCATTGGACCAGTTTGGTGGGACACGAACCAATATCCGCCGAACGGATAAGGCGTACATTAGGGGAGACTTATGTCCAGTAGCCGACTAAAACCAAGGATGATGATGACAATGATATTTCGAAGAAAATCCTGTTAAAGTTGGACAAACCATTATAAAGACTAGCCTGAGTTAAGATATAGAACAGACAAAAGGCATTTCAGCGATGCATACTGGACGTAGTTAATAAATTCAGTCAAATTTCAGCGGCTCCCTAAAGTTACAGGGTGATAAATTGTTTATTGAGTCGTGTCTGCCTATAACACTTGGCGTTTTATTGCATTTCATGATCGCCCCTCTATTAAATTTCTATTTTGACACTGTGTAATGAAATGTTGATTGTCGCTGCTAAGTATATTGATCCTTTTTCAATATCTTTATTTTTATTTCAACATCTAATAAATAGCCTGAATTTAAAAAAAATATCACACCAATTCTTTAAACGAATTACAAAGAGCTGTTAAATATATTAGAACAAAAAATAAGACCTTTACTATAACCGAGCAGTTTTATTTAATTACTTTATTAACGTCTTTAGCGACGTAAGTGCCGTCTTGGATAATGCGTTAATAAATCTCTATTCGAATTAATAGACACTAGTATAAACAATTGCAAAACACAACAAGGAAACTTAATAAATAGTAATCACATTTTTATTAACAACACAAGATGGGCGGATGAAATAACAGAGGTGCAAAAACGGTTGCAGCTTGCAGAAAAAAGAGAAAAGTCAATTATTTGAAAAATGCTTTTACCCATTATGTACCTCAAATATATATTATCCCTGTAATTGAAAATTATTAAATTAAATAGCTTTAAGGTACTGCTGTTTCGGTACTAGTTCACTATCAAACATATTGCTTTTTGTCTTGTTTTAGTCTACTTTATAGTTAAACTAATTTATGGGGTAGATGAAGTCGTTACGAACAATGGCTTTAATTCTTAAATAACGATATTTCCTAAAAATAAATGAACTCATAAACATACCATGAAATTAATCTTGTAGTTGGTAAACTAACTTACATTTCACGTAATATTCTTCCCTCTGGACGTAGTAGCTAATTCAAACAATGTTACATTTTCAAGGTTTCTTATTTTGTGTAGTAACATAAAATTTTTATTTATGTAACAAAAAATTATAATAATAGAGTTTTAAATATAACTTCAAGGGTTTGTGACATTTTCATAACTTTCTACTGCATAATTGTGCGTGTTGTAAAGTAAATATTAGTGAATAAAGTAGATATTATGTGAGTTTAATTTATATTTAACAAAATTTTATTATAATCGCTCTACCTTTTGAATCGTAAACTCTGACTGAATAAATCACTACTTTACCCTGATAGCCTGACCGTCACAAATATCGACTAAAGCTCCCGTTGACACTATCAGTGAACATACACTCTTACTAAATTCTCTTAACTTGTAAGCGATAATTAAAATCAATCGTCCTTACTTCTAACAAGTCAAAGTTTGATAAACTGTTATTTAAGTATCATTCATTTGCTATATTACATTTAAAACAAATAATACTTCAATAAAATACATAAAGGGATTACATATACAGTAACTTTTTTAGAATACGGTAAGAGATTTCAAAAGTTTTAAGTGAAATAAAATTTCTAACGGATAAATTAACATAGTAGATAACAAAATCAGCAAAGTAATAACATACAAAAATTTACTTTATTTCATTGTTTTATAATCTAAGGTTTAAAACATTTACGCCGATTCCTTAATTAACGTATATTATACAAAAATTATCTGAGTAATTGTTTCTTTTATTCAAATTTATAGCTTATTAAAGTAATTCAGTTTCAAGTAAATTTTTAAAGAAAGAAATGAAGCTTTAGCTATTATATATATCTTTTATGTCAAGATTTGAGCGAGGCGATCGATTCAAGAAGTTCCGTAACGAAAATAAAACCTAACACCCCCCACTTTGGGGAAACTTGGATCTTTTTCGGAATACGATTACACCCGAACTGTCAATGAATGCTTTCCAATATTTTGCGTGAAATCTAAAGCAAAATACTTATCTTTTAGACATAATTTCGTAGCAAATTTTTACACAAAAATTTTGTTGCACATTATTTCATTCCATATTTCTATAATAATATTGTTTGTTTTCGCTCAATGGATTCAAAATACCTAATACTTTTATAGGATTTTATAATCATATATATAAATATAGTATTACCAAAGGAATAACCTTTTACCCCTGAAAAATATATAAATAAATTTAGTAAAAGGCAGTACATTTTGTTTAATATTTTGGTAATAATTAGCTTGTTTCAATTTCTGGTCCTAAGCAGCCAACAGCAACACGTGTCCAAATGAACAACGTGATTGATTAATGAGATCACTGCACATAATCCATTAAAAGTGCGGGTCATGTTCTGTTCTAGCCATCAGTCAGAAGAAGCGGATTAAATTTTAAAAATAATATAATGTCACAATTTCTTTATCATGTTTTAATCAATAATTTATAATTTACTTTTAATATAAGGCGACAAGTCCTGATTTTTTCAATAAATTTGATGCGTCACTAGAACTGGTATATAATCTGTAGTAAAAATCACAGTAACCCTTGAATTATAAGGAACATGCCGATTGCTCCAAATAGCTGTGCTATGCTATCTGCCTGAAGCAAGATAGAAAAAAACGCCTAAGGCAACGTAAGATATCACAAATCCATTCGCTTCCATGCTACGAAAGTTTCGTCTTGTAAACGCACCGGTGGTAGGTCCCCTGTTTACAGGAGACCGTCTGGGCGGGTACCACCGCGGTGCCTATTTCTGCCGCGAAGCAGTAGTGTGAAAACACTGCTGTGTTCCGGTTTGAAGGGTACCGTAGCCAGCGTATTTACTGAGTAAACGAGACTTAACATCCTATGTCTCACGGTAGGCAGCGCGTTAGCGATACCACTGGTATTGCTAATGTCTATGGGCGTCGGTGATCACTTCCCATTAGGTGGCCCGACTGCTTGTCTGATTGCGTATGCTATAAAAAAAAAAGCCCACTACCGGGTAGTTATACTGGCCAGGAAGTGAAGTTTAAAACCAGAAGACAATAGTGCATCCGATTGCCTGAGATAGCACATCGGTACTATCTCAGACGATCAAAAGGAGACCTACCACCTAAGTATGCCTACGGGTTCGTAATTAAATGAATAAGTAAGTTAATGGAGGTATTCTAAAAACTGCTAAACTCACGTGAAATCGGTATTGGTACTGAATAGTTCCAAAGCTATCGGAGGTCCTTTATCAGGAAGAGTGGGATAACTTCGCGGGCGCCTCTCGTTTCGAACTGCGGGCCAGTGCGCGCAATGCATGGCTCAATGGCGAAGCGAAGGGCGCGAGTAGTGCACTTGTCACAATGTTACTTATGTTAATATCAGTGTTTAGGGTCGCGCAAAAAGTACTCACAACGTCCACGTCACCATCGTCGACACTAATGTTCTTGTTACGTGCCGCATTTAACAATAGTGGTTTTCAAGTCAGCAGCAGAGGCTATTCCTTGTCACTGTTAATATCCAGCCGCATCAAGCTAGCGGTTATTTTATACATATTTTCCATAAATATTAAGGCACTTGTTATAACGTGGTACCAGTTATTGATTACCTTCCTCAAAAAATTCTGCCACCTGACTTGTTGACCACTGTATCACAAATGTTTGGACTTCGTTATCGTCTTGATCGACCAATTGTTACTGGTGACAGAACAAGGATGGCCTACATCACACCAGAATCGAAACAACAATTCATATAATGTCGACATTCATTACCACCAAAATAAAGCAAACAATTTCTACCCGGAAAATCATGTGCGCAGTTTTTTTGGGACAGACCTTATCCAAATGGACAAAGTGTGAGGTGTTTGAGTTAAGAGTTTTTTACTTCATGTCTATGATGAAATGTATCTTTGATTGTATAGTATTCAAATGGTCTAACTGTCGCCTAACACCTTGCTCAGACACTACTGCAAACACATCGTCTACGTATCTCCACCAGTATCTTGGCTTGACGAACTCTTTAACATTTCTTCTTCGAAATTCTAATTCAAAATTATAGTAAATAAATGAAATATTACCAATACTTTAATAGTTCAAAGGTAAAAAAATTTATTCAAAAAGACTAATGTCGTTACATGCGTAACATTCGTAAATTTTTTTTGAAAATTCCTATAGATATCGCTTTAGCGAATTCCGCGAATGTTAATTTATAAGTGTTAAAGAAAAAAATCATGTGTTTTTTTTTATCCCACGACTCTTAGCTTTAGTTCGTTTCATTGGCTATTTGATTTTTAAATTTGCAATATATACGAAAAAAAAGCGCTCCGAAATGCATTAATCCTCATTCTTGTGTTAAGTCAGTCTATGAACTTTTTATACAACTTATTTTAAACCTTAACGGACATAATCCTTCTAATCTTGGACTTATTAAACTATTGAGTATTTAAGACGATATTTATGTATGTACAGCCTTTTTTTTCTTTATGCTGCATACAATTATCAAACATGTAAAAACATATAATCGTTTTTAACAAATAGAATGATTGTTGTTAAGAAACTAGTATGAATATAAAAACAAACGTATAAAGTATAATGTGTAGATGTTGTTCAGAAGTAACTTATTTGCTTGAACTAACGGTGATTTCAAGGTCCAAACAACTTATCAGGTGCAAATTGAGCTACAAATATTAAATGAGTTTCGGGAAATCTACTTCGAAATCCTCGTATTGTTCTTTTAATATAAATTGTAAATTAATTTTATACTAGTTAGAAGCAGGAGGGTCGGTTTGAAATGAAATAAAGCTTATTTTACAATACGTTGAAATGGATGGATTTAAGGAGGCAAAAAATATTTTTACAAATTTTAGCTAATGCGATCACAATAAATGTAAATGAAATGCGCTTTTTAATCAAAGAGCTACGTTGATAATTTTTCTTTAAAGGTTTAAAAAAATACAATATTATCTGTTTTAAAAACATGTATTTGAACGTTTCTATATATTTAATTTGTAATTTTGATTCCATAAACGATATAAAAATGACGATTAACTATCGTTCAAAATCGTATGATTACAGAATGAAACATATTATTTACAGAAAGGGTATATGTAATAGCTCGTATGGATATAAATATTTTTGATTTTTTTGCGATTTCAAAGACACCAGGCATCTTAGTGAATAGCAATTTGCTCAACTGGTCGGATCAGGGCTTTGGGTTAGAGCTTTATCCAGTTTTTTCTTCCGTCGACTTTCCAAAAAAGTCGAGGATTTTTCGGTAACATGTCATAGAGAGGGTGGTATTTTAATGATAAGTCCGAAGAATCTTTCGCATTTTTAGCCAATACTGCATTTCAAAGTCGTCGATGCTTTATCCTGCGGGACATCGAGCTTTTTTCTAAAAGCTGATTTGATTTTCCCGAATTCGAAATCACCCACATAAATTAAAAAACAGACAGTCACAGTGCGTACCAGTGGCATTTAGTTAGAGTACTGTGAGTGTTTGTACAAACTATCAGATATTTGAATAACTAGTTTTAAAAAGTAAAGAAGTAGCCGAAACCAAAGCAATAAATCATTGTTCTTCTTGATCAACATTACATTCTTTGGTTGATGTAAGTTTGAACATGAAAATGTTTAATGTGTTGCTTCGTATTAAAAGTTATATGATCTTATAAAAGTTTTGTGTTTCATTTATTATTAAAAGTTTGATGATGTCTATATAAATATAATCCTTGCTTTAATTTTCACAAATAACATGAGATGGTCAAGGTTCCTAGATAAACTATTTCAATAACTAGTCTTGAACTAAAGCAAAGCTAATAATAAAGTCCTCATAAAATGGGTCTGAGTTAAGAATTATTCTGGTTTTAGTTGAAATGTGGTCGTTATTAAATCCATATTATGAGCTGTAAGCATGTATTGTTGTCGTTGTTAAATGTTACTAAATAAACCCGGGAACATACAGACTAAAAATATTACCAACATTAAAACACAACCGCAAACCTCAGGAGTTTTCAAACCAAATAGACATTTGCTTTGAAAACTTTGCTTTGAGACGCTATTACCGTTCCAATAAGACACAACAAAAATAAAACCGAATAAAGTAAAGTCGGTAAAACAAGGAAGAAAACACAGTTTTATGCTAAAATTCTTTGAGATTATGGTTACAGAGCTATAATTAAATTCCGTTAACGTTAACTAAGAAAATCTACACTGTTTTCTTTATTCGAATACAAACGCAAATAAAAAAAAACAAGTTTAGACCTCAATTTTTTTTTTTATTTTGGTATGTTGGATATGAACACCAATATGTTGGACATGATGTTGACAAAGTTAAAGTCAGTAAATTTTACCCTGACAAGCAAAATAAAAACATTTGTAAGATTAAAAAATTGAATCGTGTTAAATAGTGTTCACCTTCATCTGATTAGTAAATTGTAAGAATTGAAGGTATTTAAAATAGTAAACACCAATACTGTAGAGATATTAAGACAATACTCTTAATAGATGTAATTCTTTTAATGATCTTGGCAAAGCTTGGCTATGGCAGATATCTTTATGAAAACAACCTACAGTAACCAATTCAATAAACCAAAAAAGGCAGCATGAGTTGTTTACTGCCCTGTTGCAAACATTGCTTTAACTATAAAAAAATTATCAATATTGTATATATGATAATTACATGCAAAAAAAGTCAAATTATCTAGTAAAAATTCTAAACTGAAGTAGTTCCTATAAAAAATATGGACGCCAAAAACGTTTCAAAGCGATGTCTTAAGCGCGTACGAAGCTAACCAAAAATTGCTTTGTAACGTTTAACGAAATCTATGTGAGAAAATCTGCCGAATTTCTATTTCTTTTGGCCAAATAAAAAACTAGACAACAGCCTTACTTTGTCTTTTGCCTTAAATTAGGTCTTGTGACATAACTTAGACATAAGTGTATGCATAATTTTGTCAAGCAACTTCCAGTTATATTCGAGATATTAGACCCCTATATTTAACTTCCGAGGTCGTTTCCTGATCCAAAAACAAGTTTGAAGCTCTATAAACTTTTTGTTTGATAAAGTGCTCTAAAAGTCTTTCGATCGGTACTACCGTTAACAAATGAAATTACATTTATATGCTAATGGAAAACTTTTGAACTTGATTATGCCAAGCCTTTTATCTAAATTATTTGGTTTTATAGATAAATAACTTTCACTTGATATTTAATCTTGCCTTTATGTGAGATTGTTTCAATTAAAGTAAAATTAGGCAATTATGTTATAATTATATAGTTATTACGTTGATATATTTATATATATATATATATATAAGTATATATAATATATATATATATTTTAATCATTTTGAATATTATATTGTTTCTAAAGGCACCAAAAATTTAATACTCAATACATCGCATACATTGTTAGATTGTATCCCAAACCAAGAAACGTCTTTCTGAATGCCAAAATACTTAATTTTCATTGTGATTCACCAGAGCAGTTAATTTATTTCTGTCCTTAAACATCACAGACAGAATTAAGCGCTGCTAATTTTGTATGCTTTCGAAGCTGTCACAGTCAGCTTTTCAAATTTATTATACCCACCAATCATTCAGGTTCTCGATCTTTTCATTTTAAATTACATCTTACTCACTTAATAAATTTATTCTTGCAATGTTTTCGAGTAATTGTATACTAATACAGTTCAAATTTGTAAAAGACATTCCTTACGTCTGCTCCATTCTTACGACTGACTATGACTGCCTCCGTAGCCTAGTGGTATAGGCGTAGTGGTATTCTTATGACTGCCTCCGTAGCCTAGTGGTATAGGCCTTTGGTTTAGAAACCAGAGGTCGTGGGTTCGAATCCTGCGGAGACTCAACAAATTTTCATTGTTGTTTCCTAGTTAGTTAGGGCAATATGGGCTGATCACCCAATAGTCTGAAAAGAAAAATGATCCATGCACCGGATAGGCATGTAAAAGTCGGTCCACCCACCATCCCGCATTAGACCAGCGTGGTGGGATACGGTTCAAAACCCCTAATGGATCGGGTGTATTAGGGACGCCTATGTCCAGCAGGGACTATCAAAGGCTGATGATGAATGATGAAATTAATGATGAATGAATTCCTTACGTTACCTCTTCTACGCAGGTTTTATGGTCGGGACAGTCTTAATACATTTTGATAGCCAAGTTTTAGAATATATACTTTAAAGTCCATTTTAAACCTTGTTTTACAGTTGCTTATTTTTTTTTTTATAGTTTACCCAGGCAGACGAGCAGTTGGGCCACGTGATGAAAAGTGGTCACCGACACCCGTGGACATCGGCAATACCAGGGGTATCGCCAACGCGCTGCCTACCGTGAGACATAGGTGTTAAGTCTCGTTTACCCAGTAAATACCTGGCTACGGTGCCTTCAACTGGAACACAGTAGTGTTTTCACACTACTGCTTCGCGGCAGAAATAGGCACCGCGGTGGTATCACCCAGACGGTCTCCTGTAAACAGGGGACCTACCACTGGTAAAATTCGGTTATTTCATATACATATTATAAATAGTACGATTTTTGGTATATCAAGTACAAAACGTAACTGTATGACATAAGGCATTAGTGCTTTAAGTTACTTCTGGTTCAATAGTTTTCATTTTTGTTGTTTTAAGTAAATATTCTATGTCGGCAAGATGTTGTAAATACAGTTTGCACCTTTTTATTTAAAAATAAATGAAATTTAGGTGCAACAATACATTGTTCCGTTAACGCCGCATTTCATTGTTATAAAATTATAAAACATACAATGTACACTTGACATTGAATCGTTGTTGTAGCAATCACAATCCTGCAAAGAAATTACAGCGCCATAATTCCATAAATTTGCAGCAATTGTAAATTAAACTACGTTTACCTATGCTAGTTAGTTTAATTTATACTAACATTATTGTGCTAAGTAGCTTAAAGATCTTTGTTTTTTTGTTTTAATCCTCTACTTGTTTTTATGACTTCATTTAAATTAAGGTTATAATAAATTACCCTGTGTATGTAGGTGTCCACAAACGCCACGAACATCTGTAAGATCAGAAATAAACCCTTTAAAACGGAGAAATTTGTTTTCTGCCTCCGTAGTCTAGCGGTATAGGCGTGTGCTTTAGAAACCGGAGGTCGTGGGTTCGAACCCTGCGAGGAGTCCAGAAATTTTCGGTGTTGTTTTCTAGTTGGTTACGACAATTTGGGCTGATCACCCAATTGTCTGTGATATAAAATGATCCATGCGTCGGAGGGCATGTAAATGTCGGTGCACCCACCAACCCGAATTGGACCAGGGTGGTGGGATGAGTTCATAACCCCTGATGAATAGGGGTGTATTAGGGGAGGCATATGTCCATCATTGGACTATGGCAGTCTGATGATGATGATGATGATTTGTTTTAGTTACGAGGACAATATTAGCGCGGAAAAAGCATAAACTTTAGGTATTTTTTGGAATAGTGATCATCACTTTTTTTGCCCCTACATTGATCTTACCGATTCACCCTAAGGCTTTTAGTATTTCATCATCATCATCATCATCAGCTTCTATTAGTCCACTGCTGGACATAGGCCTTCTTCAATGAGCTAATTTAACCGGCTCATGCACTGAGATCGGTGGATCAAGGTGGGAACCTGGTCATCTAAATGGGTTGCCCAGCGCTCCGTCTTCCCAAACGTAGGCTTTACTCTAGAACCTTATTAGTCCATCGGCCATCCGGTCTTTGGACTACATGACTAGCCCACTGTCGCTTCAACGAGCTAATCCTTTGCACTATATCGGTAGCTTTCGTTCTTTATCGAATGAATTAATTGTGAATTAAGTGATAAGCACTTAAAAAGTTAAAGTTTGCGCAAATGAGAAAGTGAATATCTTACCTTTAATTTCATTTAATTACGGGAACAAGTGTAAACAAATAAATAAGAAAATATCAGCGATGTGGTATTGTTAGACTTAGGTTTTAATATTTTTTCTTTACTTCTTGGGTCAGAATAAAGCACATTAAATCGAAATTTGAATAGTGCTTCTGAAATTTCGTTTAAATAACAACAGAAAATTATAAAAAAGGATAAAGAAAAACATAAAACAGTTTTGCAAACGTCAATTTGTTTTATCATGATAACGTTACGCGGATGTATAAATATTTGAGTAAAGTATGGCTTATAAATTATTTCTACTTTTTTAAAAAAAAATTCTAAGTAATCATGTGTTTGCCTTTTCTGAAACATTTTCCATGCTTGTTATATTTTGTATAAAGTTAGAAGGATTGTATATAGGATTGTATATACCGGTAGGATAAGGGAACTATTCAGAATAAACAAACAAAATAACTATCAATAATTATGCAGTTTATGTATTAATCAAGCTACTTGGAATATTAAGTTCATATACCGCATAATTCAGCTTAGTTGAAACAACTGGAACTCTTTTAAATAGATTAATTATTAAAATGAATTCATGAATCTGCTCTAAAACTGAGCCACAAGTAGAATTTTAAAAGATGACTTTATAACTACTTATAAAGTAAAGATAAGCGTAGATAGTGTAATAAAAACCTTATTTCCTAAATAAGGATTTTTGATTTTTTATGCAGAGTATGCATGTGTACTATTCTCTAATAATAACTCGAGATTCTTAGCATTAAGTCACTTTTTATTTAATTGAGAGTTTTTATTTTAAACGAGGTAAACGAGTTAAATATATAAAAACCTACACTACAAATTGAGTACATCCTTCTTTTGGGAAGTTGGTCAAAAGCATGCCACATGCTCTATCTCATAAATAGCATTATATTATACATTGATAGTCAAATCTACTCACTACATTATTTTAATAATAGTCATCTATTTAAGTAAAGTTTTTTTAAAGAAATAATGTTATTGAGATGAAACAAATAGTCACATGAAACTCAAATAGCTAATAAATATATGAAAGAATTTACTTCAATTTAATTCCTCTACAAATAGACGATAATATTTATATCGTATCGTAACGTGTTATCTCGTTCTACACTCATGGTGCTCCGTTTCTTTTTCCTTTTGTTCATTGTTTTATTAAATGATAGTTATTAGCTGTCATTTGGTCCCATTTTATAATAATTTTGTGCAAAGTATTTTGTTAGGTATTTGAGAAATAAAATAACTGCCAAAACTGTATATAAACGATAGACATAAATTATGTTTGTATACATATAAACCTTATTGTATACATTCTTGCTTAAAGAATAACGCACAAAAAGCATATTAAGGTAAACATTTTTTAAAGTTGCAATCAGGCACATTCAAAGCTTATTTAAGATTGTACAGTTTAAGTTTACATAAAAGCTGCATTAAAAATATTTCTATGTACATAAATTGGCTATAGACGACATTTTGATGAAATGTGTACTTTAAAAGTTATCAGCAATTTAAAATGGGTGGCAGAAAACGCAACACAATTTTGTGCGGAGAGCACGTCGTTACCTGCTTATGTTGCGTAAAATAGTCGAAGATATATGTTTGAAGACGGTCATATTTTTTGTTAACATTTTTACAAGTGATAGATATTAGCTTTAATTTTTTGTGATTAGTACTCAAGAATATTCATAATAAGAATTTTAATGTAAACATCATTAAAAGTTGCAATCAGGCATATTCAAAGCAAATTTAATCAAAGTCATATGATGTTAATTTATTTAAAAATAATGCATTTCAAAAATAATACATCATTTCATTAAATTACATAATGCATATGTGCATAAAACGTGTCATACATAATATTTTGATTAAATGAATACCTTAAAAGATATTAGAGATTTAAAATGCAGAGGGCTTATATTACGTTGGGCTTATATGACGCACATTTGGTTATACACTTTTTGTCGGTTGTAAATTCACTCGTTGTTATTTGCATATATATAAATATTCTATTAAAATCTCGTTTTTTATGAAGCTAAAAATAAATATACATATGTTTGAAATTTCATTATTTTCATATATAAATAATAGTATATTACAAAACGGAATTCTGCATATCTGCGTATAAGTAGCTATCGTTCAACACTGTTATTTTGCCAATCGTCCTATGTCAAAGAAGGATAGCTAAGTCCAAGTAATTGGTAATAAATCAATCTTTTGAGTATTGCATTTATTAATCAAACCTCAATTCAACAATTAAGTAGCATCTAACTTATAAAGAAAAGTAATAAATATATATATACAAAAACCGAGTGTGGTTTCAATAAATAAGTTTACGAAAAAATTTAACAGCGTATACACATTACGCAACATAAGCATTTATATTTCCTATTAATTAGGATGTAGTGTTAGAGCTCAAATTTATAATTTGTCCTATTTTCGTATCTTCTTTTACTTTAAACCAAGGTTAAGCAAAAGTTTCAGCCTCATCTCCTACGCGGAAAACCTGAAACTTTATATTTAAATTGTTCAAGAAACTACTTAAATTCAACACAAGTTGTAACTCCAATAAGCTCCGTCAAAGCGGTATATGCAAATAAATGGAGCATTTCAAATCCTAGCAAACTTTGAATCCTTAATAGGATAGACATTTTTGCGCTTGACTAAAAACATGTCGGAATCACCTGACCGAAAAATTAAGTTATATAAAGTAAAATTTATTGTTATGTAAAATATCATGAAAAAAGATATGTGCTTTACTCTTTTATCTGTTAAATAGCTATAGTAAATAAACAAAACAGAAAAGCCTTTGATTATTCCGCCAAGCTTAAGCTACTCGTTTTATAAAACTGTTATGAATGCAGAAAATGTGGAAACGAGTTATGTTTTCCATACGTGGACTGGAGTAAATGTTAAACTCAAGCGAATAATCTTATTAACTGACACGACGACAAACATATTGAATTACCCATCGAGCCTTTTTACTTATTCACATTATTATAATTCTGAGTACAAAAGCTCTTCAGAGAAATAGCGTAAATATTTTATTAAAACGGATTAATTTAGGTAAAATAATAGTTGGTATTTATGGGAAATACAACGGTACCGCAATTTCACGGTGTTCCGATTCCTATTTTAAAATTCAATTTAATTTGTAGTACGATAAGCGAGATTTTATTGTGTCACAAGCATGGTTCACTTAGAAAAGAAAGGATTTTGAACGATATCTATGTATTTGTTTAGAGCTTATTTTGTCTGGTCATTCACAATGCAAACGCCTGTCTTTATGATAAAGTTTCAGGCACACTTACATTATATTTTCTCACAAATTTACACCAAGCGATGCGTTTTTGTGAAGGTTATTTATTATTATTTCAATCAATATCAACAGGATTTGTTATGGAGATTTGTATCGATTAATTGTAATTGCCAGTTTTAAAGTTGGCAGGTCTTTTTTTACAAGTGTCCTTCTGTGGTTACCATGATCGCAGTGCTTCTTTCTACCGTAAATTAGTAGTATGTAGTGTCTTTCGGTATGAACGACACAATAGCAACTTAGTAAACGAGACGTAATATTCCATATCTCAGTGTGGTGAACGGTTTTATAGCATCTTACGCTGCGTTCTTAATGAGGATCTTACCATCAGTCCTAGTCGTCTTATCGCTTTAAGCAACGAAACAAATTTCGTATTATAATGTGTTTTTGATGGATGACCCAGAAGATTTATCAAGTACTAGATTTAAACTCATTACTTTAAAAACTTCTAAGGTTTCATCTATTAAAATTTAGAATATTTTTCGATGTAAAATAGCTAATATAAAAATTATTGTGAATTGTAAACGGATTTATTGTGTACTTTTAATTCAAATACTAATTATGGTACTAAAGCTTTAAAATATATTTTTATCAAACTCCTAACGTATTCTAAAACTTACTTAAACTTATTGTAACAATAAGGAACAACATCTCGTATACATTAACAATTCTGTAAAGTTTTATAAATTTTGCTACGTAAAATTTCAGCGATTATTTAAATAACAACCACAAAGGACCAGAACTTTAAGTTTATGGAAGCAAATTACAGAGTTGCGAAAGTAAAGTAGCCTCATGTGGGGTTCCTTTAATTAATCTAGGCATTTACGAGAGTAAAATGTTATATTATCAACTAAAAACTGAGGCTAAATCAAATTGTAACATCCAGTTTGAATATAAATTAGTAATCTGTACTCAAACTCATATATTTAAATGTGTCTTGTTAATTTATTTTACAATAAAGTTCAAGTGTTTCAAAGTCCCTTGATGCACATTATTTAAATTTTTTTTAATTTTTTCGAAGTACATAACAAATGAAAACAACAATGCAAAAGAGTTTATATATAAAAATTACACGTACTTGAAATGTGAAATAAGTTGTGAATGAAATTTATAATACAATTTATTAATGCACTATATTTTGAACTTCTCGGTAGGGCACAATTAAGAAAAAAGTAAACTGATTAAACGCTACAAAAACCGGTAAATAGCTTCATAAATAGTATTCGGGTAAACAGCAGGGAGGAGTAGGAAGTTCCAAATAAATTAAATTTTTGCTTATTGCGAAATTTTTATACTCACTTTCAGAGAACACATTTCTCTTATTACAATCTTATTTTAATTTATTTTTGAACTAGCTAGTGGCATCCTTAGCTCTTTCCGCGTGGAATAATGTGATGTATTTAATATAATGTATACAGTACATAAATAAGTTCACCGAGTTGTATGTATCTACAATTAGACACATAGTTCTATGGTTTTATCTTCAATAATAACCAATATACACATAGACTTTCATCGTCCATATTAGCCACTAATTTTGCAAAACTTATGTCCTTTCTTGTACTCTATACGAACTAACTACAGACAAACAGACAGACAGAGTGACTGGCGCATTGATAATATTAGTATAGTATGGACGTACGAAGCTAACGTATACGTAGATGTAACACAATTTAGTCATGCCCCGTTTATTCTACAGAGCCTCTAAACGATCCAATACAAGCAGTTTTTGTGTCAGCTAAGCTAAGCATACCAAAGCGTACCTTTTGATAAAGGTACAATTTATGTGAGTGCTACCTATTTCATTGTGTCCCAATGGATTAGGCCTATGTAAGGATATAGAGTAGTACGTACACTTTTTTGAAACATCTTTTTCAATTTATTGTACCTATATGTGCGAACCTATTATAACCTAAAGTCATATAACTTGTATTGCAACATTAATGTAATTTAAATAATATTTTATTTCGGATAGATTCACATGGATAGATTTAAGTGCGTTAAACGTATAACCTTTTTTAGCTTTAGTATTATTCAGTCAGTTTGTTGTTACTATAGCTATCAGCTAACAGAATTTTAAAAACTTCTTCATAAAAGCATAGACACTAGAAAGACGCTCACAAATTGCATTTTCCGCTTTTGCTGACCTGCTGAATTTGCAAGCAACAAGCATTGTTGAGCCTTGTTCTCCTCATTAGAGATGGATAGATGATGCATTAACCGTCTCAATTAGTTTTATAAGAGATCTTACATATATTTAATTTCTCTGAATTCAAAAATATTCTACGTAGATTCAATTTAGGGTGTTGGTATAAAATCGAACTCAAACTACTCAATTATCTTTATTAATTGGGGTCAAATTTTCATTACGTCAGCGACTTGTGTTGCACAGCCAACAAATCTGTGAATGATGGACGAGTGTCTTAACGCACGGGGTTAGATTGGTTGTCAAAATACATCACTTGTAACATAACTCATAAAACTCGTAAACACCTTTTAAGACAAGAGACAAAAGAATAGAATTTTTCATTTGATATTTATAATTATTATAATATATATATATGACTTATATTTATATACTTTTCTTTATTATAATATATTTATATTATAATATACATTATAATATATTGTAGTCTATTACTTTTATACTATTAATGTAATAAGTTATATTTGTTGTTTTTATACATCATTGCACCTACTTCTTATTCTCGTCCCTATTCATGGTTGACTGGTAGAAAACGCCTTTGGCATTAAGTCCGCAATTGTACTGTTTTTTTTTTGTACGAAAAGTGTATGTACAATTATAGAATAATTACTTAATAAAAACGTTATTGAATGAAAGGGGTTTAAACGGATTTTATCGCGTTTATTTTAAAATTTTCAATGCCCACCGTTTTGAACACTTTCTAGGGGCCGTGGTCTAGGGACAAACTGTGATGTCACGCATCTTGTTTCATTTCAATAAACTGTAATAAGGTTTTAGCGCCGACTTGACCATATTTACAACGAATCGTGGCACGGGCAGAACCGTGGACTCGATACTTATTGTTATAACGTTTTTTTTTACTCGCAAATAAAAATATGGCCTACTATTATATCTTTTAACTATAATAGTAAATCTGTTAGTAAGTCATTAGAAAAGATCGAATGCAAAATGTTTGATTGATCATATTTGTCTCATGTCTTGTTTTCGTACTGAGAATTTTAGATTCGCGTTGTCATTACAAACCACATTGTTAGTAAATCCTGATTTTTTTTAACTGGCTATTGACTTTTTTTCTGTTGTACTGGACAAAACATTAAATTATCCTTCTCTGCTATACCTTAGAGTAAATAATTAATAGTACTGTAGATAATTTAAACTCATATTTTAACGTATAAATTGACTAACAAAACTAATAAGCGATATTGTTTTAAATAACCTTTAGAATGAATTGCACTACTCCGATGTTGCTCACTCGTCACAAACAGCAGTATGCGTGTTGATGGAGAATTTGAATGATTAATGACGCCGCTGTGGGTAATCCATTAAGAGTATGATGGTGTATGGTGTTAACGTCAATAATAAAGACATGTAGCTAAAAATATCTGGTACACAACAATATTTGCAAACAACTATACTTTACAGTTTTTATCAAAACCTGATTGTTATAGTGCAGTGTTTCTTTTTATAAATATGTTATCCCACTAAAAACATTCTGTAGAAATTCTTATTTTTTCATAATGTTGCAGTTTTGTACTTTTATTTTTGCGTTTTTGTTTGAATTTTCAGATTTTTACTTGCTAAAAATGAACTTAAAAAACTTAAATTTTATATTATCACAAGCTTCGACACAGGGTTTCACCCGCGTGCTGATAGTTATTTGTAATAAAAATCATTACACATTACATTTTTTTTAACCCAAATATTTTATTTCTACATACTTTTAAATTTTTTCTTACTTTTAACTGAAATCTTAAAGGAAGGATGGACTCACAGTCTATGTTTTAACCACCTGCAAAAAGGCAGTAGGTACTCAATTTTATGCGTATGTATTGTTTTTTTGCTCTATGTTACGTCGTTGCTCCGTTCCACTAGAACTCTAATTCAGATATATTTTAAATAATATATTATTGTAGACCAATAAAGAAGTACAATTGTGTTAAATATAGCCTAACTCTTAAGCTTGAGGCAGCGTTTGCAATTTAATTGAACGAGGCTGTGATTTTTGATACCATATTTCTTATAAATTTCTTAAATATCCAATAACTATTGATTGTCAAACACACTACCACCGGTTCGGAAAAGGACGCCTCAGACCTGAGAAGAACCGGCGAAAGAAACTCAGCGGGCCTTTTTTTATGTCATCTTTTAAAAATAACAAACAATTTGAAGGCATAACATGTTATGCAATTTCCAAACAAGACCTGGAGCGAGTATTTCATTACCAGGCTGTGTTATCATTTAAAAATTCATTAATATCGTAATAACATTTAACACATGAACGTTCCTTGACTACCTTTTTAAATTTATTAATAGTTAAATTCTGAAAGTTTACTGGGATTTTATTGTAAAAACGTATACATTGTCCCATAAAATACTCACTTATTCTTCGCAGTCTAGATGCTGGAAGAATTAAATTATGTTTGTTCCTTGCATCTATGTCATGTGCATCACAATGTCTTAAGAAATCATGCCTATTTTTTTTAAATAGGATAGGTAAAAGTGAAAAACTGTAATAAATATGACTTTTATGTTTGATAACATTGTTAAATAAAACGACTTTCAACAGATTTTATCGTGTTTAATTAAAATGAGGATTCATAATTAATAAATTAAAACCTTAACATAATACCGCTACCGGCAAAAATTATCTAAAATTTGCACAGGTCAGGGTCGCGATTTTATGCATTTTAAAATCTTGTATAGTTAAATTGTTAATTTTTTTAATTCTTACATTTGCACATTATTTTGAGTGACTCTGTCTAGTGATAACTTTTGCTAAATATTTAGTTTTTCATTTTATCATCCCTCACCGGTCGTAAACAAAGTTTCAATATGCATTTTATTTTTTATTGTACTGTTACAAAGTAATATGGAATAAAAGTGCATTGCAATAGAAGCACTTTTAAAAACAGAAAGTTAAACAGGTATTATAATTTAAAGCGTATGCAAATAAAGTAATTCAACAGCCATTAGTAGCCAGTATTCAAAAAGTTCTATAAAAAGACAGCTGGTACACTAAGTGCACTTTTAAATGAGAGAAGTTTAAATATTTAAAAAGAAAACTTTTAGCTTAATATATCTCTACCGTTTTTCTTGACTACGTATATTTTAATTCTTTCTTTATTTTTTTATTCATAGTTTATTCCTAAGTTAGTTTTAAAGAATGTTTTCTAAATTGCCCATCGCAATAGATTTTGCAAAATAATTTTTAATCCTGTTGTTATTGAGAATGTCATGAGTGAAACATAAAGAATTTTATAGATCCTAAATTAATTATAGTCGATTTGTATATTGCAGCTTTGATGAAATGTAACCATGCTAAATTACATAAAATTTGATATTATGAAAATTTTACAAAAAACGTACTACTTTGCGACTTTTAATAATATTAAACCGTCTCCAGAGACTTTGGTGATAATGGAATATGGCCTTACATAACGTTTTAGTAGTACTAGCACTAGTAGAAATGTGTGCACGAGATGAGAATGCGTGACGCATTAAGATCTTTGGCGTGTCCACATTGTATTTGGCTATTACGAAAAATCGCCGTTAAGTATTTCTAAATAAGAAATAGAAACATTTGGAAAGTAAATTAAAATAGATTTAAAATAACTGAAGAGTAATTGTGTTTAATAATAAATAATCAGTATTCAACTCTAGCAAATATAATAATAGATATACATATAGAATACGCCCTAAAGCGAAAACATTTTTAATTCTGTTACTGATTCACTTTATGGAATAATTCTATAAACAGATTGCTGCTTTCTCTTTCATTAAAGAATATTATAAATGTTGTTAGAGCATTATAGGATGCTTCCTGTTTTGATGCAAGTTTTGCCGGAATCAAATTAATTTGTTTAGCCCGTATTAAGACTGCGCTTAGATACACGGCATAAATAAAAAGTAAAACGCTAAAAGTTTCTGTTTTTCAATTTATATCTGTATTTAATATTATGTTTACATATAACGACTAAAACATTTACGAAGAAGTAGCCTCATAGCAGAGTCCCGATTCAGGGATGTTTCTGAGATCAAGAATTGAAACACCGAAAGTGATCAGCGGTAAAACTCTGAATATAGATATCCATCGATAGCGGACTCGCTTGACATGACTTGCTACTATTTTCTCGGCACTAAATGCCGCAATAGGCAGCATGGGTGACTTAAGAGAAATGTTTGCAGGGAGGCATGTTAGTAGACAACCCAAACTCTTCGATGAGACGCTTAGTCTCTTTAAGAAACGTCGAAAGCATTAGCACACCACTTCGATAGGTGTGTGTATTCGAAGCTGATCAGTAAAGTAAATATATAAAGTACCACATAAAGAGACCTTTTCTGGTCAAATTCGTAACGGATAACTAAAAAAATTGGGCAGAATAACTGTCAAAGCTCAGAAACAGCTCTAATTTGCCTGTTTCTTCTAAGCCAAAGATCTTATATGAGATTGAGTATTTCTGTTACAGATAAACAATTTGCATGCTTCTTAACCTGATACCAGGGAACCATAGACTACATCTGCAGCACAATTCTTGTAATACATGAGTATTCCCCTTGTACACTGGAAAACCTTTTGACTATCTGAACTCTGTCATACATATATCTGGTCGATGACGATGGTTCATTATTAATACGTTAATGCATTGAGACATTTGTATAGTGCTGCATTTATTTTGGATCTTATTCCAGAGTGTGTTGGCACGTCAATACATCGAATAGTGCGACAAAGGGATGTAATTTTCCTAAAACGTTTTATAAGCTTATTTTATAAGAACAATATCCATATTCCAAATTCATAATATTTTTATCGAAAAATATTTTCCATTAACACAAAAATTGAATTCAATAAGAAAATGAATATTTTTATATATTCCACAGTATAAAAGGCGAAATTGAACTTGAAAATATAACGACGCTGACCTGTTTGAGTAGCACCACAGGGTTTCAAATGTTAGATATGAAGATAAATTTCCACACGTTCTCAATAAGCGCTGGCGCCTTGCGGAACGTTTACAGAATTCAATTATATCTACCACTGTGTTTTCAAAGTTTTCTTAGGCAATAACTGTTCTTCTTAAACTGCTTTGTAGATTTAATCTTTTTATTGCTATAAATATGTACTTCCTTGTTAGAGAAATGGTCAAAGTTATTGTTCTTATATATTCAAAACCTTCGGCTATATAAACTTTACTGGATAATTATAAATTATAATTCTTCATAAAAAAAATTTCTACCCAAAATATAAAATTAATACAACGGTGTTGTCTCTCAGTGAAGCATTGTATAGTTAAGATATTATACGTTAGATTTAAATTAAAAAAAAAATATATCCCCAAAAATTTTGTAGGTAAATTTATTTTTGGTTATGTCTTAATATGATCAGTCGCTAATTTTATTTAAATACCTTTCACGAGGAAATGCGTTAAATCAGAGAAATAAATTACAAGGACAATATTTAACTACATTTACGTATTTTTATATGTACATAAAAATTATCGCTGGTAACTTGTGAAAACAGGTACTATATTGTGTCAATAATATTGGATTGTTGCCATGGGTATAAACCCATGGCAACCATACAAAGAAATAAAATAGATGGTCATTAAACAAGTTGCCACTGTCTGTCAATCGCTTGTCAAACGCAGATGTTTACCTTTAAGGGAAAGTAAATATAATTAATTTGCTAGCAAAACTTTAAAATGATTTGTTTCTGTTACGTAAAAAGTAATCATATATGAAATTTTATTTCTTTTTTTTAATATATGTGTTAATAAAAACTCCCTTAAAGTTTAGTCATGATAAGTAATAACTATATCTAGTTAAAAATCAAATTCTAATCTGCATGGATATATCAAAACATAATAGTGACGCCCTACACTGCTATTTTAATGAACAGAAGGTCTACCATTAAATTATTCTCCTGCTCATATTACCATTTCATTAAATTTTTAAATATTTATGAAATAACATCATGAAATTCATTTTTAAATGATTAAGTTCGTATAGTTTGCTTGATTTATAATACCAAAGATGCTAAATAAGGTTTTTAACTACTTTGGATGAATGGCGGTAATCAGTTATACGAGTAAATTTAAACAAAACAAGTGAAATTTAAATCTCTTATATCTTTTAAGATAATAATTTAATTGAAATGTCGTAATATGACGTGTTTTATGCTTATACAATGAAGATTTTTTTGATTTATTAACTTCTATGTTAACTTACACTATGTTACCTTAAATGAGCTTTAAACATGCGTAATTATAATTTTTATTATTTTATTAAAAAAGTTATTGTGCGGCATTAATTTAAGTTTTTTTTTAAATATCTTTTAAACTACTTATTACAAAATTATTAAGAAAATGGGACCAATGGAAAGCTAATATCTATCGTGAAAGAATGTTAACAAAATTAGTGCTCTTGGAGCGGAGCAACGAGGTAACAAATATAAAAATAAACAAATGCACCAAATTAACAGTTGTTGAGTTACTCCTAAAGGAAAGTGTCAACGAATTTTACTGAAGTGAGTCACAAAGATGTGATAAATGTTCTTAAATCTCTAGACATCAAAAGAACGGCAGATCTTTGGGGGATCTTTGTTAAGGTGATAAGTGCCGTTATTGATGTTACGTACCTAGCAACTATATTAAATGTGTGTATGAATACAGGTGAGTTTCCTGACCTTATAAAGCATAGTAAAGAATTAACAGTTTTTAAATCGGGGAGTAAAACCAAATATGTTTCATCATATAACCAAATATGTTTAGACTAATATCCGTTCTTAGGTATTTTCTGCGACCTTTCAAAGGCTTTCGATTGTGTTCATATAGCGAAGCGATTCTGGTCAGGAAACTATGCCATTATGGAGTTAAAAATATGCGCTCGATCTTCTGATTTCGTACCTGAGCCATCTAAGGGTTGACGTAAACCGTAAGAGCCCTCGGGCCCGGATAAGTTTGGGTGCCCCACAATGATCTATTTTTGGACCTTTTCTCTTCCTTGTTTATATTAACGATCTACCGCAAATAGTTAACAAAAACAATGAGATAGTATTATTTGAGGACGATATCTCTTTGATTTTTAAACTCAGACGCAATATAGTGATTAATGATGATATAAATAATACTCTCTCCAAAGAAGCGCATTGGTTTAGGGGAATAATGTAGTATTAAACAACAAAACGACAAAAGGAAAGTGTCAACGAATTTTACTGAAGTGGATCACAAAGATGTAATAAATGTTCTTAAATCTCTAGACATCAAAAGAACGGCAGATCTTTGGGTGATCTTTGTTAAGGTAATAAGTGCCGTTATTGATGTTACGCACCTAGCGACTATATTGAATGTGTGTATGAATACGGGTGAGTTTCCTGACCTTATAAAGCCTAGTAAAGAATTATCATGTAAATTTATGACCCCTAATATAAAATGTGGTAATTTTCAAGTGTCTTTGGATGGGAAAATGCTAGACCTTGCTAACTATATACATAGTACGTGTTTTTAGCATAACAATAGACACCAAGTATCATCGGGGCTCCCATATAAATGGACTGGCAAACAAACATAGCTCCACGCCATATGCTTCAAAAAAAAAATTAGACAATTAACTGACGTGGAGACAGTCCACTTGGTAAATTTCAGTTACTCGCAGTATAATGTCTTATGGCATTATATTGTGGGGAAACGGCCTGAAATTAATACAATCTTCGTTCTTCAAATAAAAAAACTATTTCTGCAGTCTATAACCTGGGCCTAAAGAATCTTAGAGAGTTGTTTACTCAAATTAGAATACTGAACGTTACTTCTCAATTCAATTCATAATTTAATATATGTGCAGTAAAACAAAAATGATTTTTTAAGGCATTGCACATCAATTAAATACTAGGAACAGGCAAAGATTAATTCTTTCAGCAACTAGAATGCAAAGAATATTTAAATCTTGTATGGGGCAATGTATAAGATTTTCACGCACAAAAACATTACTGTTGACAACGTAGTTTTTTTTTATTCACTAAATATCTAATAAATGAGTACAACCTTTTTTTAAGAAGTCAGTCAAAAATAAAAAGATGCAGACGCAGTCTCTAAAATTTTTCTTTGCTCAAAAGTGTCTGACGTATTATCGTAGACATCTGTAACAATCTCGAACCATTAATAGCGTACATAAAATATTTTAAACAAAGAAAGAAGCTAACAATATGTGCATTAAGTATCATGACGTAAAAAAGGAACAAAAATAAATTTAAACGTCGCTTAGGATTCGCGTAAACATTACTTTACATAAATATAGGTATAGATGTGATAAAGCCACGAAATTACGTAATATTACCGTTTTATGCGCGTTAATTAAATAATGCTAAAAATATGTTTATTTTAGGGTTTACTTCTAATTATATATTCTAAATTTAAATGTATAAGATGATAAAATAATATAAGTAAATCTCAATATTATTTTTAGTGCGATGAACGAAAATAAAAATATATATTCGTATACGATGCATTAATGATCCATACTTTGAAGCGCTTGTTACTCGCTTGTATTGCGCAAAATGGTTATATACTGTTTAAAATCGGTCATATGTTTTTTGTTAAATTTCAATTTGTTTTAAAATTAATTAATTGGTTATTTAAGTATATGCTTTATAATTAACTTTGCTTAAAAATATTTTGATATACGGCAAAGTCCTAACATGACGTGTTAACTATTATATTTTTTAAAACATACGTCTAAAACATACAAAAAAAAGGAAAATCACACTAAAAGACGAACTCAGAATAAGAATACACTTCATAAATTTGAATTCAATGCATGCTTATTCGTAATTTATGCGGTATTGGTGTTAATTTAAAATTTTATACTTTAAATTAAATCCAATGCTGTAAAATGAAAAAGACCCATCCTAAAATCAGAAATGTGTGTAGGACTCTTAAATTAAAGAATTTAAATTGAGACTTGATATATAGAGCGCATTCGTCTGTCTGTCAGCTTTATTGCTTTACATGAATTAACGGCCCCTCAGCGAACAATTTATTTTAACATCCACGGAATTAACTATGTCTGTTCGCATAGTTTTGACTCCTACTGTTTAGTTTAAAGTAAAGTGTAAAGTTATACTATAACTGTTGAAAATAAATCTACCATGCTAAACTATATAAACTTCATTGTAAGCGTCACATTGATAGCGTTAAATTGGAACGCTTTACTTCGTTCATGTTTTAATTTTTTAGGTAATTCAAGTTTTGTATTGATTAATAATGTTTGATTATAAAGTTAATTTTATTTTTCGTATTGTAAAATACTTTTTGAATTTTAGTCAAAATAGTACATTTAGATAAAAATGCTCGTATATATTACAGAATTAAAATAAAAAATAAATGTAATAAAAATATGAAAAACTTATCACGTTTTCTGTTTCATGTATATTAATATAACAGTATTTAACTGTATTTGATAATTTAAACGTTTTTAATGATTTACGTCAAAACAATTGTATTCAAAACTTGGTTATGGTATTTTTGGTTTGGTATTTTAATGTAATAGTTTATTAAACTTTTTAATATAAAATTAAGTTTAAATCTATTTTGAACCTTTTTATCGTAATAATAAATAGTCTATATCCTTTTTTGGAATCTATTCTAAGTATGCACAAAATTTTATCGAAATTGATTTAACGGTTTAGACGGTAAAGACGGATAGACAGACAGATAGAGTTACTTTTGCATTTATAATATTAGTATAAATTATTACGTTAAAACCATATTGAATAATCATGTATTACATCTAATAAATGTAGGTCACACTATTGAGTTTGGATATAAGATGCTATTCTTTGTAAATAACATTTTATACTAATAGCTAAACGTTTGCCACATCAGAGATAGAATAAACGTAAATAAATTGCCAAAAGTCGTGCACTCATTTAGGTTAAACGCTCCACCAATAAGAACGCGTTCTCTTCTGATGCCAGATTTGTTTACATTTAGTCCAAGTCTAATTGGGCTTAAAATTGACTAGAACATCAGCTATTCCTCATCATCATCATCATCGTCATAATCAGCCTCATGTTAGTCCACTGCCGACCATAGGCCTCCGTTAATGTACGCTCTCTCCATTAAGGGTTTTAAACCGTATCCACCACGCTGGTCCGATGCGGGTAGGTAGTGTTATTCTAAACACACTTATTAGGTAATTGATTTAAAATTCATTTCATCAAACACTCGTCAATGTATATTTAGTGACCAAGTCTTATATCAAATATAAATTATGTCTATCAGAACAGCTTGCTGATAACAGCTAAACTGTCACTAAATCAATTCTTAAGACACTTCCCTGTAGTGAGTTTGTATACCTGTTGAATAAACAAACTTTTTATATACATATACTTTTGATTTCACAACCATTGTCTTAAATAAATTATTAAAAGTGTCTGTTTGTAACATTAAAACTACCGTTTTAAATTACTAAATTGTGATATAACTGGTACATACAAACAAACGACATTTTACAATGTTTTTCTCGGTCTGTCTTAATTATGTGGCTAATCTCAGGAATGGCAGGTACAATTTAACAGGACTTTCACTTATAGATAGCTGATGTTACTGAGAGTAATTCAGGAATTTTTTATGGAAAATTAAAAAATATACATTATCACGCGGTCGAAGTCGCGGACAACAGCTATACATATATATGTAGTAGTAGTAGTAACACAAAGAAAGATATATAATCTTTAAAATAAAAATATGTACCTTAAGTCAATTTGACTTTAGGCACATATTTTATTGAAGAATGGGACAGTTTGAACAAAGTTTTTTATTACGACATAAGCGCAAAAGTTAGCCTCTTAAGTGAGTGATTAATCTCACAGGTAAGTGGAGTTGTGAAAGTGTCGTAGTTTTTTTCTTGGTACGAAATGCTTCAATTTATTTAAAGCAACTAGCCGAGTTAGAAAAAGATAGGTTTGAGAACGAGGTAGAAACTTAATATTAAAATAATATAATTAATTACCTTTTTTATATTTTGCTTTAAAACTTTCAATATTATAATTATATTTACAATTAATTAATAAATTATTTTACGTACATAAATAAAAACCTTATCTGAAGCCATTAACAGATTTACATTATTTTAATCAACTGTTATAGAGAATAGATTGAGAGCTCGAAATATACAAAGTTTAAGTTCTAGGGTCCAAAAGATAATTTTTAATAAACAAGCCCTGTGAGAGCTTGTGTGTGTGTGCGCACAAACTGATACAAGCATGTGCAGTGTGTATCAGTTTGTGCGTGTATATGTGTATGTCAGTTACTCGTCCTGCAAAATAATTTTTTCTATAGCTTTTTTAAAGGTTATCTTATTACCTTGAAAAATATCTAATTAGTAATATTTATTTTTTAAAGTTCTATGTAATCGGTTAAATACTTAGTGATAAGCATATCTGCCTCGATAGGCTAGTGGTTAGGGCGTGTGCTTTAGAAACTGTAGGTCGTGAGTTCAAATCTGCAGGGGAATCAACAAATTTTATTGTTTTAGGAAACAACAATAAAATTTGTTGTTTTAGAAACAACAAAAAAATTTGTTGATTCCCTGTTAGGGCAATTTGGGCTGATCATCCAATTGTCTGAAAGGTAAGATGATCCATGCGTCGGATGGGCATGTAAAATGTCGGTCCACCCACCAACCCGCATTGGACCGGCCTGGTGAGATACGGTCCATAAACCCCTAATTGAGAAGGGGAGGACTAGTGGTGATAATGATAAGCATATTTGATCTGTGTTTCTGTAACCGCAAAAGAGATGTATGTCTAGTCCTATATTTAGGCGCGCACAAAAAACACCCTTTCTATTAAGGGATCACAATCAAAATTAGCATTACAAATACCATAAAGAAAACTCATATCTAGTAGTATGCGTCGGTTTTTGAGGCTTTAATCGTTATTATATTTGCTTGACTCTTCATTGCTTTGGGCGTATTTCGATGTCAAAATTTTAGATTTTTACACAATTATATTAAATTTTCTTTATATCGTTAATGTAGGATATATAGTGTGGGTTGCATATAATGCTGCAGTACCCTAAAATGCTTCTGACGTAAGCGAAGTAAATCTTATTGATCTTTATTTCTAATTAAAGGAAAGTAGCGTAAAAAAAGTAGTTTGAAAGTAGCGAGTTAAAATTCATAACTACTTAAGATATACCTGAGTCATAGTGAAGATATCAAAAAGAACATAAACAATACGTCATCTTAAAAGCAAGTGGTTACTTTCGCGACGTGCAGAAAACAATATTAGGTACTAAATAACTTATTCGTATAACTCAGTTCGTATGATAAATATACTGGTACATCAGGATCACAATCAGCGTCCATCAGTCCACTGCTGTAAATAGGCCTATTTAAATAAACACCAAGACGGCTGATCCCCTGCTACTCGCTGCGAACTTGAACCGACTACTGCACGGAGATCGCCATCCCACCTGGTCGGGGGTCGACCAACACTCCGTTTTCCTAAATATACTGTTTGGATTTTACTAATTGTTATTACGTCGTTATGAATTCTTTTAGGAGACTCGGAGCCTACTCACAGAGTTATTATTCGCTAGAGAGTTTTTATCTTGGTTTCCTAATAGATAGTCAGAATATTAGTTATACACAAATAAAATGGGCAGACTCAGATGACAAAAGCTGCTATAAACATAACCGCTATGAATATAGTTATGTAGCAGCTCAGCGCGTTAATGGTAGTAATTATGTATGTCTATAAATGTTTATTATATTTTGTCTAATTATTATTCATAATTTTACTTTGTAATAAAATATTATATAACTAAAATATTGTGACAAACAGATGGACAGAGCGAAACATAAAATTTATTAATTATATAGTAACGGCTGCCCGCCCGGCACTCGAGTTAGAGAACCGGTTTCCACTTCAGATCCCGCGCGGCAGACGGGCGCGCTTGCGGCCGCTCTGTCCATCAGTCCGATGATCATCTCGACGCGAGACGCATGTCGATCTGACTCCCGCCGCTGCTTACGAGTGTGCATGTGCTATTCTTGGACTATCTTGTAATTTTTAAACTGTCTCCGCTATTCTCAACTTTCCTGCTATTCAGTGCCGTACCTTAATCTTTCCAACGCTACGAAATATATTCATTTTTATACGAGTTGGATCAGCTTTTGATTTACCGCCGAGCGAATACCTGATCCCTAATATATATATATATATATATATATACCAATATACCTACAGTTATAACCAGATAAACTATTCCAGCGTAATTAAAAGTAATGCCTTTTTCTAGAAGTCATGCGACGGTCATAAAAAACCGAATTATTGCTTGGATGGTAATATAGCCGTTTACATCCTCATCCAATCCATATCTTTAAAAAAAAATTAATTCCCGAATTAGTTTAATTAATACTGACGTAACAAATCAAAGGTAACCATTCCCTTGCATTCAAGTTATAAGAATACAAACGATTTAACAATAAGTCCTTATCAATTAATCAAATTTATTCGCCTCTATGATCAATACAAAAAATCCGGACACAGTTATGCTCCGATACTTAAACGTCAAATTACTTCTACTACTATACTGTCAAATATAGAAAAATATACTTGAAGCCTAATCTTCAAAAATTAAAGGCGGAAATTACCTTTTAGAATATAGTCAACATTTTTTTCTGTAATAAGGCATGCTAACAATGTCATCGTAAGGCAGTGCCGTGTTAGATGATACTATGAATTTATTTCCATGCAGTTCTCATTTGGATAATGTATGCGGTGTGGCGAACAATGCTTGGGCATGATACGACATAATTACGTCTGAAATTTGCACGTAAGCGTGCCGGCAGAGTTTTATTTTTCCAACTATAAAGCTCATTACCACATAACCTACACAAGAACAAAGCATGAATAATCGTAGGTTGAATATGATTCAATGCTTAAAAACTGTTACGTGCCTACTGACATGGCTATTAGTTAGTCTATGTATGTTACTTGAATTATTTTCACCAACAAAGAGTTTTTTAAAACTTATGATAATCATGTTACAAGTATATCTATTGACATTTAAATAATAGTAAATTATAAAAAAAATATACAATTTTGAAAAACCGGTCTCTATAGCTGTGGCTCAAAAATGTAACAAAACTTCTAATTATTAATAAATTATTACGGATTTTATCGCGTTTATTTTACATTTTAATCCCGACGTTTCGACTTTCAGCGGCCTATGGTCAGGTAGACAGAGATGTCATGCGTCTCTTGCAGGTGCGAAGGGGTTTCAGATCTAATTTTATTAATTATTTTTATAATTATTTTTAATTATATATTTTAAAAATAATAAAAATTAAGATCTGGAAACCCCGATCAGACCTGCGCTTCAGCGCGCATGACATCTCAGTCTACCCGTGACCACGGCCGCTGGAAAGTGTTCGAAATCGTTGGGAATTTGAAATGTAAAATTAACGCGATAAAACCAAAGTAATTTTATATATAATGTATAATATTCGCAAGCAATAGAAATAATTACAAAACTTCTAAAACAAAACGTCTTATATCAGTTATAAAGAAATAGACAATGTAAAACGGCCTAGAAGCTTTATGAATGTCAATTCGTGTTGAAGAGCCATGGAGTCGTAAGATTTGCATATCACTCAAAAGTCAAGGATGTTGACTAATGAAATGGAAAGCAAAGAGAAATATTGATAGTCAAGTCGTTGTATTTATGTAAAAGAAATAGATAAGAAATTAAAGTACAAAGTTATAGAATTGAAGTGACGATTTACTAATGTGTAAACAAGTATGAACATAATAGTACGCATTAAAATAAAAGAAATAATTATAGTACGCAACCAGTTAAATAAAATTTAATATCTCGTATGATTATGACATTCGGTATTAATATTGAACTAAATGAACAAGCGAGATAAAATTATATTAAAGAACTGCTCATATTAAATAAATTAAGCCGATATAGTTGCAAATGGTTACCTAAAGTTAAAAAAAATATTTAAAATAATGTTTTATGGAGTAGTATATCTTAATTACGTATGTTATGTGATTGAGGTTATGCTTCCAAACCTGGATGTGGGAAGCTTGTCGTAAGTTCAGGGAATAAGAGATCCCTCGAACTAGATAACCACAACTAAAAAAAATAGCCAAACTTATTTTAGATGATAATTGCTATCTTTTTTGTTTACAGGAAATAGCTATTCAATAAAGTAAACAATTTCAACTCCGAATATATTAAAACTAAAATTTACAACACGCATATGTACAATTAGTTAATCGAATTTTTTTACTGGTGGTAGGTCCCCTGTTTACAGGAGATCGTCTGGGTGGGTACCACCGCGGTGTCTATTTCTACCGCAAAGCAGTAGGTGAAACACTACGTGTTCCGGTTGAAGGGCACCGTAGCTAGTATATTTACTGGGTAAACGAGGCTTAACATCCTATGTCTCACGGTAGGCAGCGCGTTGGTGATACCAGTATTGCCAATGTTTTGCAGGGCGTCGGTGACCACTTTCCATCAGGTGGCCACGATTGCTCGTCTGTCGCGTATGCACAAAAAAAAATAAAAAAAAGCTAGGAGGCGTATCCTAGTGTTTCGAGTTTAAAATTTTCAATTAATGAAATCCATATAAATTTTGACACAGAAATTTCATTTTAATGTTATTCATTTCGAACTCAGTTAGATTTTAAGTCGGTCAATAATTAAGTTTCTATTTGTAAGTTATTGCATCCAATGCCAATCGCAGTTTAGTCTCACTGAATTGTAAAGCCATCGGACACGATAAAATGCTAGAATCCATTTACATTACAATTCTTTTACGCAAAAACAATGAAATGCTTAACTATATTAGATTTAAAAAAATCATATATCCAATAACCTACGGTTTGCAGCCTGAATATTGTTTACGGATGTGTAATTAAATAAAACATTTAACAATTTTTTTCATTGTCTGTTAGCTTAACTGAAAACTACGCGTGACAGGTAACCAACCCGCATTGGACCAGCGTGCTGGATACGGTCCAAACCCCCAAATGGATAGGGGTGAATTACGGGAGGCCTATGTCTAGCAGTGGACTATCAGAGGCTGATGATGATGAATGATTAAAGTCCTAATAATCCGCACCGTTTCAAGTCTTCAAGATAATATATTAAATTTTCCACACGTTCCACGTAAAAGTTGGCGCCATGTGGGACGTTAACGGAATTTAATTATAGCCCCCACTGTGACGCCGAAGTTTTTCTTTCGAACAAGTGTTTATCTTAAATTGCTTTTTGCATGCTGAAATGTATTTATATTCACACATTTTCGCGATGTGTTTTATTTGTTTTAAGTTTACTTAACAGTTTGATGATATTTTTTAAGGACGAAAAAAATTATAATGCAAAAAAAAGTAATTCTTAGCCATAAACTTAGCAAAAAAGTAATTTGTTAAAATTTAAAAACTTGTACAGATTCTTAGTATTACTTGGTAATAGAAATAATTGTTCGTAAAACACGTCGAAAAGCTTAAACTCTAAATATAAAATTAAATTTCTGACGAACAAAACCTTCAGTGTGCATTAATATATATATATAGATACAAAATATTTTTATAATATAAAAATAGTCTATATTTACAAAGAAAAAGAGGCAAATAAGTAAACTGATAGGAAGTCTTTATCTACTCAAGCACATTGCTCAAAAAGTACTAATGTAATGCTTTTCGTCATATTTCTACTTTCATGCAACAATATATATATATATAACTCTAGAGGTCTAAACGGTCACCTTTAGTTAACTTTGAACATTGAAGTATAATATTAATGGGTAAACATATCGTATCAGTGTATTTTAATGGAGGCTTTGAAAAGGGACCGTCGGGGCAGTACATCCGCGCTGCCTATTTGGGCGTGAATTTTGTGTTGTGTAAACACTACTGTCTTTAGATTTGAAGGGCACTGTCATCAGCGTTATTACTGGATAAACGATACAACATTTCATCTTGCCGGAACGGTGAGTGAATTTGTATGCAAGTTATTTTGCTCCACCTAATTGCTAGATTAAAGTAATAGACATTTGGGCTATAGCTCTCACGAGTTCAACCATAACACTTTGTTATTCTGACAGGTAGTAAATTGCCCTTGGTGCGAAATTAACCAATCAAAGTCGGTTGTGCGATACTTTATCTTAAGAATGACGTCATTGCTTTCGTTTACAAACTATCGCTTCAACGTACAACAAGGAACTTTGAATATCGATTGAAATTAACTGCGCTTCCGTTTGAGAAAGAACATATACAACTTGATTAGAATTTTAGTATATATTCAATATAGTATATATTCAATATATTCAAAATATGAAGTGCTTTGTTACTATGTTAAATTTAGACAGAGATATTCTACAACTTATTACTATTTAACGATACAGATATATTTTTGAGATGTTTTCCCAGATAAAAGATAATCTTTCCGTGACAATGGAGTTTCCATTACGGCGACGCATGCAACTGAAATTTTAGATTGCATAATTCTGCGCTTTGTACGCTCGCTGTAATCTGTAAGGCATGTTATGTCATGGTAATGCAGTTATTTACATACAACAAGCCTTAATGTAGAACGTTATATTATTTGCTTGCTGCCGGAAATAGGCACCAAGGCCTTTCCTGGCTCTCATTGCGCCCCTTGATAGCAACTTGAATTATCTTACTTCCTGTCTCATTTATGTTACACAGTTAGGTATACCAGTAATAAAATAGATAACATGAGCCTGTATATACAGAAATATATAATGTTAAAATAGCCTGTGAGCCTATTTTGTTAAGTTTCTTAGCGTCGGATGCACGTAAAAGTCGGTCTACCCACCAACCCGCATTGGACCAGCGTGGTAGGATACGGTCCAAAACCCTTTAATGGAGAAGGCGTGCATTAGAGGTGGCCTATGTTCAGCAGTAGATAAACACGAGTCATGATGATGATGATGATGATGATGATGATGATGATGATCAGGAGTCTAACGGAAGAAAAATGGTTAAATTATGAGGAAAGATGTTATTTATATAAAAGTGTTTATTATAATTAAATACCTTTTTGTTAAAATACCATTATTGTTATTATTAATTTAGAACAATAAATAATGTGTGTGCTACTTTTTGCATGAAAAGCATTTTAATATACATAATAACATCAGTCATAATCTACTCATGATCTTTATCTAATAAAAAATATTTTTAACGTATCATATTACAAAAAAAATATACATTATCTATTGTTCCAACGTTTGAAGTGTATCAATTTAAATTGGTAATGCAACATGAATCAACAATAGTAGAATTCAGATTTTTCGATTGCCCATAGAAGTGATGCCTAGAGTTTACAAAGCGCCATTAAAAATTTTATACAGATTTTATGTAGGAATTCAGTGCCGGTTACGGTTAAAAACGAAAAGTTAACGTATAAATTACATTATTAGTTACTTTGACAGTTGACAGTAAGGTTCGTTTTTAAAATTATTTGACTTCTAGTCGACGGAAGTAACCAGCAATTTTTAATTACCTTGTTAATTCTAAGCTGGAATAGTTTTTATATCCCTAGAAGTTATCACGTATATTTTGTTATGAAATGTTTCTTTTATTGGTTAAAAGCGATAAAACGAGCAAGATGTTTAGATGGTGGTAAATGATATCTGCCCTACTCATAAAAAAGCAGGGTAAGATACCAAAACTTTTCTCACCACCCTGACAGATGAGATATTATATCCTGTTGACCTATTAGTTACACTGGCAACGGTATTTTCACTGCCGGACAGTGGTGTTTACTTACTACTGTTTTGCGGCTTCAATCTACCTTCTCGAAAAGGTACGAGATTCGAAATCTTAAAGCTAGTTATGTATGTGTTCATATAACATATCTATTTTTATTACATACCTAATATACAAACACATATATGCATTTTATGATATAAAGGTATGTATTTGATTTGAAATATTGCATTGTGCAAAACACAACCGCAAAAAGTTGAATTGATGTAATATCAGTCCACTAGAGTTCCCATTTTTAACAGATATTTTTAGCGTCAAATATTTCATATTTTTTTATCAATTAAAAATTATTCTGTTAAAATTAAAAGTCATATAATAATTTTAGCTTGTATAAAAAGAAAACTTTTTCATCTGTGTTCAGTTTCTTTTACGTGTGAAAGCACATACTCATATCTATCTTCACCGAAATTAGGAAGTGGTTATCGACCAAGAAGACATATAGATTAAACACTTCAAAATTTCGTATGAGTTTTTTACACCTCCTCTGCGGGCTATCACTATTCAATCGCGGAAAGTAGCGTGAGTGGTGTATATAACATGTACATTACTAGTTTCACTTGACTTCATCCAATTGTTTTAATATGTCTTAATCATATAGGAACGTCTTTAGCAAAACCGTAAGATTAAACGAAACGTAAAATTTCAAATATTAAAAGAATGCAATCATTTATTGACCTACAGAACTCTGCTATTAATATACATTTTACGGTTTTTATGATTAATAAATTTATTCGAAATGGAGAAAACTCATATTGAAACGAATAACGCAACGTTGACACTAGACAAAAAATGTTTAAAAAGTATTGAATAACATTAACGAAAGTTCCAACTGGTAGTTTCGAGTTTTGAACGGCTCAGCGCTTCATTTGAAAGAGTTAAAAGTTTAGTTGTAGCAACAAAATATTTTGATTATGTATTGTTGCCTTCTATGTTTTGGTAAACAACAGAGTTCGTAGAAAAATATTACAGGTATTACGAAAAATTATTCAGTTATATTTACCGATAGTCATAATATATTAAAAGGGAAAATGAGTCAAAACCACCCATTTGAAGCTGGTGGTAGATTATCTGAAATGTAATAAAAAGTCTGCATGGGAATTTTAGTTTTCGACAATTTGAAAGTTTAGACGATTGCAAAACAGAAATTTGGCCGAAATTATACGTAAAACAAACCCGCCTCTATATATCT